>JAZDUA010000562.1:600000-973960 GCA_038098605.1 Gryllus longicercus
CAATACAAAAACTGTGTGTAGTGAAACCGACACTGGCGCGAGTAGTAACCACGTGCTCCGCAGTTACATCAGAACAGTGAACAATAACTAGAGGGAAAGTGCGGCGACTTTATTCGAGCACATTACGGGAACGGGATGGATGTTGCCGAGAGTTGTGAATACTTAGGTGGGACTGCAAGCTAAAATACCCGGGGCCGAAGCCAAGGAGTCCGCGTTGCCGCCGGCCTGAGGCGACCCCACACCACCGACCGCCGGACGCGCCGAGCTGCATTGGAGGTCGGCGACCGCTGCCTACGCTAGCGATAATCCAGAACAACGGAGGTATTTGTTGGGGCCCCAAGGTATGATAAAATCTTATGATAAACCAAATCTTGGTACCAAGACGAAAAAGTATTAGTGTATTTGATCATGTGTATAACAGATTGGTTTGTGAATAAATTGTATTTGTGTTTGTACGAACTTATTACTTTAATTTACCAATGCTATATCGATTCCTACAAGGGACCCATTCACGAGCAAGACACCCATCCTTTATAATTTATTTGCAGTGGAAAGTACCGACAATTCAGGTACGTCACAATATATATATATATATGAGTCTGTATAACAAAAAGAATTGTATGAAATGAATATGTGAAGACCAGAATGATATAAGTGACATTTTATAAATTCTAAGAAAACTGATTTAAATGAATATTACTTTAAAGTCGTGGTGCTTTGTTTCATCATTAAAAAAAAGTCATTTTAATTGTTCATTAAAACAACGAAATTACATTGTAACTGAAATATAGCCTAAAATAAACATGTCTTTCTCAGAATTTATAAAATGCCACTTATACCGTTCTGATTTTCATCCATTCAAATGATATTAGTATTATCATGTTTGAGTTATTTCATAACGATACGTAGATCTACGAGTAGGAACATTATCAGTTGATGACCTATTAGGAAAATTAAAATTTTAAAATGACGTTTTTTTTTTAGTTTACGAATTTCATTCGCATGTAGATGATGTCTACCCTCGTGATTCATCGTCGAGTTACTATATTGGGTAAGCGCTTTTAAGGTCATCATTGTCCACAGTATTAATATTAATAACGTTTGCAGAATATGCATTAAAAAATTACTATTCGGTTTTACAACCTACGACGCTTTGAGTGGAGATAGTTACAGCACCCGTCTTAACAATCGAAGCCATCCAGTCGACAATTAGTCATATTTTAAAGAAATATTTTTTGTAAAATAAGCTAAAGAAAGTCCTATTTTAACTCCATAGTTCGACATTTAGTCTGTGTTTGTTGCGCTCTCACATGTAAAAACGTTCCACTTTCGCTGGCAAGAATATTCCTTGAAGTCATTGGACACGACGTACGTGAAAGACATTTTTGACGCGAGGTCGGTTGTTCGCAGAACTATTAAATATTTCCAAAACCCCCCAGATCTCTCATATCGCTGGGGGGCGAGCATTTGAAGGCGTGCTTCACTCCCGGCAGTTCCACCGAAGGGCGCTCTCTCTTTGCGTGTCTCCTTGCCTCTCCCCGCGGCGACGCCCCTTATCGTGGCGCGGCTCTCGCCGCGTCAATCAGCGCCGTTAACGGGCTCGGACGCAGCTCTATCTATAAAGGCGGGAGCGCGGGCGCGAGTTCGGGCCTGGGCTCGGTATTTAATTCTGACTTTTGATGGGGATCGCCCTCGCGACGCGTCGTGGAGTGGTGCCTGGTGCGACGCTGCGGCGGCAAACGACCGCGGGGGATGGGGTAAGGTTGGCGTAGGAAGACCCAAGGGTGATGGAGAGAAGGGTGGGATATGTAGGATTGGTGAAGGGATGGGGAGGAATAGAAGTTAAGGCGTAAGTCAAAGATTAAACAGGTTTTGTGTGAGGTGGGAGGTTCGAGATGGGGAGGTTGGAGAAGGGGAGATTGGAGAAGGGGAGATTGGAGAAGGGGAGATTGAAGAAGGGGAGGTTCGAGAAGGGGAGGTTGGAGATGGGGAGGTTGGAGATGGGGAGGTTGGAGATGGGGAGGTTGGAGATGGGGAGGTTCGAGATGGGGAGGTTCGAGATGGGGAGGTTCGAGACGGGGAGGTTCGAGACGGGGAGGTTCGAGACGGGGAGGGTCGAGACGGGGAGGGTCGAGACGGGGAGATTCGAGACGGGGAGGTTCGAGACGGGGAGGTTCGAGACGGGGAGGTTCGAGACGGAGAGGTTCGAGACGGGGAGGTTCGAGACGGGGAGGTTCGAGACGGAGAGGTTCGAGACGGGGAGGTTCGAGACGGGGAGGTTCGAGACGGGGAGGTTCGAAATTGGGAGGTTCGAGATTGAGAGCTTCAAGATGAAAGGGTTGAGATGACAGGGTAGAGATGACAGGGTAGAGATGACAGGGTAGAGATGACAGGGTAGAGATGACAGGGTAGAGATGAAAGGGTAGATATGAAAGGGTAGAGATGAAAGGGTAGAGATGAAAGGGTAGAGATGAAAGGGTAGAGATGAAAGGGTAGAGATGAAAGGGTAGAGATGAAAGGGTAGAGATGAAAGGGTAGAGATGAGAGGTTTGAGATGGAGAGAAGAGATGAGAAGGTTTGAGATGGAGATTTGAGCGGGAGAAGCGACAGAGATAGAAAAGTGATTGTGATACGGTGGTGCCATGAGTGGTGGAAGTGATGATACCGGAATTGTGTCGTGGGAGTGGTCAGGCGGAAGCTATGATGAGGTAGAGATGATGTGAGAGTAGTGTTGTAGTGGGAATGGTGATGTGAGAGTGATGTGGTCGAATCGATGTTGTGGGAATGGTGATAGAGTGACGTGGGAGACTGAAGATGGAAGCGTTGAGCGGTAAAGTGCATGACTGATAAGGTAGGGGCTATGCGAGATCGGTGGGGTTCTATGTAGTGGGTGGGTGCTCGGACGTTCGTTGCATTAGCGGGTGGTTGAGAGAAGACGCAGGGAGTGAGGAACCAGAGGTGAGGGGGGGGCAGATGCGCGCTGGTGTACGCGCGAACCTCACGTCCCGCGTACGTGCCGCCGCCATCGCTATCGCCACCCGCCATCGCCACCCGCCATCGCCACCCGCCATCGCCACCCGCCATCGCCACCCGCCATCGCCACCCGCCATCGCCACCCGCCATCGCCACCCGCCATCGCCACCCGCCATCGCCACCCGCCATCGCCACCCGCCATCGCCACCCGCCATCGCCACCCGCCATCGCCACCCGCCATTGCCACCCGCCATTGCCACCCGCCATTGCCACCGCCATTGCCACCGCCATCGCCACCCGCCATCGCCACCCGCCATCGCCACCCGCCATCGCCATCGCTATCGCCACCGCTATCGCCACCGCTATCGCCACCGCTATCGCCACCGCTATCGTCACCGCTATCGTCACCGCTATCGTCACCGCTATCGCAACCGCTATCGCCAACCGCCATCGCCAACCGCCATTGCGAACCGCCATCGCCACCCGCCATCGCCGCCACGTGCAGGGAATGCGGCGCGGAGCGCGCAATTGCGTGGGCGTGAGCGCGCGAGCCCCCCGTTCGTCGCGGCGGCCGTTTGCGGAGCGCGCGTGGGCGCGGCGGATAGGGTGCGGGAGAGCGTTGTTCCTTATCGCGCGGAAGGGTCTGTTTGACTACCTGGACGCCACGCCCCTCTCCCCTCCCCTCCCCTCCTCTCACTCCTCCCTCCCTCCCTCCCCCATCCCCTCTCACGTCCAACCCGTTCCCGGCCTGCCCATCTCTTCAGCTCCCCCAATCCACCCTCTCCTCCTCGCCCGGACCCGTTCCTTCCCACCCGACGCCGCCCCGCCCACTCTGCTCTGCCTCGCTCCACCTCACCGCGCGCCACTCCGCTCCGCCCCGCCCCGCTCCGCCCCGCTCCGCCCCGCTCTGCCCCGCTCCGCCCCGCTCCGCCCCGCTCCGCCCCGCCCCGCTCCGCCCCGCTCCGCCCCGCTCCGCCCCGCTCCGCCCCGCTCCGCCCCGCTCCGCCCCGCTCCGCCCCGCTCCGCCCCGCCCCGCTCCGCCCCGCTCCGCCCCGCTCCGCCCCGCTCCGCCCCGCTCCGCCCCGCTCCGCCCCGCTCCGCTCCGCCCCGCTCCGCCCCGCTCCGCTCCGCCCCGCTCCGCCCCGCTCCGCCCCGCTCCGCTCCGCCCCGCTCCGCCCCGCTCCGACCCGACCCGCCCCCGCATGCAACGACCGCCGCCGCAGAATGGGTTCAATACAAGAGATATCCCGCTATTGACGATGCACCGATGCTCTACACGGGCGCGTGGCTGGAATGACGATAGCCCGCCATCTCGGCTGCGAGAACTGAAGCGGCGCGGCGTGTCGGCCAAAATTAGGGGAGAATTGGATGCTGTTCATTTGGATTTAATGACGCACGAACCAAAGGATCTCTGATTGCAAATGATTTTACTATCTATGAAGAGTATTTCATAATAAATGCTACACATTTTTGAGGCTCGAAAATGATCACATTTGTTACGCTCAGAAATTTCATGTAACGCAGATACGCATGTAACATTTGCTTCTGATTTTGAAGCAATTGTTTGTGCACGGGAGTTCTGCAGATAGCGTTTTCAAACAGTCGTGATTTTATGTACAGTTGAACAACGTTAATTTGAACTATTGGGAGTGTAGTGTGTTCTGATTCGGAAATGTTCGGATTATTCGAAAAAAATGTACCGTAGATATACAAGTACATCTATAGAATTACCAGACAGTGCAACGTAGTTTGCGACGTGAGAAAATGACAATGTAACGTAGCGTTCGCATCATCAAGCATATTGAGTTTCTTACGGCAAAAGAAGAATACTGATTTTACTAAGTGCAATTACTGCTACATAAACATGTGATATAGCCCGTAGTTACCAGTAAATACCCATTTCGACAACTTGTGTTTCAATTATTAGTTGTTCATTTCTACAGTAATTACAAAATCATTTTTTTACACTACAAATAAGCATTTTTTATTTTTCCTCCAACCTAAATTGCGTTCGAATTATCCGAAATTTCGGATTTGCGAGGTTTGGAGTAGCGAGGTTCTACTCTATACGCCAAACAACTGTGCATATGCATTCAGGGTCAAATATCACACCCGTAACTTCCTTGTATAAAATATCTCACTACCAGGTGTCTCGGAATACATTTCTCAAACTTCGATAACATGTTGGGGGGTTCACAATAATAACTTTTTTTTACAACAAACATGTAGTAGGTTATTTCATATAATAAGGTTACACGTACATATAAAGAGAAAGTACCCAAAAGGGGAGGGGGGCGATTTATATTGCGACCTCTCTATTTGCTACTATGTAGTTCGGTTCCGTATTGGAAACGTACTTAAATTGTAGTTCTTTGGAAGAATGCAGCCCAATCAATCGGTAGTATCTTCATCTTCACTTGTTGCCGGACAGTCGGTCATTAATGGTTGGTCATCTTATTCTCAGTTGCCTGATTTCGATACTTCATCGGTACGTCTTATAACCGTTTCATTATTTTGAAAGTAACATTACAAGCTAATAATGTATGGTAATTTATTTATTTTACTTATCTTGTAAAAATGTTATTGGCATCGGAAATATAAACACGTTGGTGCATAAACGAAGACACCCCCCCAAAAAGGTTCCTACCGGGTCCCCAATCTCGTTTTTCCACAATCCCAATTCCCGTTTTTTAAAAGAAAAACAATTACGATTTTTGATACTACTTATACCTTAAATAAAATTGCTAATAAATAGCAAGAGCCTACTCTGAGGCCTATCAGTTCTAGTCGGTAGGAAAGAGGGAGCGGTCAAGAGTCAAATTTAAGAATTTAATTTCAGAGAAGTCGAAAAGAAAGAGATTTAAGATAATTCTGAAGTTAAACAAAATCGAAAGGAAAATTACTTCACCGGTGAGGAATCGAAATTCTGCCAGGAATATCTTGTGAAGCTGAGGAAGTGTGACTTTTTTGCCGTGTAAACGTTTCAGAGGACTGTATGAGAACTATTGGTAATGTGCCCAATGTATTCACTCTGGACTCATGTAGAATGTGCGGGAGCGGAAAAAGATGCATTCATATGTGATTTTCGTCGTACTTGAATATATAGACTATGTGCAAGACATATATGGCAACTTTTTATGAACAAGATATTTAACTATCATTCTTTGAAAATTATACTGAGTTCAATCTATTTCAAGTTATTTCATTTATTTTTGCCCATTAAACTACTTAAAACGTTTGAGGGGGCTCACATTGGGAAACCATTTTTAAAACTCCACAAAATGTAATGTTTACGAAAAACAATTTTATTCTTAAAATACTTGGCCAATAATTTTAAGTAGAATATAACATTTGTATAGCTGTTGCAATATTATGTAGAATATAACATTTGTATAATGTATTGCCTATATTTTGATTTAATTATGCAGAAAATTTTATTTAAAATATTCGAAAACAAAACGAGCTGCCGTTTTGGGGTACTTTCCTCTATCATGAACGGTATGCAAGCCATCATGCTTTGGTGTTTGGCGGGCACACAAACAAATCTTCGACTGCGTAAAAATGTGTTGTTGCAAAGTACCAACGAATGATAGGTTGCCTGGCAATGAGGGGCCTATGTCAAATGCGTAACTTCGTTAAATAAAATTTTACACCACATTTTCATTATAAAATGTCAACATCATTGTCTCCCAAAATCTTCTAGAAATTTGTGACAATAAATTCTTCATATCAGAATTTTTAACTGATCTGCCACAGTATTGGGAAAAATGTGAGATAGAAAAACTCCACTCAGTAATCAAATAAGTCTTTGATTATAGTAAATAATATTGCATTTTGTTTCCTCAAATAGTATTGGCAATGTAAAATTAAAAATATTAAAAGTAGAGATTGGTTAATTGATCCGCAAGGTCATTCCCTCTCAAATATAGCTCTCATCGGTGAGCGGCATTCCCTCACAAACATAATTATAAGTGAAAATTACATTGGATTTTTTTTCACCGAAAGAAAATGATTTACTTCATTTTCACAATGAATAGGGAATTAGTTGTACGTTGTAGATATCATATTTTACTACATAACTATATTCAAACAAGAAATTTGTGACGGTCGCTCGTATCAATCTTTTAATATAAGTTGATTATGGCTATTTGCCTCTCAGGTGCTGATATGTATGAATATCGTAATGAACCATTACATTAATGTGAAATCAGATTACCTTTTACATGGTTTGCAAATACGACGTAATTTATTGGAATTCTTTGTGCTATACCATTCAATTCATTTTGTAATTAACTTTAGTAACAGATTCAAGTTGGAAATTGTTATGATGTTACTAGTACGTATCGAACATTCTCCGGTACACAAATACTACTATATTCATTTTATCACGCAAGCTTGGATATTAAAATGGTAATATTTTCTTCTTATACATAATTTCCCAGCTAGAAAATGCATTTTAGAATTTTGTTGTCGTTGTTATACGAGTCCTGCTATAATTAAGAAGTAACAGCTTTAAATATTTTCATGCACTTGACAGTAACATTTTCACTGTCTCAGAAAAATATACAATGTATTCTTCTTGGATGAAAATAAAAAATATTTCCTCTCTATTTAATGCAAATGTTCCCTGAAAAATCTAATAATGCTTTCCGAGTTCTCTAATAATTCTTAAATAATGTAATAATATCTTCCTGTATGCACTAAAATCTTTTATGCATTGCCACAGTATTTTTATCAAAGTGGAGTAAATTAAATTCCTAAAACGAGTTGACACGTGCGTTTTACTTCCGTGAAGCAATATTTTTCTTGAAATGTGTAGTCTACGAAACATGACGCAGCGCTGTAGTTCCTCCGGGGAAGAATATTGGGATCTTGAATTTACAGCGCGGTTTTTAATCTCCTAGATGGAAAGGACTTGATGAAGAAAAGTGGCAGGAAGATTACAGGAACGTTGATTAAAGATTAAGCGATGAAGCGTAAGCAAAAGACATGATGTAAACGGGCTGAAGATAACGGATGCGAGAAGACGGAGAGAATCCTTAGGCGTGTGGGAAAACTGGGCGCGTAAATGACAGAGACGAAAAATATTATGAAGAAGGTACGGACGTAAAATAAATTGCAGAGATAAAGTAAGGGAGATCCTCTACGTGAAACATTTAGCGGAGGCTCAGAGTTTTCGGAGGCTACACGGCAGGGTTCTCCAAAATTTGGCTAGCAGTTGGATTTTGGTCCACAGCAAAGTGTGGAAACAAGAAAAGACGAACATTTTGAAAATATACAAATTATGTCAAGGAATGCTTTTCCTTTATATTTAATTGCATGAATATGTAAAATATGTTTACAAAAACAGGAAAATCTAACCGACATTATAAAACTTATTTAACATTCTTTCTGTAAATAACGTGTTTAAACAACGTTGGATTTCTAATACGTTTGTAAGACATTCTTAGTAATGAAAAATTGAGTTCATAAATTAACCCTTTTCCCCATTAACATTACATGATCTTTGAAATGAAATTCCCTTTTAGTTTCTCGTCATTTTATTAGTAATGGACAAACCATGGTCCACTTCAGAGGAATTTCTTAATGAACTGCTTATTGAGGACTTTGGACATCCCTGAGGTGGTGAGAGCGCTTACGACGAAAAGATGACGGAACCCTGCCTCATTATTCCTTCTCTCTCTCCATTTGTTGCAGCAAGCAACACAGTGGTATTTTTCTGCATTTAGTACACAACAGCTAAGCAATTCCTCGCTAAATTTTCTGTGAGAGATAGCAGTCAAACTTGCGCCAGTTGCGAGGGGACGCTTTATTTTGAACGTCGTTTTCTAAATGTTATTTTTCACTTCTTTTGTCGCAACCACAAAAAGTTTAAACTATTTCTCAAAATGCCAGAAAATCACATTTTCGCGCCAGAAAATAACAGTTGAGTTACAGCTCGTGCTATTTTACCCCTTTAAAATACTTCGGGAGGATTGTAAGGAGTGAATTGTGAAAGACAAGAGTGCTTAAGAATACTGAAGTTATATTAAATCACAATTCCTTAAGTTATATGTTCCTAATTATATTTAAAATTGCAACAAAATTATGCAAATATTTGTTCAAATATATAAATCATTATTTTGTGTTAATGAGAGGGATTGAAGTTCTTACTTGATCAACTTACTAAAGAGTGGTTTTATAATAAGAAAATTATTAAAATTAAACAAGTAATGAAAGGAAGTGGGATGAATCGTTTGAGACAAAAATTAAGGAGGAAGGGAAGATAACGAAGCTACCATTAAGGTCGACGATGTAAGCCCTGTAATATACGATGTCTGTGAAGTAATGCTCAAATATATCGGCGCGTTATATATTTATATAATTCTTTATATACGACCTACAAAAACTTCATCGTTGTAGCTTCACTTTATTAGAACTTTCTATAACGCTTTAATAGAAACACCTCGTTTTAAAAATACTTAAAGTAAATTTTCTTCTTACAAAAATCGAATCGTAGATATGTAAAATGATATTAAAAGATATGCAAAAAGACTGACAAAGTAGAAACCAAGAAACCTCGTGCTCCACATTAAGGTCGACCAACGGCACAGACCATTTTACACAAGGAAATATTTTATATTCTGACTTAACGAATTTTATTCACGATTGCAATTTACTTTTTTCTTTTTCAAGAGCAGACTGCCGCTTGAAGGAAAAACCAAGAAATCGTCAATCTGCAGATGTTTTTTCACATTGAAGTAAACAGTCATACAAAATAAATCTAAAGAAAGAAAAGACGAAAGAAATAACAAATTAACCCAGAAGCGGAATTAAAAAGAAAATAAAGAATAACGGTGAAAAATAGAAATAATGAGAGACTGCAAGAAAAAAAGGGAAGTGAGGACGAGTGAGAGCAAAAGCGGAAAAAGCAAACGACAGGGGAGTTGTAGTGAGAGGGATGTGAGATCAAGGAAGAGTGAGGAGGGAGAAAGGGAGAGTGGACCAGAAAGAATAAGATTATGAATTTACAATCCACAGAAGGAGTATTTTCGAATTAAATATCCTTTTCTTGGTGTGGAATAAAATAAAAATCAAAACAAGTACTTTCTTTCTCTGAATATTGATTAAAAAGTGTCAGTTAGCGGTAGTTAACTCTGACTATGCCCTAAAATAGATATTGTCATACGCATGCCACAAAATAGTCACGTCAATATAAAACAACTAGATACTGAAAACAAGCAGTGCGGTGAAATGAAGTGTGGTGAAATGGAGTGCTATAAAAGATTGCACGGTGAAATGTTCACGTTAATTAGTTAAGTTAGTGTATTCTGCCACCAAGATCTCAAACTTAATTGCAGAATTATTAATAAATCTAATCTAATCTAAAACACATAAACCATCAGGACTGCAGTCTCATATTGAGAATGACGCCCAATCTATAACCTCGTATATGTAATAAGTGTCATTTGTACGACAACGTTTTTGGCGTACTCATTCCAAAAAGGACGAATGGCATGCCAAAGTCTCTCATTCTTCACTAGTTAGACGAATCACTGTTACTATCCACTTAGTGCAACATTCGTTCTTCAACTCCTTGGCTGGAGGCGCTGACAGGGCGGCGGGGCCGGGCGCAGTGCGGAGTGCAACAAAGCGTCTCCACCAGGGGCGCCCTCCTAATCAGGCCAGCAGGTCCCCGCCCCCACCCGCGGGCGTAGTCAGACGGCTCATATCGCATAATTGGCGCCCCCGGCGCCCTCGCCCTCACCCCCGAGGCCGCCCTCGTCCCCGTGCTCTCCCCGCCCCTGCCCGCCCCCGTCGCCGTCGCCCCGCACGCCTGCAGCGCAACCCCGCGCAGACCAGAAGTAGCCGGAAGGCCGAGCGGGTCGCGCAGGAAGAATTGAATTGAATTAAATTAATGCCTTATTTTACGTGGCGAGACTCAGGCCATGAGGCCTGCTCTTCCGTCTGACCACGCAAATTTCGCTACGCTCCTTTTACCAACTAGCAGAGAAAGGAGGTATTTCTTGGGCGAGAAACAGGCGATTTGAATTTAGCTCAGAGGCATCATTTAGGCCTGAGGATCTTTTACATGCAAGTAAATATACTAACATGGGACACTCAATACATTTACTTCCCCTGCGAAGGAAGGCGTACGAAGGATATTTTCGCCCTTAAAATTCCTCGGCGTCGATCGGGTTTGATCGCTAACCGTTAGACCATCGCCGCCACGAGACTGTACGGGAAGCGCAGACGGACTTGCCTTACGAAAGAGGAGCTGACAACGATGGAGGAAGCTATTGAATGCAAAGCGGAGAAGTGGGGAGTGGTGGCGACGGAGAAGAGAAAGTAACTACGCAGGGGCAGATAGTGGTAAGAAAAATGAGAGCGAAAGCAAGTGAACACCGCATGATGATCAGATGCGATGATGGAACTGATCAGTGAGAAGAACGCACGAGAAGATCTGGGACTGTGACGATGGTCGCTGATCAGCAAGGAACGGAACGGGGAAGGACACGCAGAAAAATAAGAGAGAGCAGATGACGATGGCGCAGGGCTGGCAAGGTGGGTGCGAAAAGTACGAACTGGGCATCGCTGGTAGGTGACCTCCGCAATTCTGAAGGAGCCGGTGACAGATTTGGTGACAAAGCTATCCAGGCACAAACTGCCGTAGCAAGTTTCATATTATGAGGTGTTTTTTTTTCACTCAAGATTATAGAGTATTACAGATGATTTATAGATCATCTCAATACATTTAATTGATTTATTACTAACAATTTATGCCTGAATGACGAGTTCACAGGAATTCCCTAGGTTTGGCCGTGCGTTTCAGTTGGCAATGCACATCATACATTTATTTTCTATGGCTGAGCTGGCTTACTTACATAGCCTCTAAGTAAATCTAGCATGATGTTTTAACTTTGAAGTAAAGACTTTTCAAGTTTTGGTCCGTGATATTTTTACTTTTTCTCCTGTACTAAGTATTCGAATCACATCAACAACGATATCGAGTTATCGATCGTAAAATAAGCGTTCAATGTTATTTAGACCTGTAACATCGTATACTCGTCAGGATTAGTGCCATTCCAAAAATGGTTAAGATTGGCACAAGTAGCAAGGAGATATACGTAATTTCGTAACTGAAAATCCGGATGTATTTGAGGATGGATTTATGTAATATTCTTAACCAGGTCGATTATAAGCTTTTGAGCTGAAACTCAGTAAACACTTCAGCAATAATGTATAGTTGAGCCGTTTTGTAGATCATTAAGAGTTTTTAATTTTTAGTGAAACTTTACCGAATTTTCTGTGGAATTTTCTGGGAAATGGCTACCATTTTATAAATTGCAAAGTTCAAACTCTCCTTCAATTTGGATATTAAAGTAAATAATTTTTCCCCATGCAAAAAATCCCTCAATTTTAGATATTTATGATGCCGTAAACTTTCTAAAAAAGTACGAATAGTTGAGTAAAAATACTAAGAGGAGACAAATGCGGTATGCCGCGAGTTTCTACTAGATTCATTTATATTTGATTGCGTGTGCGTAGCATCTGGATACCTATACGATGGAGTTCCGTATTAAGGAGTCTTCTCGGAAGCTGTACAATAGTGCATGTACATAATCGGAGCACGCCTGCCAACGACGGGGCACGCCCCGCGGCCAGGAGAAGTAAACCCTCCGATTTGAATGCACTGCACAGTAGGAGGTTATATCAAAACCCAAGGAAACATATGGCAAGCTTCCGTTCGAGGACATAAACGTTTACTGAAAAGGTTTCTAAATATATTTATTTTGCAAGTAATTCATTAAAATACGAATTTAGAATCAAGATTTCATGGGAAGTTATTATGATGCATTTTTATTTTTAACAACACCAATTAAAATACGTTAAAATCAAAATTTAAAAATCACGTTTTTGTTTGTTGAGCGTGGGTAGGAACCATTTTAATTAATTTATTTTGGAACGTAATACATATTGGCCAAACGTTTTAACTTATTTTGTTTCTTTACCATCTTACCCTACAAGATCCTTTTGTAAAAGAACAAAATGTTTGAATAACTAGAAAAAGTGTTTGATTTTAGGTTCAAACATAAATTCACTCGCAGATTCCACTATTACAATACTTTCTCTTGTTACAAAGAAAGACGAGAAATTAAAAATAATGGAGCAGATTCTGAGAAAATGTCGTATGTGCGTTTGTGAAAAATGGAATTTTGAGGTCATTTTTACAGAAAAGTTTGGAGTTTGGTTGAAAATTTATAAGACATCTTTGGAATCAATTGTAATCACAAATGAATGCAATAATGTATAAAAAGCATTGTTAATGTAAACGCCGTAAAAAAATATTGCAACAAAAATTACATTTGTGTCGTTTAAAAAACAAGTACAGGAAAATGGTTTTTATAACACCATAGACTGAATTTAGCGCTATTGGCATTAAAACTTAAACAAACAATTTGCAGCCATTTTTCAAAACAACCTTCTTTTGATATTGCCCATTTTAAACTCATAGTTATTCAAAATTACTAATTCCTTTAGCAAATGTACATAATATAAATTAAAGAACTCATTGTAGGGAACTATTATTTAAATAAAAACCTCAATCTTCAATATTGTAATTTCAGGAATATGCCGAAAAATTGCAACTTTTGTAGTTGTCGAAAACTGGCAGTTAACAGTAAAAATCAGATGTATACAATTTATATAAGTGTATTCACTCTATTCTTACACCCAATTTAAAGAAAAATTTGGAGCCATTTTTGAGAAAATGTTTGGAAGCGTCCTAGGGTTCCATGTCAAGTACTCCCAAAATTTAAAGAATAATTCTCAAAATCGTAGGGCTTTGAGTTGGGGCAGATCGACCCGAGAATATTCATTTTGGCAAAACTCCTTCGAATAATTTACGCGCTAATGTTGTTCAGAGAGGGACAGACAAATGGACGGACGGTATGTGGAGAACCCAAAACGTACATTTTTGTTGAAATCTCGATATCGATTTTCATAAGCATTACAGCACTACATTACATAACTGCATATTGCTGCGTATCTAGCGAAGTGGCTCATGGTGTAGCGCGCTGAGCCACTTCGCATTCGGGAGGCCCGGATTCAATCTCTGTACCAGCTCTCCTGACCGGGGTTTTCGTGATTTCCCTCAGTCAACCAGGAAGATGCGGAGATGGTTGTACTGAAAGCCCACGACCACGAAACAGACGCCGCTGTCCGAATTCGTTAACTACGCGAAGTCAAGAAAGTTAAATGAATTCGAGGCAACACGGGCTCCTGGTTTGGTGACCGACTGAGAATCCTGGAATCTAACGGCGCCGATGCCAATTGCCATTTTATGGGACATACAATGGATAAATACAAATACAAATATCACTGCGTGTATACGTACGTATACGAGAAAGTATAAATAATAGAACGAGTTTATAATTATTTAATAAACGCCTCTTAATGAAGCGCAGCTCTCTCGCTGCCTCGTCATCAGGCCGTGTGCGCTGAAGCGACCTGAAAGTCACAAGCGAGTCCCTCATCGACAACTGTTGTCTCCCGTGTTGGCTGTGGTGGCCGCGGTAAGGGGTGCGGACGATTCAGCGGGCGAGGGCGAGGAGCAGAGGGTGGCCAGACGAATTCGGATAGAGCGCGCTGAGCCACGGCTGCCAACTCCTGGGATTTGGGTGTCGCTCAGCGTCGGGCGACGGACCCCCAGTGATGAATGGCTCCGCGGCAGATTTCGAAAGCTCAGTCACGTGATCGATGGAGTGAGTGCTGCCACCGTTTCTGTTATTGAACGTCTGGGGAAAGTTACTCAGCTAATAAACTTTGAAATACATCTCAAGAAAATAGTTTAATGTACCGTGTTCTTCAAAAACCCATTACAAATTTTTAAATTTTTAAAAAAATTTCTTGAGATGTGTCTCTGACATTATGACCCGTACTAAAATAATATTTGGCTTTTCTTATGTTTCAATAATTTTTTTTTGTAAATCATGAAAATACAAATTCTTTCGTTAGGTGCTACTAATAAAACAAAAGTACGTAAGAATTGTTCAACTATTCCTCAAGAAATCATCTACGATATGATCCATCTCGTTTTTTCTAACATCTATGTAATGATTGTGGAAGATTGTCAAATTAGTTTATGTATCTGTGATAATGTCAGTGGCAAACATGCAATAGGAATATCAAAATCTTACTCCCTTTATAGCTCAGAGATGATCTCGGATTGGATGGTCCATCGAGTAATTGTTCTTCCCATACGTCTTAGCATTAACTAACTGTATTCTACAGTGGATACTGGATAGTATTTACCTACGACTGTAACATTTAGTTTAGTTTAACACACGTCCAAGAAGAGTTTTGTTCTGAAATCATTAATAAACGAATTCGCACTAGGATTCAAAAAAATATGTGCTTTATTAATCAACTAAAATGTTCTGAAAGTACTACACCACGAAACACTATGCATACAGCGCGCTAGGAATCATTTCCTGCGATTTCACAGAATTAATTTCTAAAATTGTATCTGATTTATATTTTCATTATCAACAGTGCTCATAATTCATTTGAGTGTTTACTCTGGTTCTCTATAAAACATGGTCAGGATTATTGAAAACAGACTAGTGGCCTGCAGCTAGAAAATGCCACTGAACACACCATCATTTGCCAAAACGTAGCATGTACATTGCTCAAGAACAACAAATAAAATTACTCTCACACAACATTGCAAAAAAAGAAATAAAACATATATATTTTCGAATGCTGCAATGACGTAGAACAGTGCACATTATACAGTAAACAATTTTCTATAAAGTAAGAATATATTAATTTGTTAATTTATTTATCGTGTGGGACTATTTGCGGGGAGGCTACATTCGACGCGGGTGTCGGAGCCGGCCGATCCCCAAAATACGCCGGGATTTGACTTTCACTTTCTTCACCAGATGTCGGTCTCAATTAACTACATCCGAGCTTTCTGTTTGGGAGAAAGTGAGATCTCGTTAGGGCGAGAGGTCAGAGATATTTAATTTTGCTGGGCAAGTGTCTGGGTTCTTTTACATGCCACACGTGTGACATGGTTACTCTGCATTTTGCACCCTTCGAAAATCCAGACACCTCGGGCGGGATCGAGCCCAGTCAATGGAGGTTCAGATGCCAGTAAGCTAAACCTTCACCCACCGAGGCCCCCTGTTAAGAATATTAAAAGAATGTTACTGTTCCTTAACAGGAACAGTGAATAAAAATGGCTGATCTCTTCCTTGCAGCCTTGATGTCGCAAGACCACAGCAGTGTGTGACTCACCGAGTATGAGAATGCAGTTGGTTTGCGTTTTGTTAGATAAGGCGGAATAGGACAATCAAGTAAATATACGCATTTATTAGTGAAAGTCGAATGTGTTAATTTGTTTTTGTATCTTCTCCGAGTTTCTGAGCGTCTAACGATACTACAAACACTTCTCTCTTGACTCAAGGCTTTCAATTTCTGCGCGCATTGGAAATTAATAATACAGATAAAAAAGAATACAGAAATTACGAAATCCCTATGAAATAACCCCTTCTCCGGCTGTGACTCGCTGGGAGGTTCCGTATCTTAACTCGCAGCTCCTCCAACTCGCTCGTGCCGCCGGCGCGTTACCTTCGCGGTGGGGAGCACGTGCAGGTGAACCTGATTCAGGCTGTCTGTCAGGGAAGGGGGCGGGGCCGGGGGCGGGGGCGGGGAAGAGGGGCTCGGAAGGTGATACTGCAACGCGAGCGCCGAAGCCAAGACGGTTGGAAGGGGGAGGCGCGTCAAGCAGTGGAAAGGGGGAGAGGAGCAGTACAAGGGGAGGAAACTAGGTTGCTGGGAATAGAAGAGCAGAGGAATATGGAAGGGAAGAGAAGAAAGCACGAGAGTGAAGACGGCGTCGGAAGGTAGGAAGGGAAAACGGACACGATGAGTCGGTGAGGAGAGAATTGTCATAGGAACAGTGACTGCGAGTGGAATAAAGACAGACTATAGTAAAGGAGAAGATGCGAGAAAAATGTGAAAGAAGAGGAGAGGAAGGGAAATTCAGAGGAAGAGGGGTGAAATAGAAGTGAGGACAATCGCCTGAAAAATATATCGAAAATACGAAAAAATGGAGATGGTTTCGAGAGAAGAAACAAAATCGGCAAGCCAATAGGAGGGAAGTGATGAAGTTGAGAAGGTAGGCGAGTGTAATACAGTGAGGAGGGAGGCGGGAGGGGTAGAAGGAGGGGGTAAATCAAAGGAGAATGGAGAGGAATTCCAAGGCGACGACAGGGAACGTTAACGGAAGAGACGGAGGTGATTAAGGTGAACAGAAAGGGGACATGGGAGAACAGCAAGGCAGGCAAGGGGCATTACAGTGGGCGAGGGGAGGAGAGAGACGAAGGGAAACAGAACGAGGAAAGGGAGGGCAGTAAAGAGTCAATAAACATGAGAGTTGACGAGGAGAGGAAAGCGATGGAGGGGATTGCGGCGAACAAAAAGAGCAACGGGAATGTCAGTAAATAAGGAAAGGAACATGAAAGTAAGCGAGGGAAAAAGAAAGACGGAGGTGATTGGGGTACACCAAGGGAAAGGGAAGGGGAGCAAAGAAGGCAAGGAGCATGAGAGTAGGCCAAGGGAGAAGAGAGACAGAGGGGGTTGGGGTGAACGGAGGGAGAAGAGGAGAGGAGCAACGAAGGTGATGGTCATGAAAGCAGCCGTAAGGAGGAGAATGGGGAGGAGATTACGGTGAATAGAGAGGGGAAAGGGGGAGAGCAAAGTAGGCAAGGAACATGGCTGTAGGCGAAGGGCGAAGACAGAGAGAGAGAGAGAGAGAGAGAGAGAGAGAGGGGTGAACCAAGGGGACAGAAGGGGGGAGCAAATAAGGTGAGGATCACGAGAGACGCCATGAGGAGGAAAAGGGGGAAGGGGTTACGATGAAATGGCAGGGAAAAGGAGGGCAGCAAAAAAGTAAAGGAACATGGCAGTAGACGAAGGGAGGTGAAATTCAGATAGGGTTGGAGTGCACCGAGGGGGCAGAGGAGGGGAGCAAAGGGTCGAAGCCGGAGCCGACAGCAATCTGGCACCCCCGCGGCGCGCGCTGTGATCAGGTGCGGGGAGGGGTGGGGCGGGGCGGGGCGGGGTGAGACGGGGACGAAGGAAGGGGCGGCGCGTGAGCCGGGCTAACGCGATTAGGAGCCTGCCCCGCGGCACAATGGATCAACTTAACGCTAACTTGCAGCGCCTAAGTGAATTTGAGCAATTGACGGCGCGCAGACGGGCGGCGGCGGAGGTGCGACAAGGGGAGCGCGCGGACGCTGACGGAGCTCGTGACGATGACGAGGAAGATGACAGCGAAGGGAAGTTGGCGCCGAAGGGGAGGCGGGAAACATGTGGCGATGAAGGGTCGACATCAATGGGTCTGGCGCGGACACCGATTGTACCTTGAAGACGGCTGCAATAGTTCGGAGATTGTATCCACATAAATCAATCAATTTATTAAAGCATACTACATGGTCGTAAGGCGAGGCATTCCTTAACCACTTCTGTTTAATGTCATAGAGAAGAATTTGCCTTGGAAGGTTACAAGAGCTTTTTGCATATGTGGGAATTAAAGCGAATATTTAAAAATAGAAAACTTAATCTTAAATAGAAATACTGCGCACGCTAATATTGCAATAAGATAAACACCATGGTTGCTCAGAAATTGAGACACACTTTTTCTATATTCTTAACATTAAAATTATCATGATATATGGTCCGAGGACTCAATGAAATACGGGGCAGTAGCAGATGATGTTCTCAGAGGATACAAAAGTGAATAATTGTTGAATGTGTCGTCAAAAGCTGTTGATGATTTCAACAACCAACGGTCGATGGTTGATTAGTTGTTAGGGATTCCGGGCGCATCAAAGAATGAGGTCATTAGTCTCGTAAGTGTTGTGCATGTTTTTTGCTTGGGAGGTGGCAGTAGTCTTCTCCCGCTGGAAGGCAAAATCCAGCGCCGAAGTCCGTCGGCTAGCGGGGTTCCCCTCAACCAGGTATCTCCCACCAGCGGGGCAGCACCCAAGCCAGGACAAGCTCTAAGTTACCAACCGGTATCTTGGCGTATGTAGTAGTGTAGTGCAAGTTAGTGAAGGTGTGAGTAAGGGGTGAGGATAGGTCAAGGAAGAGGAAGGAAAGATCGCGCGCCGTCCGTGGGCTGTTTTTAGGGTACTACTCCTGCACTTGCATGTTGTTGTTGATCGAAGAAAGCATGGAAAATTTCCAATCAGAACAGCCGACCTCCCGACGGCCTCTTCGTTACCAGGAAAGCTCCTAAAGCGTACACTCCTCTGGTGCACGCTGGTCGAAATCTGCTCCGCATGCCCTGGGCGCGGATGGGGCCTGTCGCTGCATCTCTCCGAAAGAACCTGCTGCACTCTAGCGCCGGAAGCGGCGACTACTATCCTAACCTACCATCCTATCGCGTGCACAAAAGCGATATGAAAGGATCCATAACCTATTACACGACGACAAAAACAACCACCCGCCGTTCGGGGTCCTTCCTGAATGGCGATCGGAGAATGACCGAAAAGACTCAAGTTCCCAGTGTGGATTTCGGAAACTACTGGGTGAGCAACGACCAGCCTTCGGCCGTGTAGTGTCTAGCGTTGCGCGATTGGTTTGAATTTGTTGATTAGTAATTACGGGCGCGTCAACGGCTAAGGTCATTGGTCCCGTAAGTGTAGTGCGTGCTTTTTTGCTCGGAAGGTGGTAGAGTTTATCCCCGCTGAAAGGAGAGATAAGGAGTCGACTTATCTGCCGGCTAACAGGGTCTCCCTAACCAGGTATCTCCCACCAGTGGAGCACTGCCACACGCGGGACGAGCTCTAAGCTTCCACAAATACCGGAAGACCGGTCGGTAGATTAGTGCATGTGTTAGAGTGTGTAAGTAAGGGATGAGAATAGGACGAGGAAGGCGTAGGAATGATCGCTCGCGGTCCGTGGCCCGTTTGTTAGGGTACTGCTCCGACACTCGTCCGGTGTTGATTGGAGAAACCACCGATCTGATCAGCCTGCCGCTAGAATTCTCCTCCAGGCAGCGGCTTAACTCGACCTAGCTATGTGGCTAGTGTCGAAAATCCTCAGTCGGGTCTCGAACCCTAGGACTTCCCGGTCAGAGGCACTGCAGTGAATCCCTGAGCAACATCAGTATTCGCCTCAAGTTGATTTGGACATGAAGTCGCAAGTGATTTCTACACAGTTCAGCTCATGACGTAACAGACGGTAGGAAGTTACTGCCGGGTGGAAACCTGCAATACATACGTCTTTTGCCGATCAAACCGAGGGTTGTCTCGATTCGTCTAGAGATCACTATTGTCTTCTCCATAACCTACGTGTTGCGTGCTCGTAAAACACATATTCTCGTAAATTTACTACGTTTCAATCTCTCGACCAGGATGTATAAAATTCATCTGTAATAGTCAACCACATAGGTTTAACTTTGGTGTGTTTGATTTCTCTGTGCCGAAGCCATCGTGGGATTGCCAATCTAACGGATTTAACGGCTTCGGGTGGCTTTAGCAAAAGCGCTGGGCGCTGGAAGCGGCACTCAGACGCGAAGGCGGCGGCAGCAAAAGCAGCCCCGGCAGAGGCGTGTCAGTCCCACCAGCCCGCGGCGCACCTGCGCCAGCTAGGAGCAGCGCGCGGCGGCGGCGGAGGCAGAGTTTGGTAGAGTTCGCGGGTAATCGTGCCCCCGGCAGCTTATGGCCGCGCCGCCCCCCCGCCTCCACGTGTGGTGATACGGCAGACGGCTTACTGCCGCCGGCACCAGCTTCAGCCCAGCCTGCCCACCCCGTTCGCTCCCTCCCCGCCCCGTCTATCCCAGCTCCACCCATTTCCTCCACCCCGCCCCTCTCCGCTCCACTCCACTCCACCGTGGAGAATTTTGCGGCTGGGAGGCGGAGAGAGGTGTAGTGGGGAGGGTAGTAGGATAAGATGAGGGCGAGGCGGGGCGAGGCTGGGCGAGGCGGGGCGAGGCGGGGCGAGGCGAGGCGAGGCGAGGCGAGGCGGGGCGAGGCGGGGCGGGGCGAGGCGGGGCGAGGCGGGGAGAGATTAGGCGGGGAGAGGCGGTTTGATACGATTATAGGCACAAAAACTTTAAAGTATCTTCAATTATTGTTTTTCAAAAATCCAGACGTTTTTGAGTATGTGAAAATTAAATATGGTGCATTTTAAATAACGTTCGGCCCAAATTTCTTCAAAAATATTTCTTTCCGGAATTCTGCATATTGAAAAAGAGTTTTATTCTCAGCGATTTTCGGAAACCCTGATTTCGCCGATGACATTTGGGGCCTGACAATTCAAAAGAACCCAAAAAAATGTAGGTATTTTTACTCAAATGCTGTTTACAAAAGATCGATTGTAGAGAAAAGAAACGTGAACCCATTAATAAAAATATTCTTTAATATTCTGTATTATATTCTGTATTCTGTATTATAACATTTTCGCAAATTATTTTAAATATTAATGAGAATGTTCATTTTTGTCTCTCTCCTTGCGATTTGGCAAGTGGCCGGTGAAGAAATTGGGTACCATGACAAAACGTTGGATAAACCATATGCATTTTTACGATATCAAATACATGGCAATAACAATAATTAAAGATCAAGTTTTAATGGTCAGTTTTAGTGAATTAAGTGATTAAGGAGTGAAATATTAAGAGAGCCATTCACTATGGTATATTTATTTTCGTAGTTTATTACTTACGTAATTATTGTATTTCAAGTGCATGAGTTGGAATCGTTCTAGAACTGGAATGAATTCGTATGGTATTTTGGTTGCGCAAAAAAATTTTGCAATGTGTCCCATACCTACGTCATCGTTCAAATTTCTTAAAGAGAAACTGCTGAGTGGCAATAAAACGATTCGAATTATTGCTATTGAAATAGAATCACAAGTCTCAATCTACGATGACATATCCCATACTATATTATTCCTTCAACTTTGAATAACATTGAACTATGATTCACTAAATTCAGAGCAATGAATCTTTGAAGCATTTGTTTGTTTTCAAATTAAACACATTTTTTTCCGAACTCTTTGCCATGGCAACCGATTTACAGCCCACTTCTAATTCCATAAGCGTACGAAGACATTAAATGCTCATTTATTCTAAGTAAAAACATTTAAACATTGTGCGACGTACTACGGCGAAAGTGCAATCTGTGCTCGGGTTAAGTGTTATTTAAAAACATTAAAAGTGATTTAAATGTTATTTTCGTGCGGTAAAAACCCAAATCATTTCTTCTTTTCTGGGAAAGTGTATTTAATATAACACTTCTGATTCTTTTGATTCCTTCTTTATTGAAATAAATGTTATTTGAGAAAATGTAGAGTGATTGTGCATGAGTACCACTTATTTACGTTGGAGATAAATCGATCGTTCACATGAAAACATAGAACTGTTATTGAAAATAAGCAGGAAGATTAGTTACTATTCTAGGTTTCCTACAATGATTTGCGAAAAGACGAAACTAGACGTTTGCGTAATTTTTGTGCCATTTAATGAATCAATGTGGGACATACACGCAAGGTAACAAAGAGTAAAAAAAAGCAATCACGATATTTGAAAGGGTAAACAAAAATTACATTTTCTAAAACCCAAGGCGAAATTGCCTTCTCATTTGAGGAAGTATTGCAACAACACTTGTTGTGCAATGTTATCAGACACACACGACATTCTTCAAATTTATAGTTTTAAAAACACGTAGAAGAAAGCAGAAGGACAAACAGGCAGAAACTTTTTTTAATTGCATGTTTCTATTTGAATGAGAATAAAACCTTTATCCACAATACATATTATTGTTCTAGAGCTCCCACACACACCCATTCTTGTCACTCCATCTTAATTGGAAGTTCGAAAACTAGGCGATCGAAGAAACAAGAAGAGTAAATAACGTTGTATAAAAAACCACTCTCGGCGCCCGCTTAAAGATCCCCTTCGTCCTTTGCAGGGCGCCCTCTCGCGCCGTCCGATCGGTCCGCGTCGCCGGGACAAATGCGGCGCCCGGGGCCTCTGGCGCTCGCCTAAGAACAGCAAACATTGTGTGCAATAACGGGTAGCGCTCTCCGCGCCGCGCTGGCCTGCCTTGTGCACACGGATGCGCGAGCGTGTGTGTGTGTGTGAGAGAGAGAGAGAGAGCGTGCGTGGCAGGGCTGTCTCGCCTGCAGGCGCACTCTGGCAACAAAAAGGCGCCAAGGCCGGGAAGGGACAGGGGAAGGAGGCCGACGGCGGACGCTTGTGAAAGAATTGGAGAGGGAGAAAAGAAGCGAAAGAGGTCGTTCAATGGCCAAAGGGGAAGGGGGAAACGCTCTGATTTCGGTGTGGGAGTGGGGGAGAGTTGCGGGGAGTGGCAATGTGGGGACTACATACGACGGAAGGCACAATGGAAGGTGGAAGGGACCGTGAGAATGGGAGAGGACCATTGCGGGGCGCTTCGATTTGGGTAGCAAACAGGAGTAGGATGCCAACTTGGTGTGCAGTACAGCGGAACAGGTGAGTTGATGGTTGAGGGAGATAGCTCAAAGTAGGGTTGAGCAGACCAAATCAAGCAGGTGTCCATGGGATAGTGCAAAATGGAGCTATTCGCAATGGGGTGGTGCGTTGCAGGCGAGGAAGAGGCACGTAATCACATTGGCAAAAACGCATGTGCATCGAAAGTGACTGATACAGAGATGGAGCACTGTTGTTTTAGAAAAAAAACGCCATGAATTGGTGTACCAAGAAGATTTACGCAATAAATTCTTGTATTTATTTTCATCTCAGATGTGATCACTAAGCAATGGGAAATATATTGTGTTATGAAAATATTAATACCTAAACAACACGTTTTTTGTTCATTTAAAACATATATCAACATTACAAGCAATATATTAATATTAATTAACGACCATGAATTGGATTGAGTAATAGTGATGAAACGTATTTAGGCTGACATATCTATTAAGAAAATCAGAAAATCAGGAAATAGAGGCAAAATACGTGTAAGACTTGTTTTGAAGTACAAACGACTCCCTGATAGAATTGATCAGTAAAGCTTTAGTGAGAGTAGGAACGAACATTGGACCCCTCAGTTGAACAGAATCTCCGGATAAAGGCATGCATAAAAACGGTGGAAGGGCCGTTCAACCATAAAAGAGAAGTAGCTGCACAACAAACCTTACATGAAGAGCTAGATGGCGAGTGAGAATGGATGTAGAGCGGCGGGGTAGAGAATAGCTCTGACGTGGCTGCATTGGCGCAGGCGGAGTGTTCGCGAGTGGGGAACGGAGTGCGTTTGTGT
Organism: Gryllus longicercus; assembly: GCA_038098605.1. Lineage (NCBI taxonomy): Eukaryota > Metazoa > Arthropoda > Insecta > Orthoptera > Gryllidae > Gryllus > Gryllus longicercus. The sequence goes on from JAZDUA010000562.1 coordinate 624,270, forward strand.
GTGGGGTGAGTGGGGGTGGGGGAGTGGGGAATTCGTGCACTGGTAGGCGCAGAAAGGGGGCGGATAGTGGGGAAAGGTGATGGGAAGAGTGGGGTAGGAGGGACGAGTAGTTGGAGGGTGACTGAAGGGGCAGACATGTGGAACGGCTGAAGAGGCGGCAGTGCGGAGGAGTGGAACGGGCAGAATACCAAGGGGCGGATGGAAAGAGTGAAGGGGATGAAGAGGGTGGAAGGGGGCGAAGGGAGTGCGTGGTGCCCGTTCGATCCCTGTCCACCCAACCCCTCCCCCCCCCCGCCGTCCGGGCTAATGGATCTCGGGGCTCGTAATTTACAGGGGACGGTCGCGCCTAAGATGCGGTCTCGCCTGTTGTTGCGATCTATCTCGGCGCCACCAAAACGGGCGCGGCCCCTTGTATCTTATTGGAAGTCGATCTTTCTCAATTGGTCGTCGCAGAATTGCTTTCTCGCGTCTCTCGGCGGCGGTGGCGACCGGGGCGGGGAGGGAGGGGAGCGGAGGGGCGGGGCGGGGCGGAGCGGGGCGGCGTGAAAGAAGGACCGGCCTGCGTGTGGGCCAACGAGGCCCCGGAGAGGAGCCGGTGCGGGCGGCTCCAAGGCCGAAGAGTGCATTTGAGAGGCGCGGGCGGGGTGGGCATGGCGGAGGTCGGGGGCACATTCATTGGATCGGGCATGGGCGGGGTGGAGTGGGGTGGGCGCTTATGGGGTTATACGCGCACGTTTCCTTGAGATGCGGAATGCCCCACTCCTTTGGCAACATTAGTAGAATTAAGGCCCAACCACAAGGCAAACAAACTTAAGCATAGCGTTAACATAAAAGTTAGGACTACCTCCAGAAGAGGACTCATTTGCAATGCGTTCGCGTAAGCACAGCATATAGAACGTTAACTAAAAAGCTTGCAAACTTCAAGCTTCTGAGCTTATACTTAAAAAAGACATAAGAAGTGAACCAATCACAGTACGTTAACTCAAAATCGAGAATCGAAATACGATCAAAGTCAATAGATGAACTAACGCCTTATGGACATTCAATACCTCGAAATCGATTCTCACATCCAACCAATCATAAACTAGGATGTCTCACAGCCAACAGAAATTCTTATTTTACTTACGTTTATGTTAGACTGTGAATACTTCAGTATGCTTCGGTAAATCACTTATGTTAATGTTTACGACTACGCGTTATGCTTATGTTTACGTTTGCATTGGAAATGGGTCTTTAAGAATAAATGAGAGCAACGAGCATTGTCGACAAAATCTCGTAACCAGAAATCGCGTATAATAGAAACAAGTTTCCATGGATAAGAGAACTACAGATTTGATATACCTTTTGTGAAAATAACAAACTCCCCACTCCTCTCGCAACTAGCGAAGCGTGGGTTCAAGAAAACGTGTGCGGATTATTCATGTAGGCGGCAGAGAAGCGTGTAAAGATGTTCACTACAATGGTGCGAGAGAAATAGACAGTGTGAGAAAGGTTGTACGTCAGAGGAATTTGGAATACGTGGTGTGGGAACTGGAGATCAGAGAGGGGGTGAAGCGGATAGAGGAATGTAGGAGTGGAGAAGGGAAGATAGGGGCGAAGACTGGTCATATAGGAGAGAGGTTTGGCGGATAAGGGGGAGGAGAACGGATAAGGGGGATCAGTGCGAGTGCGAGAAAGGATGTGAGTGGGCAATGATTCAGAATGAGGTGAAGCGGTGAGAGTGGGCCAACTCGCACGTGAGAAATTGATTGATTGATAGTGATTCCGGGAACGTCAAATACTACGGTCATTAGTCCCGTAAGTGTATTATATGTTTTTGATAGGGAGTTGGCGGTGGTGTTTCCCCCGCTTTACGGCGAGATCCGGCGTCAACCTATCGTCGACTAGCGGGGTTTCCCTCAACCAGGTATCTCCCACCGCCCAGTGGGGCACCGTCCCAGCCTGGTCAAGATCAAAGCTCCTGATCAGTGTTCCGGCGTGTGGGGTATTGTAGTACATGATAGTATGTGTGTAAGGGGAGAGGATAGGACAAGGAAGAGGAAGGAAATATCGCGCGTGATCCGGGGCCGTTTGTTAGGGTACTGCTCCGTCATGCGCCTGGTGTTGATCGGAGAAACCACGGCCAACTACCGATCAGAGCAGCCGGCAGCTAGACTTCTCCTCCAGACAGCGACTGAATTAATTAATGTCGAAAATCCTATCATCGTCAGGACTCGAACTAGGGCCTCCCGGTCAGAGGTACTGCAGTGACATCAGTTGATGCACTGAGCCACCTCTCCGGGCACAAGTGAGAGAGAGAGGAGAGAGGAGGTTGGGGCGGTGCGTGAGAGGCGGGACAAAGGAAAAGACGCGTCGTGTAAGTGGAGCGGGGATGAGGCGGAGCGGGGAGGAGTGGGGCGCGACGGTGGCGGGGGTGGGGCGGAGACGGGGCATGGCCGAGAGGCGGATGGCGGTCTCTGTGGCCGGCCGGGCCAGAGCGCTGCGGCGACGCGCGGACCGCCCGTCATTTGTTTGTCGCCGCGGCGGCGCGGGGAGACAGACCGCGCGCGCGATAAATGGTCTCTGATAACGGCGATTCGTCCAGAGGGACGCGGCTCCTCCCGCTTGCGAGCGGCGGCGGTGGCGGCGGCGGCGCCGGATCGGCGGCGGGGGCCGGCGGGAGTGGACGGGGAGGGAGCGGATGGATGAGGGCGGAGGGTCGGGGGTGGGGGTGGGGGTGGGGGTGGGGTCGGGGAACGCGGGGGACGGCAGACGCTTCGCTTGATTCACGGCTGCGGACCCTCCCTTGTTGGTGAACGTCAGCTATAACGCCATAACACGCCCCCGCGAATAGCGTGTTTAATAATATGACATATATTGCATTCAACGCTCGATGGCAGTGTTGCGTTTATATATACGAATTTTCCACATCGTTTATTGAAGAAGCTACTCGCAGGATGAGAGAATATAAACAATTCCTTTCGAGTTTGGAATTCTACAAAAATGTTTACAATTTTACCAGTTTATTTACAATTTTAATATATTTTGCAATATTAAATACATATCTGTGGGCTACGAATTCATTTTAACCATGTTTTTCTGCGCATAAATGTTTCCAAATGTTTACATGATCATGAATTTTGTGATTAATAATCTTATTTTATTTTCAAAATAGTTATCACCATATATCTTGCAATACACTATAAACTTCTGTTTGCTACATTTTCTATTTCTCAGCATTGTTCTGTACATAAAATTCTGAAAAATGTTTTTGAGACCATTATCGTTAATGATATGTTTACAATGGTTATCACACTTGATTCTGCAAGAGATGTTCTGAAAATATAAATTTATCTTGAATTGCATGATTCATTATAGAAATTATAACTTTCATAACATTTTCGCTTTTAATGAATGAATTTTTAGATATTTAAGACATTTAATACTGGGCAGGACCAAAGAGCTTGTAATGGTTTTAGCCCTTACTGAACAATTTAGATCCACTTTATCGTTCAAATTATTGTTTGATGTCTCAAAATTCTAATTTACTTTTTTGTAAATAAAAATGAAATCATTTTTCTGACAATTATTATACTACCGTTCGTAGTAATAGCATTATCTTTCGGGGTTAACCAAAATGAACATCGAAGTGCAATTATGCATTTTTCTTTAGTTAGTCCTTTAGTATTAGTCAACTCGTCTCGAATTCCTGTGAATTAGAATGCAAAATGCCGAAAATTTGCTACTATCACAATGGGGAAGGTAATTCGCTTTTTAATGGAATACACCACTAATACACGGACAATATCTCCGCATTTAGAACATAGTAAGCAACACAAATGCGCATTTAACTCCCTTGAATCTCAATGATCCATTTAATCGCACAGAAATGGAACGTAGTGCGAGCGTATTGAAACCTCGGCCAACAAGGGACGAGTGATAGACTTCTTTTATGTCGAGGTAATGACTGGGCAATGAAAGAAGCACTTGGATAATGCCTTTGCTGGGGAGTGGCGTCAGCAGAAATATACATTGTTCCCTGCGAATTTGTAACGGCGCCCAATTGGGGTTCTTTGATGTGGAAGCGCCGCTAATCCCATCATTGAATGCGAGGAGTAACTAATTCATCCGGAGTCTGTTACGGCCCGAGCGCACATTGGCACAGCTTTAATGATATGTAAACCCGATATAGAACAATTTAGGCAACACGCCCTCGCCCAGGAATACCTCTCACCATCGGCCGATCGGCGGGGGGCAGGAGGCGGCTGCGGGACCCGCGGAGCGTGGGATGGAAGGGAGGGAGGGAGGGCAAGGTTTGGCCGACGTGGGAGGGAGAAAGTGGGGAAGAGGAGTGGAGAAAAGCGAGGAGGCAGGAAGGCGCGGCTTGGGGGTGGGACCAAGTGGGAAAGAGACCCATTTTGGGGTGGGAGGAGGGGTAAAAACGGGCTGGAGGAAAGTATGGAATACGATGTGTTAAAAATGTATAAACAAAACTTTAATGAAGATTTTCAGACAATATAACGGCAACAAGTTACACATCCTTTACTAGAATCTGCAAAGTTGATGGTAATATAGACTATTGCCATCTCTTCTAAAATTTTCTAGATGTTTGGTTACATTTACTTATTAATCATACTTTGACTCCATCAGAAATGTTTGAGTTTATCCTAAAAAGGAGTCAAAGAAAGGTTGCCTTATGAGTTCTGAACTGAGTTGAAATTAGTCTTTTTCTTTGCTCAACGAACGCGTTCTTAACAGGATTGAACAGCTGGAAAATATTTGAATTTTCAATATATTTAATTTGCTTATATGAACATTGCTCTTCCGAAAAGTTAGCAATGTGTGATATACAATAATGAAATATTTAAATAACATAAAAACAATCCTTTAGAACATTAAAAAAGGAACTGGATTGCAGAATAAAATATGAGTGCGATTAATCTAACACTTTACGCTGGTACATTGGTGCGATCTTTGTTTTAGCAAATTTGAAATTTCGATTTTTGCACATCGTTCTCTAAATATAGTTCCCTGGAGGTAAAGATGGTGGTATGTGCAATTTAATAGAACCATCAACACAAAACTCTTTTGGTGTACTACTGACGAATAGGATACCACCTCTCATAGCAGCATCAAAGAGATTGAAGATAAAAAACATAGAAATTCGCAAGTTATGGCATAGGCAGGTAATGAGGTGCACGCGCATCCTGTAACACACAATAAGCTCCAAAACACATGACCATCACGTTCAACGATACGTTTGGATTCAAAACCAGGTTTATGTATTGGGATACGATTAAAGTTCAGTTTTTTATGATGTAATCTACAAAATAAGACGTTTTTGGACTTCATATTACGTTTTCTTCACTTCTTAACACGAGTTGCCAAAAATACTGGAAAAGTACATTTTTTCGATATGTAGGAGGAGGGTCCACTATTTTGGGTTATTCAGAAATTCTCATTTCATCTGTCAGGGGAGACATTACTGTATCCGTGACCGTAACGTTTATAAAAGCATTTCGTAATAAAAGCACCTGATAAAACACCATATTTTCCAGAATCTTCCAGTTCCCACTGGGAACATGAGGAACGGTGAGCATGAGGAGGAGGGGATCATGCAGAGTACCTGTGAAAGACCATGCACAGGTGCATGTCAGACTACAGGCCGGAAACGTGTGGTACACACGCGGGAAAGCCTGTGGGAAAGAAGTAGGGGAAATATGCGGGGAACATGCGAAGCAACATGTTCTTAAGTTGCAGGAACATACGCAAGAATTGGCAGGAAAACATGTAGAGGCAACAAGAGTAGTGTTTCTTTAAGGAGTGTTCTCCAAAATGACACTCTTTTGCATCTTCTGTTACATTCTTAGATATTTAGCCCTTCTAGGTGCCCCAAATGCGTGGCATGCATAGACTGTGATAAACGAGTAGAAACTTGAAATCTATGACACATGCATACTTCAGGTTCCAGCGGACCTATTGATTTTATTTTAGCAACTTCGGAGAACTTCCAAAATTACAATTGTAAGAGAAAATTAAATGGGATTGAAAACGAAGGGATTACAAGTTCGTTATAGAGAAGATAAAAAAATAATCCGCTTTCAATTTCAATGCTCTTTTTTCTGTGACATTTTCGCGATCGCTGAACTAAGAAAAATATCTGAAAGTTTGAATTGCAGTGATATTTTGCTTTAATTTTATAAACATTTAAGGTAAAAGACAAGCGAATACGAGAAGAATACTATTTCATCTGCGCGTGTGACATGGTAAATGTAATTAACTTCTTGCGAAAAAATTAAAAGAGAGCAAAAACATTTTTTTTTGCTTCTCTTAATTAGTATTAGAATTTCTTCGTTCATGTTGAAGAATGCTAGACATACGAAAACATTTATAACTATCATTCTCTGTCTGTCTCTATCTTCCTCGCTCTATACTTACATTTCACTCTGTTTGTACAACTGATGTACTATGTTTGCTGCTCTCTGAATATACGAAAAGATTATTTGTTTTTCGTCCATCAAAATGAGTTGACTGATTCAAACTACATCACGGCAGGAAATTACAATTACTTATTGTGCGATGAAAATCATTCTCTCTCTTCTACCACATAATCGGGTAAAAACAATCGAATTGTTGTTTTCTGATATACTGTAGATTTTCAAATTATTTCGATACTGATTATACGTTTTGTCAACTAAATTTTTTGTTCGTTCAACCATAACTTTTACAAATGGACACGGATTTTGTAAGAAAAATCTCGCTCTTGAATACCAATGGTATAAAAAGATAGCGACACCGTACTTATTTAATGCAAAACTGTTTATAGAAGATATCACGTTAAATGTGGAACTGTTGTAACACCTCGTTCTAGGTTCAGAGGTAGCGCAATTTTTGTATGATATCATCGAGTTTTGTTGTCTTTTCCGATCTCGACTCACCACAACATACCCCTTTCCCATTCTAACTTCAAGAACAACTAAAAAATACAACTCTTCTTTACCTCCTGACGGTAGTGTTCCCATTTGAACTTCACTGAATTTATTTGGAAGAGAAAGACTTATGTTACAGATTGTTGCCCAGATCATTGTAAAATTTTCTTTGTATGTTTAGGGAAATATTAAAAAATAAACTAATTTAACCTTTATTTCGTTCTCTGAAAAATTCTGCCACAGATTGCCTGCATTATTGTCACCCGTTGACAAACTCGTTGGACACGATGTTCGTGCGGACTGCACAGGCCCCTGGCACTGGGAGGCTTATCAAACTGGCCTCGCTTCTACTGCCGAATACATTAAAAATGCTGCCGGAATGTTTGACTTTCTCATTACAACAAAATAAATTTCTTATTTGTTTCCAAAAATCGGGGCTACCTCAGCGCGTTGTCCACCCGACCATAGTTCAGCCCAGATTCTGATAAGAATCATAATAAAATAAAAGTAATCACTATGGGACGGATTTTGATGGCTTAAAACATTGCCAAAAAATGATCAATAAAGTGCTTTTAAATGCTTTAAAAATACCATAAAAACAAAGAAAAATTGGTCAAATCCACTTCAGAAGAAGGTGTAGGATATGTTACCGATGTAATACAGACTTCTTCCTTTTTGTCAAGTGAATTCAGCTCGGAAAATTAGACTTTGCACTGTTCTTTAATAGAAATTCCCTGTCTTTATTTATCGCGAAATCGGCCGAACTTAGAATGATGTCGATAAGCATCACGGGAACTTTGGATCACATAGTACTCAAAACGGTTGTCATTAAAATGTATGAACAAAGAAATCAAATAGGCTACTTTCGAATTCCGTGGTAAACATTTTCGTTGCATCTCATAAACATTGCTTGAAGCAAATAATAAAATTATATTCAAATCGATGAAAGCAGCGAAAAATGCAGTAAAAATTACGCAAAAGGTAACAAATGACCCATTAGTCGAAATCGACGAAAAATGCAAATGATATTAACTCAATTTACGGAAAATGTGTATGGGTATGTTATGAAAATGGGTACATAATTGCGTGTATTTCCTTTTCTTCCCCAACCATCTTAACCATTTTTGGAACATCACTAATAATCATAATCCTGGCGTGTGTGGAAAGGAGCTCACAAAACCTAAAACACGAATTCGACATGGTAGTGTCGAGACGATTCCAAGCCTTTTCCTCCCCAATGTCGTAACAGGAGGAGGCCAGACGAAGAAACCGGAGTTGGCACGCCTGCTCGCTGCGGGGAGGCAGCCTCGTGCGGCGGGCGCTCGTCTGTTATTGTGACGCGCTAATGACGCCTGTAATTGGCACTCGCTGGGGCGCCTTCGCACCTCCGCCCACGCGCAGGCTAATTAAGACAGCCCCGCCCCCCTCCCCGCCGCTCGCCACGTCGCCACCTCCGCGCCCTCTTCAAGGAGAGAAACGCCCGACAAGAAGACCGTCGGAATGATGGGGACGATAAGGAGGAATGAGGTAAGGACGGCTGAAATCTCTTGAACTCTATTTTTGATATTTTGTAAGCAACTGTATCACGAATCCTTTTCTTCCTTTTCTGTACAAAAACAAACTATTCTCTTCGGAAGGTGGAGGGCGGTGAAAAACTTCCGAATGAGAGAGGGGGTGGGAATGTGAATTGACGAGATTGCAGAAAATAGAGAGAAACCTCCATTTCTTCTCTATTTCGAACTGAACTCATTTTTAAAGCGTTTGCGTTCTATGATCTCAGTGCGTTAACTCACCTCTAAGTGGTAATATTCGGTAACGCTAATACATGTCTCTGTAGAGAGGTATCGATTGAAGAATCACCATCTTCCAATTAACGATTATACCTCGAACTCATTTATTTTCATCTCTTCATTATCTCGAATTTTATTAATTTTAATACGACTACCCGAAACTCAGTGTTCTGTTATAGAAGCCTCTCTAAATCGCTATATTCGATAACTTGATTATTTTTTTCTCCCTAAAGATTTAAGGGAGAGCAGATTATATAAACAATATTTGGTTAGTTTAGGGTACGGTTCACATGAAAAGAACGAGTCACGCCGAGAAAGATTAGGTCTCTTCGCTTTCGATTCATTCTACTGCATACGATTTGTTCCCACCACATTGTAATGCCAAATTACTTTCAAAAGTTTTCTCGTTTCGTTCGCCCAGTACCAAGTCACGGGGAGACCTTAGCCTTCGACTCTAGCATTCACTATAAACAACCTTGAGTCTATCTACCGCATAATTACCAATTCACTTCTACAAGAAAGCACTTTAATGGTTAAGTTCACTTTCTGAAATTAATAAAATTGGAAACTTATTAATCTCCATTGATATCTTTGAAATATGTTAATTACCACCGTACTTCTTACACACTCGCATATACCCCTCTTTTCTTCCTTTTACGTAAATTGAATTTTAGAATAACACTTCGGACATTTAAACTGTTTTCGCAAAATATCATATTTTTGGCAACAATTTGATCGTATTAACAGTGTCACCTTTTCTCTTATCACCAAAGAAACACCCGTTTAAAACCTCCAATCTGAACACACTGGCCTCCAGTATTCAAAGTATGCAGTTACAAATACGTTGTGAAGAAAGAACAATACAAACTGTATTTAGAATCGAATCTAACGAACAGTTCACAGTGAATGAGAGTCATACCATAAAATAGGAATTAGCCCAAAAGTTTTCTAAAATTTGTTTTAACTCTTGGAAATCACTAATCTTGGGAAGGCATGACAAAAAATTCAAAAACTTCTATACTTTTACTTACAGTGAATTTCTACGAAGGTAATTAGATGATAGTGATGAACGGCATGTGGTTAATGACAAATCTACAGGGAATCATAAAGGTCCCTTACATAATTTCGCTGAAATAATTATACATTCTATTGTTCGAAGAAAAGTACCGCGTAGATTGGCGTGCCGACAAGGAGAAAAGGCAAACAATTTCACATAAATAACATGGGATTGGATTAAAAATACTTCCTGAGCTGTCTTCTTTTTGTTGTCGATGAAATTTCCATTACATACAAAATGTTAATGATTATTGCAACATTAAAACATGACGAAGCTTCCCCTAATTCATGTCTAGCCCAGCCGCTGGGTAAGAGAAACAAAGATTATTTCGAATTGTAGGACGTTTCGGGGTTTTTGAGATTCCGATTAACGGGATCGACTGTATCAAATATCCACGCAGATTCCTTGCTCATCGCCTAGGCAGAAGCTCCGCCGTGTTTAACAGCGGAAAGCGAGTCGCGAGACAAAGACAATGTCAGCGGTGGCGGCGGGGAAGGCGTGGGCGGCGTGGGTGGCGTGGGCGGCGTGGGAGGCGTGGGAGGCGTGGGTGGCGTGGGCGGCGTGGGAGGCGTGGGTGGCGGGGCGGCGGGGCGGCGGAGGCGGCGGAGGCGGCGGAGGCGGCGCGGGCGGCGGGGGTGGGGAACATGGGTGGCGTGGGCGGCAGGTGTGGTGAGGGTGACGGAGGCGGCGGGGGGCGGGGGCGGGGGACATGAGTGGCGTGGGCGGCAGGTGTGGCGAGGGTGACGGGGGCGGCGGAGCGGCGGGGGCGGCGGGGGCGGCGGGGGGCGGCGGGGGGCGGCGGGGGCGGCGGGGGCCGCGGGGGCGGCGGGGGCGGCGGGGGCGGCGGGGGCGGCGGGGGCGGCGGGGGCGGCGGGGGCGGCGGCGAGGCGCCATCCGAGGTCTTGTTTGCGGTTGCTCCTCGCGGTTGGCGCCTCGCATCTGAAGGCGCAACTTGATGGCGGCGCCTGAGCGGCCTTGACGATATTCGCAGCTCTGTCATTGAAGTCGCTATTTGCGCGCAGATGGATCACATTCGGGTTGGCACATTGAGAGAAAACTAATCTATTAGTGCTTCCACTGAAAATACGCTAAAAGAAACGTGTTGGCAAGCGTTTTCCCCTCTCAAATTATCTTCTTATTTACAGGAAGCTTATCTCAAAATGCAGATATTTACAGAGTTAGCTAGAACTAAGTTTTCTAGCTTCAAGTGGTTTTCTAAAGCTTCATTTGTGCTTTCATTCAAAATAAAAATAAAAATAAATTTTCAATGTAATGGTTGTCAGGGCCATGTGAACTATTTAGTGAACTATTTATTGATCACGTGTGTAAGTGTCGTAACGCCTTTTACTGATTTAAAAAAATAACCGTTTTGAAATTTCTAACCTCCTGAATGGATTCCCAAAAAATCTTAACGGTTCCCCGATAGGAACCGCTATACATGGAATGGCACCACGTTTGTGGTGATTGGTCGACCGGGAGTGGTCTAACCGTGGACGGACGGGTGAACGGACAAACGGACAAACGGACAAACGAACGAATGAACGAACGCACGAACGACCGAATGTAGTTTTGCAGTTCTTATCAATGCATCCCAAATAGTTTTTTCAGTGAAAAACGTGAACATGAATCATTGTAATTTGTTGCAATTTATGGCCTAACTGGAATATCGGAAGTTTTTTCGGTTTTCTTCCCTTCCTCTTTTCACCATTACTTCATCACTATTACCGTTAGTCATCACCATTCTCAACTTGATAATGAACTTGTCTCTTTCAGTACTCCAGGCCAGAACACGCGGAGGTACGGTGGATGCGATGGTGTGCAGTGGCGTAAAGCGGAATGAAGGGATGAACGGGGAGGAGCGGAGTAGAACGAAGTGGTGTGGAATGGATGGAGTGAAGTGGATAGAATGGAATGAGTGGAGTGGGTGGAGTGGAGTGGGTGGAGTGGAGTGGGTGGAGTGGAGTGGGTGGAGTGGAGTGGAGTGGGTGGAGTGGAGTGGGTGGAGTGGAGTGGGTGGAGTGGAGTGGGTGGAGTGGAGTGGAGTGGGTGGAGTGGAGTGGGTGGAGTGGGTGGAGTGGAGTGGGTGGAGTGGAGTGGGTGGAGTGGAGTGGGTGGAGTGGAGTGGGTGGAGTGGGTGGAGTGGAGTGGGTGGAGTGGAGTGGGTGGAGTGGAGTGGGTGGAGTGGAGTGGGTGGAGTGGAGTGGGTGGAGTGGAGTGGGTGGAGTGGAGTGGGTGGAATGGAGTGGGTGGAATGGAGTGGGTGGAGAGGGTGGAGTGGGTGGAATGGAGTGGGTGGAGAGGGTGGAGTGGAGTGGGTGGAGTGGAGTGGGTGGAGTGGAGTGGGTGGAGTGGAGTGGGTGGAGTGGAGTGGGTGGTGTGGAGTGGGTGGAGTGGAGTGGAGTGGATGGAGTGGGTCGATGCGCATAAGCGGAATAATAAAACAAAATATTCACATGTTTCAGTCAAAAAGGAAACTAGTTGTTTTTCCAGGGCAGTACCGGGCAGTTAACATTTTTCATTTAGACATTTTTCACATGACTGGTGGCGTCAGAGCTTTCTCTATATTCCTGCGCTCATTGGATTGATGAATTGATTGCTTCCGGGCTCGTCTGCTATGGTCATTGAATTGAATTAATGCCTTATTTTACGTGGCGAGACTCGGGCCATCAGGCCCGCTCTTCCGTCTGACCACGCAAATTTCGCTACGCTCCTTTCATCAACTAGCAGAGAAAGAAGGTATTTCTTGGGCGAGAAACAGGCGAGTTCAATTTAGCTCAGAGGCGTCATTTAGGCTTGAGGATCTTTTACATGCAAGTAAATCTACTAACATGGGACAGCCGGCTTTACTTCCCCTCCGAAGGAAGACGTACGAAGGATTTTCTCGCCCTTAAAAATACACGGCTTCGATCGGATTTGAACCCGCGAACTTGGGCACAACAGTCCGGTACGCTAACCGTTACACCATCGCCGCCTCATTCGTCTCTTAGATGTGGTGAATGGTTTATCCCGGAAGGTGACGGCGATTCCTTCCTCGCTGGATGGTGAGATCTTATGTTGCGGGACTTGTTCGCCTCCAGGTTTCTCCCTGGCTGTACGTTCCCTAATGGACTCCCGACGTGTGTTGGGGTTGGTGGTGTTGTGTTGTGTGTGTGTGTGTGTGTGTGTGTGTGTGTGTGTATATTTAAGCGAAGAGGGGCACACAATGATGAGGAATCGCGCGCGGTAGTAAGGTACAGTTTACTGGTACTGGTGTCGTTTCGTAGGATACTACCGGACAGAGCATTCGGCACTAGAATTTTCTTCTTGGCAGCAACTAAATTCAATCTAGTTATGAAGGTACTCTCGAAAATCCGCCACCGATGGGACTCGAACCCTAGAACTTCCCGATCAGAGTCGCGTCACAGGCAACGGCAATAGCCAGCCTAATCAATGAATGATTAATAATATATTTTAAAAAAAAGGTCGATCAACGTGCGGATACTTCCACGACTATTTTATTATATATCTTACACATGTAACCATATATTATATAGATAACTCGTTTTCTAGACTAAACAATTATAATAAAAATGTGTTTTCGTCTCAGAGGAATTAGTTCTCGGTAATGTGTGTTCGCTGTTCCCCAGACGTTCATTCTGTCATTATTCCACCAATAATAAGCACTCAAACAACAATGATATTTACAACTATTTAATAAAAGCGATTTTATTTTGCTCCTTCCAGTTTCTGAAAGCAGCTCAAGCAGTTTCTTTCGATTCTTTCCAAAGCAATCTGTATTGTTAAGTGTGTGTGGCACTCTGTTTAATAAACCACAGTGCTGCTGCGTTAATTTTTAGCATTTTCATTGGAATCTTTGTATAATTGAAAGATTTGTCTGGCTTGTTTCCAAATTTGAATGACGTAGGACTACGGAGTAATTATTTGTGTTTTATCAATGATCTCGTTTTCTAATGATAGGTTTGAACGATGATCTAGTAGCTAGTATATTGTTCGTAATTGCAGTTGAACCTTGGTCTTGATTCAGCGAAAATCTTCGTCTTGCAGCAGTATAGTCTTGTTTCTTCCAGTTGCTTCTTGACTAATATGAGGGGTTTTCAGCGCAATCGTTTGTCTACATGTTTACTAAATATTTCATACTTTCAGTCCGCCATATTGGTTTATTATTATTATTATTATTATTATTATTAATATATACGGCGGAGAACAATAATACCACAATTTATTAATATTAACCACAATTTCACTCTTACAATTTAATTAACGATTCTCATTTAATTCCCCGAACACCCGTAACTCTCAACTCCAAGCCCCAGCAATATAAAATATCAAGTTATGTTTTTTGTTGCACACGCAAGAAGACAGTGAAACGTTCACTAGCGATACTGTCACTAACAACAGCATTGTAGAACTAATTGCTTGTACCATATTTTCTGCTTAGTTTTTTAAAATACTAGCGAATCTCCGTCGTCTTCCCGCTGCGTCAGCGCTGCTTCGACCTGGTTGTTCACGTGCCACAATCGCGCCCACGCTGTCGTCTGCTAGTTTAGCATTTGTTGCGATCCGTCTACATCCCGGGCTGCCCGCTCGTCCTATCCTGCTGAATCCCGCCCCGCGACACACAAGTCCCAGCAACAATGGAGCCCAGGTGGACTGAGAATTGCATTTAACTGCAGCGCCATTTTTGAGCTGCAACACCATTTGGTGGTGAGTTACAACAAAGTGAACAGCATGAAAACTTTCATGATAAAACACTAAGATATACCAACTTTCATGGAGATCGGTCAAATAGTGTCGAAGTTTATTGATCACGAATATATCAACATACATTTTTACACACACATACAAACACACACACACACACACACACACACACTTGGTAAGAATAAAAATACAACCTTTCGATTGGTTCCACGATACTAGTCGCCATTTCAACGGTGGGGCTGCGAAAGTCGCCGCGGCGGATTCCGGGCCTCGTTAACGGAAGCTGCGCGTTAAGGGCGCGGGAGGGGGCCAGCCTCCCGCGTGGCTGTCGGCGCCCTAACGATTCTGCTTACGGCAGCCGCATTATTAACCCCCGAATGCGCGAGGTGTTTGCAGGTCGCTGTGCAGCTAAGAGGGGAAAGCTTCGCTACGACCCCTGGGAAGCACGAAACGGCCGGAGGGGAAGTACAACACGCGATAATCGTAAACGAAAACAGTGTTGTAAATTGATAATATATTAAGTGCGTAAATTTAATTCGGTAGGAACTTCTCCAATTTCAGGTGGCCCTGCTGTGTAAGGGGGATCTGGAGAACTTTCCGAATTTTATCGTTGTGAAATGAGATAACCAAAAGGTATTACATGTGGAGAGTGTTGCCGTATTTATTAAACAAGGCGACACCGTGGAATGTTACATGCTGAGGAACGTCAGGTTACATAATACGTAAAAATAGTGGTGTTACAACAGGACATATTTTCTCGCAACATTTGCAATTTGAGAAATTTCAGAGACTCAACAAAAAATAGACCTGCACCATGTTTATAAGCGTGCTTTGATTTCTTTGCACAAAAAATTAAAGAAATGATTCAGTGCCGATTTTGAGAACATTAAAAGAATTGCATTAACTTTTAGTAAAAAATTGCGCGAAAACCACTCGTTTTTCGTTAACATGTTTGAAAGTTCTATTATTGAGGTTAGATTTTCTTCCACAAATTTTCATGATCAACATTGTACTTTGGCAATGTTAATTTTTTTGCAATTTTCAAAAATACAGACTATGTATACTTGAACAGTATTGAAAAACAAATTATTAGTAAGACAGAATGAAATGATAACGTTAAAATATAGTTCGTAAAAATTCCTGTCAAAAGAGGTATTTATTAGACGATTGATTGTGAAAGTTAATCAACATTACTATTGAGATCTGAATATATTAAAATACCGAAGAGATTCTTTACATTATTTAATACTTTCTTTACACTCTATTTTACTTTATTTTTTGCTTACTATTTTTACTTTCTCACATACATAATACTGTGACACTAATGAAGCGTTACAAAACTCGATTACGAAATGTTGACTGATTAACCACGGCTATCTTGCTTGTGTCATACTATCCCGTGCCATATACATATCACGTGCTGAAATATCAAATGAACTGGGGTATTGCCGCCTTCAAAACTTTGTCCAGAATAAAAACGAATGTGAACGAAAACCAAAAAAGTAATTTTTCTCCAAACGAATTTCGGTTGGGATCTGCCGTTGTTATCCTGAGCGCCTCACGTTTTGGAGGTCACTGATACCTAAAGAGTACTTTCCTCGAAAGAGTCCATCTGCTCGTCTATTCGTCAGCCCGTACGTCAATCTGGAAGCTCGTCTGTCCATCTATCCGTCATCTCATCCGTCCGTCCATCTGCCTGTCTAACCGTTTGTCTCCCCCAATACGTTACATACAGTCTTTACTGTTCTTTGACAAAATAATTCAAATCAGATAAAAGAATCTGTCTGGCAATCCACCATCTCAGTGAACAACACTAACGCCTAAATAGTACAGGATTTCCTCCAAAATTGATATTTCACAATTGATCTGGTCGCACTGGTTGCCCAACGTTGTAAAAAGTGTGTTTCATTTTTGGAGATTCTTCACATCAAGCCATACGACATTTTACTGACATTTTCTCAAAAATTGTGCCTAAGATTTTCTTTAATTTTTAACTTAAGAAAAGCAACGTACAGTTATAAGATTACGTATGTCTTACTTTTATTAAAATATATTGAATTTCAAAACTTTCAAACATTTTAAATTGTTTTGGACCCATCCTAGAAGTATATAATTGAAAAATATATCTTTTTCTTAATAACATTTTGCAAAATGCAACTAAACATATTTCCCAATATTAGATCTTGTCCTCGTTTTTCATAATGTAACACCACCGGGCATCTCGTTAGAGAATGCACGGTTAGCGGCCCGGTTGTAGCTCAGTCGGTGATGGAAGGAATTGTTAATCAGATACAATGGAAGTACGAAATAAACACTTTGATTACTGGTAGAAAAATTACTTTTATTCCTGGGCAAGAAAAAGAATGCACCAGGGAAGTTACATTTGTAAATTAAATAAAAAAAGAAGAGATAAAATGAAAAGAAAAGAAAATTTAAAGATCAGAATTAACAGTAAAGCTTATAACTAGGAAGAGTACAAAATTGTTATAACTAAAATTACAATGGTGAAAAATTGACAATTCGATGTGCCTTGGCGCGGCACCGCGTTACAAAATTACACAGGGGTGAATACCCTGGGTTATACTGCCTGGGAAAGTTCTTTGTGTGCCCGGACGGGCGCGGCGACGGTCGAAGGGGCGGTTGCGACCCTCGCTGGAGGTCGGCAGGGGCCTATGACCCACTTCGTCGACAGCTGATCGGCCGTCTGGTGACGTCAACAAGGGAGCAGCTGGCGTCTGGCGGCGCCCAACGGCGTCTGGCGGTGGCTGGTAGAACTCGTAGATCGCCGGGATTTTCTCCCGATTTCAGGAGCGGAGTAATCAACCATGCGTCCCTCTGATTTTCATGACAATTGTTCTCAAGCACGTCTTCAGAAAATTGAGAAATCCTTCAGAGACACATTCGCCTCTCTCCGCGACTAATTCCCACCCCAGAGGAGTTTCTCTGTCTACTGCAGTCGGCCCAATGCTCAAGCCCGCACTGAAATTTTTATAAGTCCTTCAGAGGCGTACTCGCCTCTGACCGACGAATAGTTCCCCCCCAGAGAAGTTTCTCTCCCAACTGCTATCAGCCCAAAGCTCAGGCCCCTTCTGAAATTTTGTAAATCGAAAACGTAGCAAGTAAACTTTTACCCCCACCCTTTTTCTCATGTGCTCCAGTTCCTTATAATGGTCGCGTCGCTATTGGCCAAAGGTAATGGCGTAGTACACTATTTTCGACCAATAGCGATGGGGGAAGCAAAGGAAATTTCCACACTCTGTGCCTCTGTGAGGGTACAGTGTTTTTCTTGTTCCTTCTGGAACATAGGCCATGTCTGTGAAAGGGAGGCTGTCCGGTGAAAGAATTATCGTTCTGGGTTTCCCCGAATACGAGCAGGCGTTCTAGAGATTTCCCAGATGTGCCTGCGTCCGAGCGCTTTCCAGTTAATCTTTTGACACCAGCCCTCATAAGATTTTCGTAATGGGCCGGGGGCGCAAGTGGCTGTCACTAGAAAAGGGGTTGCGCGTGTGTCGCCATCTGTTTATTCTCCCAGTAAGTTTCCTTTGGTCCGGTTTATTTTATTTAATTTGTACGAGGAAATCTGTATCGCTACAATAAATAGTCAAAAATATTAATATTCTTTCTGTAATTTTCAGTTACATCGTTTGTGATGGCTGCAGTGTTCTGGGGGAGAAGACGCAATGTTGTAATATTATTAGCTAACCGTTGTCAATAACACGAGAAAGTATGTTCTGTTGTAATACTACTAGTTTAATTTTGTAATAATTTATTTTATTACGGTTAATTAGAATTTATTGATTGATTAGTGTTTCTGGGCGCATCAACTACTAAAGTCATCAGTTCCGAAAGTGTAGTTGATGGTGAAGATGAGATCGTAGTGACCTTCATCGCTCGATGACTATATCCAGCGCCGACCTCCACGTTGGCTACCGTGGTTTTCCGCGACCAGGTATCTCCCATCAACGGAGCAGTGCCGCAGCCGGAACAAGCTCTAAG
Organism: Gryllus longicercus; assembly: GCA_038098605.1. NCBI lineage: Eukaryota > Metazoa > Arthropoda > Insecta > Orthoptera > Gryllidae > Gryllus > Gryllus longicercus. The sequence continues at coordinate 642,722 of JAZDUA010000562.1, forward strand.
CTCCCAACTGGTCTTCCAGCAAGTGTAGTAGTGTAGTGCATGTAAGTGTAAGTAAGAAAGTGAGGATAGAAGGAAGAGGAAGGAAAGATTGCGCGCGATCCCGTTTGTTAGGGTAATGCTCTGTTATTCGCCTAGTGTTGATCGGAGAAATGAGAAAAAATTACCGATGAGAGCTGACAAATGCTAGAATTCTCCTCTAGCATCTGAATCCAACCCCAACTATCTACCTAGAGTCGAAAATCCTGTCGCTGTCGGGACTCGAAACCGAGGACCTCCTGGTTACAGGCACCGCAGTGGCATCAATTGATGCCCTGAGCCACCTAAGCCGCTGAATAATTAGTACGAAACTACAAACATCTACCTATGAGAATTTGCCAATCCCGGGAGCCACCTTCTATTGGGCCCTAAGTGGCCAGTGTAGATAGCGCAGGCGGAGTTTAAGCGCGGCCGAGAGCAGGTCGCCCTCCGGGGTTATCGCCTGCTGGGCGCCCACGCGCGCGGCCTGAGCTGGGGCTGCGGCCGGGGCTGGCTGAGCGTCAGCCGACCCGACCTGTGCGAAGGGCGCCCGGCAATTTATTCGGATCTTATAACCTCCGCGCCGCTCCACCAGCCCTGAGCCGCCTCCGTCAACCCCAGCCGCCCCGCGCAGCCCTCTCTACTTTCGCTGGCCGCGCCGCGCCGCCCCACCCCCGCACCGCCCCGCGCCGCCCTGCCCCGCCCCGTCTCGCGCCGCCCAGCCCCGCCTCGCGCCGCCCAGCCCCCGCCTCGCGCCGCGCCGCCCCGCTCCGCCCCGCTCCGCCCCGCCCCGCCCCGCCCCGTCCCCCCGGCCCACCCCGGCCCGCCCCGGCCCGCCCCGGCCCGCCCTCCCCGCCCCGCCTCAACACGCGCTGCGCCGCGCCGCCCCGCCCGCCTCGCGCCGTCCCGCCCCGCCTCGCGCTGCCCCGCACCACCTCGCGCCACCTCAAGCCGCCCCGTCCCGCCTCGCGCCGTCCAGCACCGCCTCGCCCTGCCCCGCACCGCCTCGCGCTGCCCCGCACCACCTCGCGCCACCTCAAGCCGCCCCGTCCCGCCTCGCGCCGCCCCGCCGCGCGCCGCTCTCAGGGCCACTGCCCCCGCGTCATCCTTCGTCACCTAGCGCCTCTCCGACCCGCCATACGTCACCGCCCCAACCGCACGGCCTGTCTCCCTCTCATTCCGCACCTTCGTGCCAACCCACGTCGCTCTGTTCCTCGCCATTCCACATCCACCCTTCACCCCCCCCCCCCTTCACGCTCGGAAGCTCCGCACAAACCAGCTCTGCCACGCCCCTTCTCCTTCTCTGCTCGGGCTCATTTCCTTCCTCTGGTGCCGTGTCGCCCGCTCGTCCCCGAAACACCCCCCCCCCACACACACACACGCGACTTCCCCGTGCCCCTCCAGCTCCGTCGCAGCCTGATGGGACCGGAAACATGCACCCACACGTCTCCCTTTGCCCCTCCTCACCACGCATAGCCCTCACTTCACTTTTCTTTCTTTTTTTTTTCGAAACTTTTTCAAAAATTTATTTTACCTGTTTGACGATTGACTCAAAACAACTACATTTCACGACTTAATGATGTCAAAGAACAACTTTTATTGTGTCTACGAATGTGGGTAACATCTTAGAACGCGAAAAGTGAATCTAGAACTTCTAAAAGTGCTCTTCTTTGTTTAATTGAAACAGTGGAGAATATTCAAAAGGTCCATTACTGACAGTACTGAAGATGAACGCAGGATAAAATACTAATCCTGTTTTACCCTATTTTTCCTCACCATCAAATGAAAAATAAACTATTTAATCACTATAGTTTACATTACGGTGTAAAAAACCTAATTTCGTAATCTCTTTCTGAAATCACGAATGTAAGTACAACTCGAGACGAGAAATTCAATGGTGCAAAGCAGACATCAATCCGACTATTAGTTTCGAAATTATACGCTTGAAATCAAATGAAGCCCAAATCACGAAATTGGGGCAAAAATGGGGAAAAACCTAATTTCGTAATATCTTTCTGAAATCACGTATGTAAGTACAACTCTCGACGAGAAATTCAATGGTGCAAAGCAGACGTCAATCCAACTATTAGTTTCAAAATTAAACGCTTGAAATAAAATGAAATCCAAATGAATGAGATCGAAACAACCCCAGGAGACATTTGCCTAAAGAGGCACCCTGTGGAAATTATTCATTAGGAAACGAATCCTAGGCAGTGGTTTCTAGACTTGGCACTTTCTTCTGTAAAGTGTTTAAGGCCTTTTTTATTTTATTGGCTGTTACCAAGATAGAACAAAGGTTTTAAGCAAGGCTTGATTTCTGGTGGAACGGAACAGCGTTCTGGAACCTTGGGAAAAATTATTAATTTTAACTATAAATATATTACTATTTCTATTAATTTAATAAGTAATTTTCGGCGCGTTCCGAGACCTACAATTTTATAAGTCAAGTGCTGCTTTTAAGAACTATGCAGCACTGCAGGTGTGTAAATGTGGCATAAAGCAGACCAGCCTTTTGAGACAATGTACGACACTTCAGGGGAGAGACGTTTATTGCATTCCTGCAGAGATTTCCTGTACGTGTAATGACTACCATGTTAATTAAGTTACGCGACTCTATTATTTATACCACAGATAACTTATGAATCAGCTTATTATGAGATTCCTAGAAATGTTGCTCTTAAACTCCTTTGAGGATTTGAGTTTAGCAAATGAAGACAAAATTGTGGCAATTCAATGCGAGCTGGAACACAATTAGGTAGTCTGAATCGCACATTGTGTCAACATCACAGAACGAGCGGAACAGAAGTTAAAACGAGGGAGACTTCCATTGCGAGAACGACGCAAATGGGCAGTAAGCAGTTTATTGCCAAGGGACCAAATAGCGGGATTATGTCCAAAGTCGCAAACTGCAAGCGGTCAAAGCGAAGTGCGCACATTCCCTTCCATACAAAACAGACCAAAGAACATTGTACACTAACTGACGTTCATGCAAGTGTCTTAATGTCGGAGTAATCAATGTTTTCATTCATTCCTTTTGACATTGCGACGCTTATGAGTATTGGAAAATCGTAAAAATGTTGGAAAATGCGAAATGTCTTTCTGACAATTCATTTAAAAAGGTATTTTCATTATATCATTTATACTGTTCTTTTAATTTTTCTTCATTGAGTTCTTCAGCTTGGTTTATATTTGCTTTTCCAATCCCATTTTTCATGTACTCCCTTCTTTCATTTTATTTATTTTTTGTATTCTCTTACGACACAATAAATCAGTATCATTTCTCTGCAAATCACAATCAATGACAATTCATAATGCACATTCAACTGAACTGATGCTTTTGCTTTGAATTTTTAACACTGAACGAGTACAGTGGTCCTTTCTCGGCAGAGAATATCGTGAGTGAATGAACAAATTTGAACAAGCTTTGCGGGTACTGCTCTTCACAAGGCACTGAGCGCACTCAATTCAGATATATTCGACAGAATGAAGAAATAACTGCGTTTTCTCTTTCACACATAGAGGACACTAGACAGACATTCGAATTTACAGGGCGAGTTCTCTAGCAAACAAACAGCAAATTAAACAGACTGATCTCTAATTTCATAGTGGAGGACCAGTCAACAAGTTGTCACTGCGAGTTTCATAGTAGCTAGTAAATGCACAAACGAGTTGTTGGTAAAGCAACATATATTGAACGTTGCTATACGTTGATGAAGCGAGTATTCATGTTACTCCATTTGCGTGCTGTATGCTACATCACTCGTCACTTTTTAATTCAATTCTATTCAAAGATGCCTTATTTTCAACGGCGAGACTCTGGTCATCAGGCCTGCTCTTCCGCCTGACCACACACAAATTTTTCTACGCTCCCTTCACCATATACCGGAGAATGAAGGGGAAATAAGTTTCAATCTACCGATGAAACGCGATTTAAATGTAGCTCACAGGTTTCCTTCAGACTTGATCTTTTACATGCAGTAAATCTACTCCGTGGGACTGTCGACTTTACATCCCAAAACGTAGGAAGGCTTACGAAGAATGTTCGCCCTTAAAAATCTACTGATTCGATAGGTTTGAACTCGTACAACAGTCCGATACACTAACCGTTACACCATGGAAGCCATTCGGACACTTGGCGTGGCTTTGCGTGGCGTGGCGTGGCGTGGCATGGCATGGCGTGGCGTGGCGGCTGGGAGTGGCGGCGTGGAGTACGGCGTGGAGTACGGCGTGGAGTACGGCGTGGAGTACGGCGTGGAGTACGGCGTGGAGTACGGCGTGGAGTACGGCGTGGAGTGGCGGCGTGGAGTGGCGGCGTGGAGTGGCCGCGTGGAGTGGCCGCGTGGAGTGGCCGCGTGGAGTGGCGGCGTGGAGTGGCGGCGTGGAGTGGTGGCGTGGAGAGTGGCGGCGTGGAGTGGTGATATGAAGTGGCGGCGGGGCGCGGTAGGGCGTGGCGTAGGGCGCTGGCATTGTGTTCGCTGCCCCGCCGGCCAGAAGACAGTGTTTCATTCGACACTTCGAGTGCTCCAACCGTTTTCAGCAACATGCTTTTCTCCGCTCACTCATCCAATATTAAATCTTTCCGCCACTGAGTCTTTTTCTCCTAAAATCCCCTCCCGAGGGAACGCTTTGTCTCGGCTCGGCTCGTCCGCAACTTTTTTGTGCCATTCATCCCCGCTACACCTCGTTCTGACTGCCCAGTCAGTCCCGCTCGTTCAGCCAAGTGTCGCGCCTGTGCTTAGGTCAAATAATTCTTACATGCTCAGTAATACCTTATCCCTCTGTCCGGTCATAACAAATTCGTTCAGTTAGTCTTCCATCAGTTATTTATCATCAAATATACGCATTATTAAATTGAATATAAAATATCGTAAATTAAATATAAAATACACACATTTATTCATATGAAATTAATTCCCTCCACCAAGAGACTATTTTAGTCGTATCGTTTTATCCGCCCCTTTTTGTATGATTCATCTACTCTAGACTTAATTCCACTCATCCTTCTTCAAGCTACCTCACTCCAACGAAACTTTACTCATATTGGCTCGACGCTTCTCTTAGTCTCTGTTAGATCAATTCAGCTTGTCCCTAGCAAATTTTTGATCATCTAATGACATTTTAAAACCACTCAGTTTAAACATGCTCTGCTAAATAAAATACTCGTATGTATTCAATCGACTCAATATTCTCAATTTCACTCTGCTCAACTCAGCCCTTCTTAGCATGTCATGGTCAGTTCTCTTACTGCTCTCTTTATCCCTCTCTGTCTCTTTCTCTCTCTCTCTCTCTCTCTCTCTCTCTCTCTCTCTCTCTCTCTCTCCTCTCTCTCTTCATCCGTTGGTCGTATCCCTGCTTTTCTGTTTCAGCCTAACTGCATTATCATTGATTCCGATGAAGGATACTCTAATGTAATATCATCGACGTGTATGTTGTCTTAAATCGCGTACAGGATTATGGCGTAATTTCACCCGCGTAAATGATGTCTATCTTACAATTTTACTAGGAGTAATGCATGAGCTTGGAATAATATTATCTACGCCAAATGCTACTACATTTATTTGGAGAATCTTTACGATCTCATTTTTGCAGTTTAAATCGGTCTCCAGACATTTGTTTCGCACAATAAAATTTTTTCGACATCTAAGCAGGTGCTTTTTTCTGCTTATTTCAAATGGATCACTTCCCCGGAAATATCGCATTTTCTAATAACGAGCCGCGCAGCTTATACGTAATGGAGATGCCATATGATATGAAATAAAAAAAAAAAAATTGGAATGAGTTGTATGAATTCGTGGGAAAGAACAATTGAGAGATGTAGCGTTGGTTACTGGTTACTATGAATGCGAGTTTTGTTGAGGGGGACTGGATCGAGTTTGCTAGAGAATGGACGCCTGAATGTAGGTTAAAATAATAATGCAAAATTCTAATTTTAAAACCCAATTAGTGGCAACTTCAGGACATTGGAAGTTAGACGGAACCTCGGGGAAGGTTCGTCATTTAATCAATCGGTCATTCTCAAATAAGAAACAAGATATACGCGGAAGTCGAAAAACAACATTTGCCGATTGATTCTGGTTACATGAATTCACGAATAATTCATAAAAATATTTCCTTTGTGTTTAAACTGTTCTTATTTAAATGACTACAAGAGAGAGGCCAACGGACAGACGTCTGGTGAGAGGCTATACAGCTGTAGCAAAATTAGTATTGGCATTCCGCCGATCGCGGCATTCACGTGTGCACACGCTGTTGCGGGGAAATTGAGTTCAGTAGATGGGTAACACCAAGTCTTTTTTTAAATAACTTATTTCATTATGGAATAAGCTTTGGGCATTTGTAGGAAGATGGAGAAGCTAACTCCACCCAAAGTTTCTAACAATCTCACTTCCTCCGCTCGTGCGGGCGAGTCTCCAGCATTCGGCGCCACCCGCCCTCTCCCCCCGTCGCGATGCATCGTGACCTCCCCGCCCCACACCTTCCTTTTATTCCCTCCCCTTCTCTCCACTCCCAAACTCTCCTTCTTTCCCCTCCCCTCCTCTCCCCTCTTCTTCTTCCCCTCGCCCCCTCCGCACGTCTCGCCACGTGCCCCGCGCCGCTTGCAGCTTCCGGTAAACACGTGCGGAAACAGCAGATGGAGCGTCGCTAGAAGCGCTGGCGCGTTGGCTCGGCACGGGCGTCGGGTTAATGCAAGAGGAAGCCGGCCCTCGCGCCCTCGTGCCCGCCGCCCGCCCGCGCCCCGGGAGCTGCGAGATGCCTCAATAATGGTATCCGATGCCTGAATTTAGCCGCGCACATGGTAGACTCCGGCAAGCTGATATTAACTTCGAGCTCCCAGCGCCGCCGCTTCCTCGAGCTACACATCGCCAGGGCGAGCTACACATCGCCAGGCGCAGAGGGCGGGGAGGGGACGACACGCGGCACAGCACGAAAAGGGCGAGATGGTGAAGGGTGGATGTCGGGTGAGGCTGGGGTGCAAATGGGAATGAAGGCGATGTCGGTCGAGGATGGTGAGGGCTTGAGAGGATGGTGGTGAGGTGAGGATTTAGAGGTGGAAGGGTGATGGATATACGGTGACTCTAGCGCGGACTGTGGCAGAAATGGAGACGGTAACTGAGCTGGAGTCATAGTCTGGGATGGGTTCCGGGTCCGGGTCGGGGTCCGGGTCGGGGTCCGGGTCGGGGTCCGGGTCGGGGTCCGGGTCGGGGTCCGGGTCGGGGTCCGGGTCGGGGTCCGGGTCGGGGTCCGGGTGGGGTCCGGGTCGGGGTCCGGGTCGGGGTCCGGGTCGGGGTCCGGGTCGGGGTCCGGGTCGGGGTCCGGGTCGGGGTCCGGGTCGGGGTCGGGGTCGGGGTCCGGGTCGGGGTCGGGGTCCGGGTCGGGGTCCGGGTCGGGGTCCGGGTCGGGGTCCGGGTCGGCGTCCGGGTCGGGGTCCGGGTCGGCGTCGGGGTCCGGGTCAGGGTCCGGGTCGGGGTCCGGGTCGGGGTCCGGGTCGGGGTCCGGGTCGGGGTCCGGGTCGGGGTCCGGGTCGGGGTCCGGGTCGGGGTCCGGGTCGGGGTCCGGGTCGGGGTCCGGGTCGGGGTCCGGGTCGGGGTCCGGGTCGGGGTCCGGGTCGGGGTCCCGGTCGGGGTCCGGGTCGGGGTCCGGGTCGGGGTCCGGGTCGGGGTCCGGGTCGGGGTCCGGGTCGGGGTCGGGGTCGGGGTCCGGGTCGGGGTCCGGGTCGGGGTCCGGGTCGGGGTCCGGGTCGGGGTCCGGGTCGGGGTCCGGGTCGGGGTCCGGGCGGGGTCCGGGTCGGGGTCCGGGCGGGGGCCCGGTCGAGGTCCGGGTCGGGGTCCGGGTCGGGGTCCGGGTCGGGGTCCGGGTCGGGGTCCGGGTCGGGGTCCGGGTCAGGGTCCGGATCGGGGTCCGGATCGGGGTCCGGGTCGGGGTCCGGGTCGGGTCCGGGTCGGGGTCCGGGTCGGGGTCCGGGTCGGGGTCCGGGTCGGGGACCGGGTCGGGGTCCGGGTCGGGGTCCGGGTCGGGGTCCGGGTCGGGGTCCCGGTCGGGGTCCGGGTCGGGGTCCGGGTCGGGGTCCGGGTCGGGGTCCGGGTCGGGGTCCGGGTCGGGGTCCGGGTCGGGGTCCGGGTCGGGGTCCGGGTCGGGGTCCGGGTCGGGGTCCGGGTCGGGGTCCGGGTCGGGGTCCGGGTCGGGGTCCGGGTCGGGGTCCGGGTCGGGGTCCGGGTCGGGGTCCGGGTCGGGGTCCGGGTCGGGGTCCGGGTCGGGGTCCGGGTCGGGGTCCGGGTCGGGGTCCGGGTCGGGGTCCGGGTCGGGGTCCGGGTCGGGGTCCGGGTCGGGGTCCGGGTCGGGGTCCGGGTCGGGGTCCGGGTCGGGGTCCGGGTCCGGGTCCGAGTCCGGGTCGGGTCCGATTTGTTTTCAGGGTTTGTTTCGGGGTCTGTTTCCAGGTTCGCGTTCGGGTGGAAGTTCGAGTAGGGATCTGACTAGGTGTCTCGGTCCAAGACAGAGATCGGTTCGGGGTCCCGATCAGGATCAGGATGGGGATCCGGGGCCGAGTACAAGACAAGCAGAGACGGGATAGCGGTCGGAATAGTGGTCGGTTTTATCCTCGAAAGGGGGCGGTGATTTTCTCCCGCTAAAGGTTGAGATGCGGCGCCGACCTATCAACGGCTAGCAGGTTATTAAACAGGTATCTCCCACAAGCAGGGCACCGCCCCATCCGGGACAAACTCGTAGCTCCCGACCGATCTCGCAGCTTGTGGTAGTGTGCAATTTAGTAATTGTGTAAGTAAGGGATGCGAATAAGATAAGGAAGAAGATGGAAAGTTCGCAAGCGGTCCGTGGCCCGTTATTTTAGGACGCTACTGCGTTATTCGCCTGGTATTGTTCGGAGAAACCAAACACAGTATCCGGCTGCTACAATTCGCCTCCAGACTGCGACATAACTCAACCCAGCCATCTAGCTAGTGACGAAAATCCTGCAACCGTCGGGACTCGAACCTAAAACCTCCCGGTCCGAGTCAATGCAGTGACATCAGTCGATACCTTGAGGCACCTCTCTCGGTAGCACCCTGGATTTTCATTTATTTTTATAAAGATTATTATGCGTCAGCCAGAATAATATACAATTAATCAGTATAATGTATAAATAAACCATTTTGAATATAAATTCTCGGAATAGTCGCTGAATAGTAGGAGCTGTCCTACAAATCAGTCTATCATAAATCTGAAACCCACCACATCTTGTTAAGTATACATATAAGACAATTATGCAGGTTAATGATTAGCTAAATTTGTTTCCTTGTAAACAGAGTGGAGTTTTTATTCATTTTTATGAACTATCACTTTCATTATCATTTACAAAAATTATTTAACATAAACATTTTGCTCTTACCTGTAAACAGAGAAACGACAATTAAAACTAACTAACCGCTTCTCTGTTTACACCACTTACTTTAATTACAATGTATCTTTCTTATAAATTCCTCCATGCTATACTCATGCGTATTTAAATATCTTCAACAATCGTACCACTCATTCCATCTAGCGGTCCTTAGTCTCAACCACGCGCAACCACTCTTAACCACGCGCCAAGGGTGGAAGCACGACACGTTCAAAATAAAGAAAATATATTTTCTTTACATACATTTTCAAAAAATAGTTCGGATAAATCAAATACGCAACTTAAACGCGACTGGAAATTTGTGATCTTCACACTGTAAATTATAGGCTATACTTAAATACAATTTCTTTAACTCGAATGTTTAAAATGTTCCGTGATACGACTTTTCTGAAGCAGCTTTGTTCAAAACCTACACCAGCCTCACCCACGCGTCCTAATCCATCCTTTGTGAGTTCTCCGGGAAACGGTGGGTGCGCCGAAACAGAAGAATGACGCCAGCCGTTCGTCCGGCGCGGGCGGGCGGGCGCTCACAGCGGGCGAGCGCGCGAGTGGGAGCAGGCTCACGAGAGGGCGGTGCGCTCCCACCTGGGATTTCGCAGGGCGAGCCCTCAAAGGCCGCCGACGCAGGGCAGCCAACTGGCCAGTCGGCGCAGCGGGCTAGGCCGAAAGGTCATGCAGGCACCTGCACGGCCTAGGGATCGACCCAGGTGCCTCAAAGCTCGATAGCGCTCGCCCGCAGTACACGAAAAAACGACTTGGGGAGTACGCTTTTGTATATCTGTGTATCTAAAGAATCTGAAATCAAACGGTTCGTAACTTTGGAGCGACCCCTTTCTTTAATGGTCAGAATACTAGCTTTCAACCCAGGATTAATGGGTCAGTCTATTTGGCATATATGATTGTGGTATCTCGACGATTCTGAATCGACGGACCAATTCAAATGGGTGGTATGTGAGAAAGTACCTATAGCGTGGCGTAGTGAAATCTTCCAGGGACTATATTTCGGTCGTTCCGTTCTTAATATGAATAATGAAGTAATTGAGTGTTGAAATCATGATTCATTTTTCAGCATCTGTCTGCATCCCTCTTGAAATGTGAATTTGGTGTCGTCTACTGCAGTGTTTATGATCGTAAGTTGCGCCCTACTCCTCTCAGCCAGAAATAGTTGCAGCTGATAAACCTGCAGTAAACGTTTGCCGATGCCGATTTGTGCCGACTTGTGAAGAAGGCGAGGCAAAGGCATTGAAACATTTTCTTGCTAAGCCAAGGGAACGAGGAGAAAGCTTAAAGACTGTGACTCATTTAATAAAATAAACATTCTCACTAGAAGATGCTGACAAAAAACCCTGTACAAAATGCCTGAAAGTAGTCTTCCGACAAAAATCTAAGGGTCAAAGCTTTTATCCCTTTTCATATGATGTTCGGCAGATAGTCTGATTGCAGTATCTGATTAATCCGCGGCGTGAGTTTTGGGGTCGAAAGTGGGATGGAGTGAGATTGGCGGGCAGAAGCAATCGAAAATTAAATTTCACTGGCGACATACACTTTGAGGGACAAAGTGTTCATGAAGTTCCTAATTAACGAAAGTGAACATTCTAGTGAAGAACAGATACCTCCGTGAATCAAATGTCTAAGAAGCATGGAAATGATCGCACTTCTGTATATGAAGAGTCAAAGGTAACCCTTTTATCTGAACGACGTATTTGATTGACTCATCCAAAGCGTTTCCAGATGAGGGAAAGTGAAGATGAGGCTCCGTGAGCTGCGAGGTCCCCATTACCGAGGGGCGGGGTGCAGAGCGAGGCGGGGCGGGGTCACGTGAACCGACGCGAGGCATATCACGAGAGGGCAAATAAAACGATATTTTGCCTAGGTAACGGCATGGGAAGCAAGCGTCTAGGTAATAGCTCATTTCATAAAATAAACAATGTTCTGACACTACATCTCTCTAAATACCCTGCTCAAAACGCATGAAATTAGTCGCCTGGCCGCAACCGAAGGGCCAAAGGTGACGCTGCCCTTTCATTCGGCCCTTGCGCGCCATTTGTAATTGATTCATCCGCGGAGCGTCCAGATGAGACGGCGTAAGTGCCGAGGCCGGGGTGGGGGCGGGGCGGGGCGGGGCGGGGCGGGGCGGGGCGGGGCGGGGCGGGGCGGGGCGGGGCGGGGCGGGGCCGGCGGCACTGGGGCAGGTCAGGCAGGTCACTGGGTGCGCGCGCGACCGCTCAAGAGCGCGCAATCAATACAGCGCCGCTGCCTCCGCCGTTGCGCCGCGCGGCTGGCGCTGCCTGGCGGCGGGGGGAGGGAGCGACCTAGAGGCCAGGGGGTCAACATTGCGCCCCTCCCAGCGGCGCAGCCAAGACGGTGTCGACGGCTCCATGGATTATTAGCGAGTACTGGTCGGAATAGTGGTCGGAATAGTGGTCGGAATAGTGGTCGGAATAGTGGTCGGAACAGTGGTCGGAACAGTGGTCGGAATAGTGGTCGGAATAGTGGTCGGAATAGTGGTCGGAATAGTGGTCGGAATAGTGGTCAGAATAGTGGTCAGGATAGTGGTCGGAATAGTGGTCGGAATAGTGGTCGGAATAGTATTCGGAATAGTGATCGGAATAATGGTCGGGGTAGTGGATAGTGGAAATTATAGTATATAATAATCCTCGGGACCGAAGCGTTGAGTCGGTACACGCTCTTAGGCACCTCGGACATTCACGGCGGCACACCGCAATAAATAAAAAGATATAACAAAAGGAATACCGACTGAATAATTCAGAGGCAGTAAAGCTCCACACTGACTGTCACCTGGACGTGCTAGGGTTTGACTTCCGACAGTGCTAGATTTTTGGGTATAGCAACATTGTTGGATCGAATTGAGACGTGTTTCTAGCAGTCATATTCTTTGATTAGTAGTTTTTGTGGTTTCTCCGGTCAATATTAGTTTAATGATGGAGCAACACCCTAACAAACTGACCATGGACCGCGCGTTATATTTCCTTCCTCTTAATAATCCTCATATCTTCCCTTACACACACTGACACATACACGCATTACACTATCACATATGTCGTGAGGCCAGTTTGGAACTTAGATCTTGTCCCGCGTGGGGGGTGCCCGCTGGGGGAGATACTCGGACGGGAAAATCCCCGCAAGCCGACGTGTAGGTCGCCTTCGAATCTCACCATACAGTGCAGGTGGAACACCGCCCTCTCTCGGGATAAAACATTCACTGCACATCGGGACTACTGACGATAGGAGGTGACACGCGTGGAAACATCAATGAATTAACAAAAATTCTTCACGAAGGCTGCAATATTATTGCACTGTATAGAATAGAGATATGTATATACAGTACGACAGGTTTTTACACGGGCAAGAATGTAAAAAATGGTGTTTCGTAACCATGTTCTCGCATGGGCTCAACTGTTTGATTTTGGATTTTTCCCGAGTTCCTGGGTATCGAACGAACTCATAAGCAGCTGTCATATGCCGGTGTGTGCATAAGTTACTTTCAATTTTTATGCGCACTTAGGATTATTAATATAAAGAACAATAATAATATAACAATAGTAACTAAAAAACTGGTACAGGATTTGTATGTAATTATTTATTCACTTAGACACTGCTTTCAACCAAGATTTGACGCCCCGTGTTTACCAATTAGGTTTTATGAAGCGATTTGAAACATATTCCAAACCATATTGAACCGCATTTCCTGGAATAATACATATTTTTTACATTTTTAAGGAAAACTTACAAAATGAATAATATTTAAACATTTTATCTTGAATTTGTTTCATATGATATTCGTTTGAAATTACTCTTGGAACATTATTTTTAACATTTAGATAAATTTGAATAGTTTAGATTACAGTTCTAAATAAAACTCCGTAAGATAGTGAGTGGTTGTAGACAGTAAACATTTCTTGTGATGTAGAGACGAAGTGTACGTAATACAAAATCAATATTAAGAGACAAAACACACGTAATTTCAGGTTTTAAAAATTAAAAAACATCTTCGTACATGCTTGGTACATGGTCAATTGTCCACAAATGATTAAGATCCGTATCTCAGGAATGCAAAAGGGGTAATCCATTTTAGTGCAATAAATGATTCAATCTGTTGTGCCTACTACTAAAAATAAGATTTTTGGCTATTCTATTTTTGCAATTTAAACGTACATTATTTTTTATTACATTTTGCGTCCATATTTTGAACATTTTTGGTCCTAGTGTACATATTTAGGGATATGTTATTACATATCAGTTTCAGATGTGGTAAGTACTAATCTTGAATAACAATCTATTTTATACGGGACGGCCTTTTTATTCTAATCGAGGCCTGCGAGGGACAGTGGGAAGGACACCAACGCGAGCCGAGCGTGGCCGCGCCGGGGCACTCGCACGAAGTGGCGCTCGCTCTCATCGCCCCGCCCCCGCCCCCACCCCCGCCCCCCGCCCCCACCGCCGCCTGGACCACCTGAGACCCACGTCCTCTATCGACTGCTCCCCGGGGAGCGCCATCGAACCGCGGACCGCCTCCCGTGGTGCCTCGCCCTCCCCGGGCTCCTCCATTCGCCCCACGCCGCCCGCACACAGGGCGCAATCGCCCACCGCCCACCGCCCACCGCCCACCGCCCGCTGCGGTCGCCTGCTCCAATCGCCCCCTCAGTCCAGCCCGCTTGCCTCTGCTCGCTACAAATTGGAAGAGAGATTCACTTTGAATCGTTAAGCCTACGAATATTTTAATATTATAAGTATACATAATACACTACAAAATCGTGTTTACGAATACATGTTACACATCTTTGAGGCAAGAAGAGGATTTGAAGTTGATCACATTTTGACCATGAACATGTGGTCGGAAATTTCATGTAACTAATTTGCACTTATGATATAAAGGGGTCTAGTTTCAAAATAATACTTTTACATTCTAGTCTGTTTTGAGGAAAACAGGAAAATGTCACATCATTTGTTTAAAACACTCTACTTTTAAATGATTGGGATTAATGCCCTTGGCTAGTGAAAGTAAAAACAATATTACTATATAATTCAAGAATATCTAGTCATAATGAGGAAAGTTGAGCAAAAAAATGTAAAAATCTCATTTTGGAATTTAATTGAACTATTTTTTTTTGTATTTTTGATGAAAACGTATGTTTTTGTAAAACAAAGTTGTTTCTCTTAAATATTTTTACCAGGGCGTTATTTCCTTTTGGTTTCTTTATTTCTTGTGACATTTTTCATCAAATATGAAGATCAGCAACCTCCAAATGCTGACTTTCACAATACTCATCATTTTCAGATTTCTATAGAATGATACATTTTCATTTTGATATAATACGATGCCAAAACATAGTTACACAAGGATCTCTGATTGCCGGATTGGAAAGATCGTACTTTACAACGAAATCAACATTATGGAAAGATAGCGTTCTGATGTTAAAACATTATTATGAAGCCCTCTGGGGTGAACAAAAACGCGTTTTGTTACAAATCATTTTATTGAACGACGCATAACTGAAACGGACCCGCTTTGAAACCAATATCTCATTTTTTAGCAAAGGTGGAAAAGTCATGTTTTGGAACTAGAGCCCTAAATGCCGCTGGTTGTTAGGCAACTTTTCATACATTAGTTTTCTGCAGGTTACGTTGCGATGGTGTAAATATATTTCGTGTGCCTGCCAAACTCCAGTGCATTCAGAGTTGCTTAACTATCATGGGCAGATGCCAAATGTGTAACTTCGCTCAATGAAATTTAGAGGTTCATTGGCAGAAAGGGATCATTTTCGACCTCTTCGCAAACCTCTAGAAATTTAAAGTATTTCGTCTGAGACACTTGTAACTTGACAAAGTGTACACCGGGTAGAAAAACCTTTCTTTGTGCAAACGCTATAATTCTGATGACAGCTGTTCGCCATCATTACCATACGCTGCCAGTATGTAACTCCCCCTCCTCCCGCCTCGCCTTCGGCTCCTAGGCCAGTCGAACGCTATTGCGTCACACGCACCGGGCGCCAATCGCCTGGCATCGGTTGCCCATTGCCAGAATCCACGGGCGGAGACCTTCCCACATTCCCCTACTACACTCAAGGCAGGACTCATCCCCCCTCCTCGTTTCATATGGTACACCCATAGTTCGTGCATTGCATTGTAAATAATCGCCTAAATTACTACAGTCTACTCTGTACACTGTGAACGCATATATATAATGAACTTCCAGATAGTATAGTGAAGCAAAGTCCCGACATCCTTTACAATAAAAAGTAGATTATTGGGTTTTAGTAAACTCCACATCGGATATATTGAATATAGGAAACAGTTTAACTTCTAGAAAAAAATTCCGCACATGAATTCCAATAACCCAAATATTTGTAGACGGAAGATCTCACGAGTTACTTTTGTAACATTTATGTCGAATGAACGGGACAGAGCGAAAGCAAGGAAATTGTTGTATGGTTGGCAATTCTGACCATTCTGAAGACATTATCGACGCGGATTGCGAGATAAAATCATGTGAAATCCTATCTACCTAGGACGGAGAGGAGACATAAATGAAAAATTACTAGAACAGTGCAAGAGACATTGAAGGGTACCAAGACTGTACTAAAATATTTCGATAACTTTGGCAATGAAGAATAAGTGTGGAAAAATTACGAACTCTGGGCAAGGTTAATTAAAAATATTTTTTGAAAAGCTGTACATGAACAGTTAATACATATATTATGTTAAAATATTAAAATTTTGAATTCGCTACGTTTTAATATTTTACTAGAGAACCGAAATAACAAAATCAATCATCGTGTTGGAAATATTTTAGCCTGGTGTTTCGGATACAGCGAGCCTCTGACACAATGAACAAAAAATGTCGGTACACAGAGGTTCACTTTATCCGCAGTTGTTCGTACTTATTTAGTCAATATTGCAACATCTTTTGTTAACACAAATTGCCATTATCCACCTTACATTATTCTTTGTGGTCGGACGTCTCTCATGATAAATGTTTCCGGGAACGACGACTAAGGGTCATTAGCTTCGTTAGTGAAATGCATTTCTTTCGGTAACGGAAGTTTTCCTTCCCTTACAGGATGGTGTAAGACGCCAGAATGCACTTCGGTTGGCGGGGGAGAACTCCCTCCAGATATCACCCCCACAGCAGGGCAACGCTCCGATCAAGGGAGGCTCTATGCTCCGAATTGCGTCCTGACATGTTTGGTAGTGTAATGCGTGCACGTGTGTGTATACGTATGTGTAAATGGTGAGGTTTAGGGGAAGAAAGAGGAAGGAAAAATCTCGCGTGGTCTCTGTGCCTCATTTGGGTACGCATTCACCTGATGTTAACCGGATAAACTTCGAGAAACTACTGATCAGAGCAGCTGGCCGTTGAATTCTTCTGGACAGCGTCTTAACTCGACCTTGCTATTGAGCTAGTGTCGAAAATCCGCAGCCGCCGAGAATCAAACACTACGATGTCCCGGTCAGAGTCACTGCAGACAACGGCAGTGCTGGCGTTGAGCTAACTCCGCCCGTCTCTCCCAACAAAGTTACGTTCTCCTCTTCAGTCGACTTTCTGCCCTTTCTTCCCGGAAATTTCCGTCGGCGCCCGCGCGTCGCCCGTGGCCATCGCCTCCGTCACCTCCAGTTTATTCACCCGCTTCCTCGTTCGCCCACCGCCCCACTCCGGGGCGCCCGCGCACTTTCCCCAGCACCGTCCCCCCCCCCCCGCACCCTACCCCTCCCGGCGCGCGCAGTCCGACCACCCGGTGGCTCCCTATGAGCGAGGAAATCGGGTTCGCGGCTGGATGAATTTTGTAGGAGCGCTTCTATTTCGGATCCGCGAGGTTCGGAGAAAAAGATCCGCCTCGTTGTTGTTCTCTTTGCGATGAAATAGAATATTTATGTGAAAATTCTTGGCTCCACGCGGTTACGTTCCTGTTTTTTTTCCCTTTATAATTCTGCTTTTATAAAGACAATTTGACATTGAAAATGTCCGGTTATTCAAAGCCGTATTTTCCTTTACGAAACAGGTTTCCTTTATTAGATATTACAAGTAAAAGAAAGAAGTTTCTTTAAAATTGACTCGAATAGAAACTTCACAATGTGAATTCAAGGTATTCTAAAAGTGGCTGTCAAAGAAAGGGGTTTAAGTGACATATCATCCTAAAACTAATAAATTAATAAGGACCAGAAATAGTGAAAGGGCGCGATTGTCATCTAATTTTGAAAGCAATCAAAATTTATTATCTCTCGTGGGATTGACATTCAATAATGAACGTTTACATTACGCAAGTATATTTCGTTCTGAAAGAAGAAGAAGAAGAAGAAGAAGAAGAAGAAGAAGAGAAAAAACGTATTAGCTTAAGAATAACAGGCACTGCACCCAAGGATAATGTGTGAATTAGATATGCAAATGTACAAAGAATAGAACATAAAATAATTTCTGCCACAAATTTGCATACAAGAATGCCTATGAAGTTCAGACTGCACCGCAATCGTATTGGTAGCTTGTTTGGATTGAAATCTGTGTTACGACCCAGCAATTTCCTGTTGCAGTCATAGCATAGAGTGTTTTCGGTCAAAGCATCTCTGCCAAGTATAACTAGCAGCCGTGCTCATGCATGTTGCATATGATAATTCCATTTCATTACAGAACCACTGCTCCAGACTCATTTACATGGCGAGTTCCCAGGAGACACGGAGAATGTAAATTGTGCCCTTTAGTAGTGTAAGAGGAACGAGCCAAGAGGACTCACAACACCAAAACTCAGCAAAAAGGACGCCGCGTTTCACATGCATTAGGTGTTCCACATATCCGCTTGCAGACCTCTTGCGTTCGTCTTCTTACAGAGAACCTTCGCATTTTCAAGTAAAGTGCAGTTCTGTGCTGTACGTTCTTTAACCGAGTTTGCGACACACTTTTATGCAACGTTGTAGGAAGATGGGACGCAAAGGCGAACATCTAATATAGCGGATACTGATGTAAAAAATACTTTTTAAGTCATTTGATGGACATGTAGTTCAATATTTACTCGAAATTAAAGTATTCTTGTCAAGTGTATTTTTACCTTTCAATTTTCTTAACAAAAAATTCTGAATATTCATGTATAATATTTAAAAGTATATTTAACTTAGTTCGACGATCAAGTAAATTTTAATTATAATTTCCTAATATCGAAAAAAACATTGTTTTTATTTACCCATTAATATTTCAATTCAAAATACTACCTTCAAAATTACCTAGAGGATTTGTAAATACTGAAGATTGGAATGAATAGTGATTTAATTACAAAGAACAATAAATATCCAATTACCAACTTCTAAGGCATCATTACAAACATGATTCTCATAATCGGTGAATTGTGAAGACAGTTTCATCTGATCAGAAAAATATTCTATCAATTAATACATATATAAAGTTTACTACAGTATTTTAGACAAATCTCCTTAACTTAGGTGGACAAAAAGAACGCGTATACCTAGTAGTGAATTTTAGATCAGGGTTTATTGATATTTAACAGAGACATATTAATAAAATAATCACAATAAAGAATAATAGTAAATCAGACAAACTTTCCTTTCGAATTGGAATAAAATACATGAGCTTTTAAAGATTTACCAGTATTAAAGCAGGGACTTTTTTATATACATTAAAAAAGAGAATGATTTGGAAGAAACGTAAACGTACGACATGCGTATGGCATGAATGGCGATTTTAAAAAAATGAAATAAATATAAATATTCGTCATTGTCAGCCGGTTGTACTATTTCCTTAACATATTTGAATGCAAGCGTATGTCTCGCCTCCTGTCTTTGTGTGACACTAATTACAAAGCGAATACTTACATAACGAATTCCTAGCACGCAACGATACCTAGCACGAAAACGAAGGACGGATTAATAGAACATTCCGACTCACGAACACCATCTTCCCATCACAATCGACTTAACAACACATCCCATTAGCAGCGCCCGCAGATCCGCTTGCGCGAGTAGTTGCGCGCGGTGCCGCCGGGTGGCGCCGCTGCGCGCGGCGTCGCGTTATGTAACCAAAACCGTCCCCGACCGTCGCGCGAACGGGTCGGCAGCGCTTCGGAGTGAGCGACGCCTTCCATCTCACACAAACATAATTGGTCTCCTCAGCAAATGGGGTGTGGAAACGAGACCGCGAGAAAGTGGCGTAAGCTTCTTAGACCGGAGCTAAGCTTTCCATAATTCCGGAATCTCCGGCGCCGCGCCGCGCGCCTCGCAGCACCCGGGCGAAGGAGGCGCCGTGCCGCGCTGCGGCCTCCCTCCGGGTCCCCCACGTCCCCCTGGTCACCCAAGTCCCCCAGGTCCCCCCGCGCCACCGCACGCTGCGCAAGGGTCGCATCAAGCGGGCAAATCATTTTTTCTCAAAACTGTCCTATTGATTTCTCTCTTCGGGTCCCCCATGCCCCCCCCCCCCCAGCGTCTCCGCACGTTGCACGAAGAACGCCGTCCGTAAGGGGACAAATTTTTCTTCTTCAAAACTGTCCCATTAATTATATTCAGTGTTTCCTCTCTTTGAGTCCCCAGTGTCCCCCCGCGTCCCCGCTCGAGGGACGCCGCAAGCGGACGAATTATTTTTTTCTCAAAACTGTCCCATTCATTGATTTTCCTCTTCGGGTCCCCAATGTCCCCTCCGACCCTGCATGCTACGAGGGACGCCACAAGCGGACAAATTATTTTTTGCCAGAATTGTCATTAATTGATTATTTAGTGTTTCCTCTCTTTCAGTCCCCCATCGTACCAATTGACTGCGCATCATTTCAGTCGCATTAAATACCTCTTTTTCCTCATAAGCGCCGCACCCAACATCGTTCTACTACCGACTCCACAGATATGCAATACCAACCCTGCCATTGTTAAAACCATCTGTAGACTCATCACTCATTACTTAAGCAATCGCCAAGCCTTACTCTGCTCTTGATTCGTGTCCAAGTCTTTCGCCTCCCTCTCCACAACCCGTGAAAACTTCAATGCCCTAGAACCCCGTTAACATACTCCATTCTATTGAATGGCGGGTGATCTCTTAAATGCAGTCTTGCCGTCAAATGACTTCATCATGTCGAAAGCAATGTTGCACTTCGTATGATAATTTAGTACGTATGTACAGTATGAGAGTAGGCAAAATAACACAATCGGTATTTTCATTTTCAAGTCAGAATCAAAAATCTCTCATTGCTTTTGTATTTTTACCGAGTTCCTGGATACATAATGAATCCATAGTCACCTTTCACATGGTCGAAAACTGCTGTATTCTTTGAATTTCTGCCCACGTTGAAAATTAGTAAGACGAATAAGGATATTTAGTAAGATACTTACATTTAGATTTCCAGAAAGAAATGTTGCTACTATTGTAAAATGGAATGCTCGTATTTCAATGTAAAAACGGTTCCCCTTGGACATAACAAGTAAATGATTTAACAGAATAAAACTGTTTATTTTTAATACAAGAGGTAGTTTATGTATTGTTTATGTTGAACGAGATTCGACGTAAATAGAAAAACTCTGCATATTTGAATCCCGATTTAACATTGAATTTTTCCATCTCATTAGAATTCTTTTTGTGGCTCAAGTCGTCCTTTCTCCGCTTCTCTCGATAACACAATTCCCAACTGCCCTAATTTCCATCTTCATTTCCTCCGCCTTTGCCACCTCTGCAGCCGCTGCGCTACATCCGCTGTTTCCGGAAGCTCTCGGCGCCTCCACCCCACCCCCACCCTCACCGGCGTCACCGCCTCCTCTCTCTCCCCCACCCACTAGCCCCATAGGCGACGGGGATTACAACCCCACCTTACCCCGGCCCTTCCCCTGCGAAGACCGCTAGGCGGGGGGTGGCAATGAGGGCTGCGCAGTTCTCGCCATCACCCCACCCCTGTCGCCATTACCGCCTTTCTCCGCCTGCCTAGGCTAAGGCTTCGCCCCCACCCTCTGCCGACGAGAAGACCCCCAGGCGGGGGGAGGCAATGAGGCGCTGTTCTCACCCCACCTCGCCCGCCCCGCCCCACCCACTGTCACAGTTACGAGTACCGGCATTCTCCCCCAGCCTAGGCGAAGAGCCCTAGCCGACGGCGAAGACTTGTCCCCCGCCCCCACTCCCTTCCTAGGCGAAGCCCCCTGGCAGCGAGTACACCGCCGTCGCCGTCGCCACCTCTGTGCTTCGCCTTGAAAAGCCCCACTCTGCGTGTACGAGCTCCGAAGTGCATTTTAGGATCCAAGCGGATTGTGATTCTGAAGTGGAAAACGCGCGTGCTTTCAAGTATTCTCAAAGGAAAACAAGTTGCCTACGAATGCTGGAGTTCGCAGGAAAGACGCTGCTCCGAACACGTCAGTACTGGAGGATTTCTTGATGTTTTATTTCGTTTTCTATCCTATTACGTTATTTAAGTGAGTTGAGTTGAATAGGAAATTAGTTTGGGTGGACTTGATGGGGTCAAGCTCGCGTGCTAATATAGAGCACGCTTTGAGCACTAACGAGTTTCACGAAACTTTTACAAACACTTTCCTAGACCTTTTAATTGCGACGTGTAATTGATATACAAGGCGGTGGAATTTGTATATTAAGATAGTTGCATCAGAATGCATCCATCTGCGCAATTAATTCAACAGCTTTAATTGGAATGAATGAAAAACATAACCTAAAAATGAGAACTAAGGATACAATTAATTTCCATGGTAATTGATAGTAATTGAATATTTCACAATATTATTGCAATATTTTGAATTATTCTTAATATTGAATTCTTCCCACTGACTAAACAAATGCCAGAGTATCAATGAGAGTAATTTCTCTTGCTCAGCTATTTTAGATAACATTACTAAAAGCGTAATATGATTATTTGCAGTTACGAAATATAGTACAGAAGTACTGAAGTACTGAAGTGTTCAGTACAGAAGTACTGAAGAGTGACTGAACAGACACTTCCTTATATTTATCTTGCTTTTAGAAACTTGAGAGGCTGAGTAATAATTTTAGATTATCTATCACACTATTATTAAGTTAGTATTTCTTAGGTTTTCATTCAGACATTTTTTAATTCAGTTATTATTGCAATAATTAAAAACATACAGACCACAAGCATACTTGAAACTTGATGTTTGAAAAATTGTTAATTAAAAGCATCATATTTTTACTTAATTTAGATAAAACTTTTGTGCTTAAATTATTACATTAATTTCTAACGTCTTTCTATCTCTACGTTTTTCTCTCTCTGCATTTGGAGTGATTTCATTTAAATGTAATATAATCAAATAACGGTTAATTAATGGAACAACTTTAAGACATTCTACCTGTAAAATAATGTCAAATTTTCAATTTCAACATCTTATACAAACTTACATAGAAAAGTTCAAATTAATTGGTATTAGTACTTGAGATTCACTTGAACAATTATTTTGATGTTGCACTTGAGATGGGATGTTGAAGATTGATTTAAGTTTTTTGTGGAATCCAAAACCATTTATAAATTAAATTCTTGCTGATATATTTCAAGCAATCAGTATAATTTCATCAAAACCATTACATTAAAATGTATTCACAATCAGAATGGATGTTTCACAATTATAAAAAAAACAGTTTTTTGCTGCTGATTCTCAGGAGAAAAATATCATGAAATGAAAAGAAAAAAAAACATAACACATGTTGGAAACATAAAAAATTATTCAGTTAAAAATTAATTAAAGCTCGTTGTAAGAAATTTTAGTACAGTTTGTCCCGTTCTTAACCCAAAGCACAACGGCGGTAGTGCTAACGAAATTTATATTTTAAACACCTACTATAAATTATCTTTTTGAAACGCTAAATCGATTATTATACAATTTTTCATGTCCTAGAACATTTCATGCACGATATATTGACACATTGGTCTCTCTGAAAGACAATGATTGACGGAGTCAGCGACTTTAAGATGATTTTCCCCTTCAGAATAAAACTTTTTAATTTAGGATATAAAAATTAAAATTTTTTGCTTGAAATTTAAAAAAATACGTTCACGATAAGAATACGTTTTTGGAAAATGGTAACATAAATAATAAATCAGCGTCTGATTTTACAAATTACAATTTTGCAAGTCTAGTAGAACAATGTAAATCCGCGAAACTCCTTTACTAAAAGCATTATCTTTTAGTCTCAGTTACGCATGTTAATCTTAATACGATTAATATATTATTTGATTTGCTTACTTCGACTATTTCCTAGAGGCATATTTCCTAGGGGGAATATTCACCATAGCAAAATCCATATTATGACATTTGTTACACTCAGACATGTTTACCAAACGAGATACATTTTTCACAAAGTATTGCCCATGGGCTAGCCAGAAAACAGTGTTAAGTTTTGTTCCTCATGTCTCGATTTGGCGAGTTTATTCCGAGCTACCGTGTGTATTATTTCGTTGTGCTGTAGCCGAGCAATTGAGAGCAAGAACAGGTTCCATGCGCAGTTCGTGTCTGCGGTACGCACACAGTTCCCGGCACTGCGTTGCCTCCTCTACCTCCCCAAATTTAACCCTCCGGCGTGACTTCATTTCCCTCAAGTAGTCACGTGCGGCACTCCGTACCGCGCTCATCTTCTTCGATTTTCACGTCAGTAGTTAATAGTTTTATTAGGAAATATGAAGGAAATATTTTTTATTAATGTGTTTATGCACTTTATTTCATAATAAATAACTAAATACCAAAAGAAATAACAATATTAATGAGAATCGGATCCATTACTCGCTCCTTGAGTGTCTTGACATGTGTTATGTATAAGGGAATGAATACTGTGATTTTGCTAACGTTACTTGGGAAACAATGCATCTAAAGTTTTTAGTAGTTAGAACTCCAAAATCTGTGACATAAAGTGCAATAGCAAAACAGCAGTAATAATTTATTCTAATGGATAGAATACGCAGATAACTTACATGATAAAGCACGTGCCGCAACAGTGCCGCATGAAGTGCCGCAACAGTTGCACAATTCTGATTAGTAATGAATAACGGTAGATCGGCAGTGTCAAAAATCGTGATTTCAGTGTCATCTAGTTGAGAATGTAATGAACTAAGAATAAGTATGAGCTCCATAGTGCGACACCAATTATTTACACGAAATCAACAAAAATGTAAGAATGCGGCATTGAGTACCGCTAGGCGTGAGGGTTAAACATCGCACCTTCCCCCTCCGCCTCCACCCCCATCATGCCATCTACCACAAGACCCATCTTCACGCTATCCACATGCCCTCCCCGACTCCAAAACCACCCCACCACCCCGTCCATCCCACGTTCTCAGCTGCAACTTTCACCCTCGCTTCCACAACCCTCCATCCCTCCTGCCCTCACCACTCCCACCCTGCTCTTCACACCCTCCCTCATACATCACCCCCCCCAGTTAGCACATTTGCCATTTCCTTACCACCCCCTTTGGGACCTTTCGTCGCCATATCTACCCACGGTTCCTCCTCGTCCACCATGGCCCTCACAGCCTCCACCAGCGACACTGCCCCTCCATCGCCTCCGTTCCCGTTTCCCCCACGGCTCGCCCCGCCCCCTCTCCCGCCCCGCGCCGCCCCAGCTGTGTACCCGCACGTAATTACAACAAACTCGCCGGCCGCGCTCTTGTTTGTGTTTTATGTTTGAAGACCGCCGCTAGGGAGCGCGCGCGGCTGCGGTGGCGGTGACGGCGGCCGCTAACGCAGCTGCAAAGCGAGGGCGGAGTCCTCCTCCGTGCAATGTCCTCCCCTCTCAGGGTCTCCTTCGCGAATTCAAAGTGCCCTTAGGACGTGTAGACGATCCACAACCTAAGGCTCATCGCATGCAAGAGTTTGGAAGCAAAGCTGGAGGGTTTTTTTAAACATTAATTTGAAATATACTTTTTAAAATAGCGCTTACTTATTGTAGCCCACACTAAGTAAACGTATTTTTAAATTCTGTGACCCAAAAAACGTATTTTTTGTCATTGATGGAAATAATATCACCAATGTCAGTACTATATCAAAGCAATAAATGCTCTGTCATATATACTTTTCACTAGTTGATTTACCTGATGTTGTCAACTCAGTGTTTATTGGTTAGTATGATGTTTTTCTATTATAGATAATTAACAGTCATAGAATCAACGTTAGACATTCTAACAAATTCAGGTTTATCGAAATATTACTAACGTTCATTAGATACCAAAACACTTACATTAAAAGGGTTATTCCACTCGCATAACAAACTACTTTGTAGTAAACAATTTAGAAATAGAATGTGAATATATAGGGCTGCGTTGGTAATAAATTAAATTCATATTGCTACGTAAATATTATATAAACCTGGTCCACAATATTGTCGAATATCATCTGCGTAACCCAAATGCAATCGCCTACAATCTTGGATCTTGCGTAGCCACAGGAAATAGAAATGTATTATATTAAATTCAAATTTTAGAATAACAACTACTTATACAGTGAATCTGCATTAAAATTAAAATATTTCGGGCATTTTATTCAACAGACATCAGCCACGCTTCCTGTGCTATAGAAATGCTGCTAAAAGAGGGCAAAAAGCAGAACAATTTTCGGCGAATCACAACTTACGCCACGATATTATTGTCGGAGCAACGCAAACACGTTCGTGAACGGCGCCATCAACGAGTTAAATTCACACTCGCGATGACCACATTTCATTCGAAGAACCGGCGATGAAAATCACATGCTCGGAAACGACTACAAAAAGGCGTGCTCGTGAGAAAAGAACACGGCACGGGCGTGACACCGGGCTCTTGGAAATATCCGCATTCAAGATGCAATGCCTCGGCGCGTAAAAAGACCCCAGCGAGGAGCGGTGGCGGCGCGGAGCACGCCAGGAGGTCGCGAAATAGTCCGCATGCCACGGCGGAAGTACGGAGATAAGGACCCGCACGACCCCGCCCCAGCTGGAATGCGCACCCCTATTTCTCACTCGAGGCCACGCGAACACGTGTCCCGTGCCCATGTTCTTAGATAAACCTCCGTATTAGCACGGCGACGTCTGGTGTGGTTAGATAGGGACGGATGGCAGGAAGAGAAAATGTTCGCAGCTCGTGATAAAAGAGTGCAGGGATCGCTTGGGGTACGGGTCGCTGGGCGTCGAAATGAGCGCTTTATTTAAATGAACGTTTCGTGCTGCGTTGCGCGCATATTTTTACTGTTCTGGGGAGTTCCACAAGTTCCACGAGAAGTTCATGAAATGTAAGGTCTCGAGAAGAATGCAGTGCGAGGGAAAGGACGTTCATGAAAATGTACCGTGTGTCTACGAATAAATGTTCCAATCTTATACGAATAAATGTTACAATCTTCGACGCTATATAGGAATCCAAGATAATCATTTTTTACCAATGAACATGTGGTAGATTTGACGTAACGAAGATGCACGTGGCATTTCCCCAAATGTTTATGCATTTCAATATACTATCGGGTTTGTATTCGAAATCTCAATGCGTCAGGGCGATGCACGATACGTTTCCTCCAAATCAGGAACAGATATCAGATTTGTAAGTTTCTTGATTGATTGATAGTGATTTCGGGCTTGTCAACTTCTACGGTCATTAGTCCCGTAAGTGTAGTGCAAGTTTTGCTCTAGGAAGGTTGCTAATGTCTCCCCCGCTGCATGGTGAGATCCGGCGCCGACCTACCGTCGGCTAGCGGATTTCCCCAATCCAGGTATCTCTCATCAGCGGGGCACCGCCCCAGCCGGGACAAGCTTTAAACTCCCGACATGTGTGGTAGTGTAGCGTATGTTAGTGTAAGTGTGTGTAAGGGGTGAAGGTAGAACAAGGACGAGGAAGGAAAGAACGCGCGCGGTCCGCGGCCCGTTGCTTAATTTACGTCTCCGGCATTCGCCTGGTGTTGATCGGAGAAACCACAGAAAACTACCGATCATTGCAGTCGGTTGCTAGAATCATCCTCCAGACAGCGACTGCATTCGACCTAGCTGACAAGCTAGGCTGTCCTGCAAGTCCTGACATCGTCGGGACTACAACCTAGAACATCAGGACATCAGTTGATGCCCTGAGTCATCTCTCCAGACAGATTTGTAAGTTTCTTAAATGACCATCGTCGACCCCTCTAATTGCCTCACAAATTTCCAACATTTACTCTAAAACACTCTGTATATACCCGAAAAAGGTATAAGCATCTGCTTCATCCACGGGTTGCAGTATTGCTGGACTTTTGCTGTATGTTTCTGTTTTGAAACTGATAGAATTCATAATTATTCCTCTTTCATAATCATTTATCTCTGCCCACTCTACCATCCTTTATACAATAGATGGAAAGTAAGACCCTAGCTCTGACTACTTAGAGGATAGGGCTTAAGGTGTAAATTAGTTTGCTCTTTGCCCTTCGTTATTACTTTCTCATTGATCTTTCAATGCATTGGAGGAGGTAAGTAACGCAGCTGCCAAGCGCAAAGCGATTTGATCGGGACATGCTTGATAGAGTAAAGCAATTCTGCGGATGATGGAAACGGTTAATTGGCTACACTGGGATATACAGTATCTTCTCAGTAGATGGAAAGGTGTCACACATGATACCTATCCATATGAATGATCGCCAATAGAATACAAAACTATTCCGTATGAATCTTACCCAATAGAAATGTATTTGGGTAAACAAATACAATTTTTTTTAAAAATATCACAATCATATTCAGACTCCTCTTGTCACTTAACGTATTTAAGTTGAAAAGACGTAAACAAGCGTATTTGTTTTATTTAAAATGTAGTACCCATCTCCGTCAGTATTTAACAATTGTTGCTTTAAAAACGGTCGACAACACGTAAGTGTCAATGTTATTCAGCTTTTGAAAGTAGTTCCTTGGCGACTCTGATGAGAGCTTTGATTTCCGTTTTAGAAAATCTCGACGTATTCTGTACCGTCCTGCATTTTCCTGACATCTGACTCCAATTTTATCCCTAAAAAATGTGCATTCTATTCTCTTGTGTTTCTGCAAAGTTTTGCTCTAATTCATTGAATTAATTTATATTTTTTGCAGAAAAAAGGATCAAAAAGTGAAATCTTTGTTAAAATGGTAATTTTTATTAAAACAGATTCCTGCGGCTCGAATGCTCACATCAGTATTATTATTATTTCCCATTTAGCGTACGATGCACAATCAGATATTTCTCTAAATATTGCATATATTACTAAAAAGTCATTGTGTTGTGATGATTTCATTTCACTTCCACAATTTATGTTATGTTCCATCTCATTAATCCCGAGTAATGAATTATTGCAATTATGAACGTTTTTTGTAATATGTTTTCAGAAAAAATAAAAATATCATTTTTTTGATATATCAATAGTTCGCGAAAGTTAAAGGTTAATTACCACTAGTAATTAGATATTAATATTCTTGTAAATTATTTCAAATTTCATTTGTAATTTAGAAATACATAGATATTTATTTACGGATAAGGTTCGTATCAGAACTTTTATTTTTATTCAACTCGAATGAACTTTTCTTACATTTCTACTATTCATTCTACTACTGCACCATAATGAATTTCTCAAATTACGATGTCTTAAACAATATGTTTAAATATATAGCTTAAAATAATGTTTCCAGAGCAATTATAATTGAACAAACTTTCTGAATAATAGGTTTTTAAAGTAAATATAAAAAAAGGATAAAGGGAAACATAAAAATTACAAAAATAAACCTTATTGTAGAGTGAATTCATACTAAAAAACACGCCCGTTGCAATAAGAAAATACCAATGTACTCATTAATTACTTTACATCTAATTATTCATTTAAAACCCAGTATTCTTAGATCAAAAACAAATTGTTTTGTTTTTCTAATAAACTTCATATGAAAACTGGTTCAGAGTAAAGGTCAAGCGAGAGACAGACAAGTGGTAAACATTGACGGAGAATTTGAGACACAGAGAATATTTTCATTTTGTCTATAATTGAGTAATTATGTGTAATTTCATTATGTGTAATTTTGTATAAAAGCTATTTCATTTGGCATAAACGTGAAAGCTAACTTTTCACCCATCTGAAGCACGAGGTCTTTGCCCTTAAAAGGTATTTTGTAGGCACTATAAAAAAAATCCTTGATTAGGTTACAACCTGCAAACTATGTTAAAATTACTACTTTCGGAAGTACCTTATCTGACTTAAAAATAGGAGAGCTAACCCTGCTTTGAAACGCGAGCTCGTGTCTTGAAGAGATGTGTGTAGGCTTCTTGTTATTGTTATTATTGTTATTATTTTTACAGTTGATAATAATATTATAATTGTTATTATTGTTATTACTCTGTAAACTCTAGTCCCAGAAAGGCGTCAGCCGAATGGGTAGCTGATAAGTTAAAACAACTCTAGTGTGCCCCAAAAATGTTTTCAATGAGCTCCAGTGAAATTTTCGTCGCAAATGTGTTATTTATATTAGCGTTTATTTTATTAATTTGTGGCAATGTATGATTTTTTATTATCGAGCTTTTAAATAATAGGTTTTCATATGACTAAAACAAGTAAATATGTTGCTATAGCAACGCTTTTAAAAATCACGGCTTCTTGCGCTTACAAATTAGTTTTCAATAATTTTGTTATTATTTTACATTTTACCATTAAATTACAACCAAGTATTTCTCTAAAAATCCGACGTACTCCAAAACGTTTTTATTCAATTGGAGCGAAGTTTTCGTTTCTCTATCGCCATTTATATTATCCTACATTCCATTAATCCACCGTAATGAATGTTTGGTCGTGGGCACGGCGGGGACAGGCGCCCGCCGAGTTTTGTTTCCGCTAATTTATTCATCGCGTCTGCGGGCCGGACGCTGTTTGCTGGGGTCTCTGCTCGGTCGTTTGAAGCGGCGCGGCGCGGGGCCGGGCGGGGCGGGGCGGGGCGGGGCGGCGGCCGGCTAAACAGAGCAAATAGCAGAGGTTGCAGGGCAATCGAGTTCCGACGTTAACTTTGACCTCGCCTTGTGCTGCCTCCTACCTCGGCTTGTCAGGAGCCATGTCTTGGCGGGCAGGCCGCCCTCCCCCCCCCCCGTCTCAGACAATGGTCAAGTTTACACACTAATCCTCCTGCCCGCAGCGCGGCGCGGCGCCACGGTCGCCGGCTGGCTGTGTTCGCTCACCCCCCCCTTCCTTGGGCGCCGCCGTCGGTACAGCCGTCGCCCCCCGCCCTCCTGCAACAACATAACTGCTCGAGTACTTCCTTCTGCGCCGGATGAGCTATCGCAGTCTGAATTGCCGCTGTCTCTGCAGTGACTCTGATCAGCAGACCTTAAGGTTCGAGTTCCGACGGTGGCGAAATTTGACACGCTCGCTAGATAGCTACGTTGGATCAGCCTGTTTCGAGGAGGATTGTAGCGTACGGGTGCTCTGATCGGTAGTTTTCCGTAGATTTTCTGATCATTTCCATCCGAATGTCGGAGTAGTTCTCTAATAAACAGGCTCATGGAGGGCGCGCAAACTTTCCTTCCTATTGTTATCTTATCGTCACCTCTTAGTTACACACTCATACACTTACATGCACTACCACATGTCGGGAGTTTAGAGCTGGTAGGAGATACCTGGGTAGGGAAATCTCTCGCTCGCCCTCATGAAGGTGAGCACGGAGTCTCACCATCCAGCGGGGGAGAAACATCGCCAACACCATACGCAGAAAACATTCATTACATTAAGGAAAATAAAGACCATAGCAGCTGATGAGCCCAAGAACACCAACCAATCAATCAATCCAATTCTTCCTATCCCATTTTTGCTAGAAGATTGAAAACGCACTTCCACGGCATAGCGAGTTTCTGGCTCGTTTGCAGAATTGTGCAGCAACAGATTTATTATATTTTATTTATTGGAATTTATGAGTTCTTTAACTGCTTCGGTCTTTGAGATTCATGACTAACAACCTAATCAGTATATTATCGCGAAATTGATGAAAAGTGGAATGATACTACAGAAACAGGAATGACAGGCAGAGAGAATGAAGGGGGAGCGACGAACCTGCCGAGAGTTTACTTAGTCCATCATAAATTCCACATGTATTGGTTAGTGATCCCTATACCCCAGCGGAAAAAAGTCATATGCGCCACTCCCACACTTTCGTTCATTTTCTTAAATTAACTAACATATACTGTATATATATATATATATATATATATATATATATATATATATATATATTCTAACCCCCCCCTTTACCACACACAACTGTATACCTTCTGCCCACACAGCCGCATGCACTGTAAGCGGGTTGTTAAGATATTTTGCTCGTGAAGCGACCTTAGAATCTCAGGAAGCAGGATCTTTGGGGTACGAGAAAGGTCTGAACCCTTGACACAATAAAAGTCACACAAATCACACATAAACGAGCATATAATTCACTCAAAATTCTGTGGCATGAGTTGATAACAACGAAAAACAAATCAAAAATAGAATTACACTTTCAAAAATGATCAAATAAATACAAATAAGCAACCTTTACAGCCTATTCAATAAATGAACACTTAATTTTGTTCAGAACTAATTTTCTGAAGCAATTTCTCTAACCAGTACCGGGAATTCCCTTTGAAAATTCAATACGCCTAAAGTTAAATTATTCTAGTTACAATTGCACATGAAATTAAACTTAATTTACAATCTCTTGCCTTTCTTCAAAATATTACATACAATAAATAATATGTGGGCAAGTGCACTACTCTCAACTTATCTCTTAATTATAACTGCTAATAACAGAATAATGACTGCTCCAATAGAATGGTTTAAGGCAAGCAATAACGCATTAAATCTCCCACTACAAAGCTGCAAATTATTACCACCCGAGTCCTCAGTTTTCCAACGCTTCTGAATCTAGTCTTTTCCCTGCCGACGTGAACTTGACCTAATTTCACAATTCTACAGGTTACCTCGAAACTGTCCACTTTCCAACCTTGAAGTCGCGTGCTGGGTTGCGCACCGCGTTGCTCGATTGCGAAGTTCTGCGTTGCCTGCGCTGTCCTCTTGCGTCTTTTTCTTTCTTCCTGAACGGCGTCTTCTCCCCGGTCGACTCGCGTATTCTCCCGTCTCGCTAATCGGCTTCTTCTCCTCCCGCGGCTGCTACCGCCTTCGATTACGCCCAATTTGTAGAAAATGTCCCTTGCACTTCCCTGACTGCTAGTGCAAGTACCTCGCTCGTTCCTAACTTTTATTCTGTTAATCAAGAACTTTCAGAGCTTTCCTCACAACGGGCAACTTTTCACTTCCCGTATAAGTTAATAGAAGGATACTTCACTAATTCCTCACTACTTCGCGGACGACTAGCTAGACGTCTTTGCAACGCCGTAAACTCCTATCTAAATAGTCGTTGCGGCGGCAATTACTACCTAACCTGACGAGCGCTGATAAAAATCTGCTTACTTGCCGAGCGGTGACTTACTAGAAGGACTGCTGACCCGACGCGTGCTGGCAGAAGAGAGATGTTGACTCGAGGCGTGATGGTTAGAAAAGAGATCTTCCGTTTGCGTGTCCGCCTATTTATTGGCGTTGCCTGGAGAAATTCTCCGTGGCGGGGGTAACTTATCCTCCTTCAACCCTTCACCAGTAAAAACGTGGCTTGATAGTTCGTGGTGACTAGTACGAGCAACGGATACCAGGCTGCGCGTTTTGCTACTCTGGTTTTCGGCTGCTCTTCTCGCTGCCTGTGAGCGTTCATGCCGATGAAACGGTGGTGTTATGGAGTTGTATAATCCCATATCGCCACAATATATATATATATATATATATATATATATATATATATATATATATATAATCATTGACATATTATCAATGATAAATAATATATTTAAATCAACACGTTGTGAATTAATTATCATTTCTCCATTTGACATTTTTATTATTTGATCAATGATTACTTTACAGCTTCTCGTTCTTACGACCTCACCAGTGACGTTCGCAGTCTTTCCTGAAAAGAGTTGTTGGTGAAATTTTCGTTTATTTTTTGTGCTTCCGCATAGCGTAAGACACAACTCAGTCAGCTCAATGATGCGGTGAACGGCCTTTTCGGGTTTGCTGTGCGCTTGGAAACCTTCCACACCATGCGGGGAGTAAAGTAATCGTCTTAAGGTTATCTACTTGAGTCAAAGGGTATGTCAATAATTCATTATTTATTAACATCTCTATTTAGTAAAATATTGTATCGCATCCGTCACTTCAATCCACAACTTTTCTATTTTTAATTTTTTATGTAAGTGGGATTTGATTTCAATATCTCATTACTGCAACCACCTATAAATTGTGGTGCGCATTGCAATGATGAGAGCATAGGTCACCTTCCACCTCATTAGCAATGTGATGGGCTCATTAGAGATTTCTCGGAAATACTGTACACATCGTACGTCCTTACGTGTGTGTCTATATGATTTTCTCGCAAATGTTAACAGGGGAATAAACATATTTGAAACCAACGTCATGTAGATAAACGTGAAGCTTTTGAATATTTTGAGCATATTAGATAACACATAAAAGAAGTTACACTGTTCAATCTATGTTAATAACTGAACAAAAAGTGTTTTTAAGTAACTCATTAAAGCATATGCGTTACAGAAAAGCTTCTAGAAGCATAAGAGTCTGTGGGTTAATATTTAAACACACTTTCGTCGTTAAACAGTCGCAGTTATACTTTTTTTTTGTAACAATAATCTCGTTGACTACGCACTATCTACCTGTTCCTCCACTTCCTGTCGTGCCCGCACAGTTTCCCATTCGTCTTCCCCCCACCCCCACCCCCAACCCCCGGACAAAAGGCGGAGCCGCGATCGACTTGCGGCGCCGAGTCGCGGGAAGACACGTCAGCCATGCCGGGCCGCTCCTCGGGGCGATGTTTCGCGTTGCGGCATTCCGGATGAGCGGACAAAGCCCCGCCCCCTTCCTCCCTCCAGCGGCGCGGCCACTTCTAACTGCGCCGCCTGGTCACTAAGTAGGGCTGAACCGATGGGGCGGCGCCACCGCCTGGCCAAGCCGCCCCGAGTTGGCCGGCGGAGGCGCCGCCGCCGCCGTGCAGTTGCTCGCCTGGGGGAACGCCGTCCCTGTTGGGATACACTTCGCAACATCGGCAACACTTGCGAGAATTCGCGCGCCGCCGGGTAGTTACGTTACGTTGCGAAAGAGAAGGGGAAGACCGCGGTTGAAGCTGGAAGACGAGTGACGTCAAAGAGATCGTGGGATTTTTAGATGAAATATTCCATATTAAGGAGACACAGATCAAAATATATTAACTTAAATCAAAATATAATGCGTTTTGAAGTGTTCATGGAAGAGGATTAAACATATTTTGATTTACCTTAGTCTACATTATTTATACAGTGTCCGGGGATGAAACGTCAAAACCTCGAAAATAAGCTTTTAAGACACTTATAAGCATATTTTGTCTAATAAACTACTTGGATATTGTGAATGGCTGAGACGCAATAAGCACCCAAAAGTATGTTTGGAAAAATGCTCTCTAGGCAAAAACTTGCATTTCAGAAGCTTATAAACACTCGAGAAACATTTAATTGTTTATTATTTACAAAAGAAATGTATACATTTGTTGAGGGAGAATTGTGTAAATTGGATCCCTTTTTTATTTTTCGGATATTTTTTCTTTCTGAACAAATTATATTAATTTCTTTTGTAAATAATTAACAATTTACATGTTTTTTCGAGTGTTCCAATGCTTCTGATATACAAATTTGTATCTAGAAAGCATTTTTCACACCAACTTTTGAGTGCTTATTGCGATTCAGCCATTCAGAATATCCCACTAGTTCATTTGACAAAATATGCTTAAAATTGTTTTAAAAGCTTATTTTCGAGGTTTCGACGTTTCCTCCCCGGACACTGTATAAATAATGTAGACTAAGGTAAATCAAAATATGTTTAACCCTCTTCCATGAACACTTCAAAACGCATTATATTTTTATTGAAGTTAATATATTTTGATCTGTTTCTCCTTAGTATGGAAAGACTCCTTAATATTTTCGACGTTCCCTCCCCGGCACCCTGTATACAGTTAGTATTCTTTGTTTAGGTTTGTTTACGATTAGAATTAGTTGGTTATCTTATTTGCGGCTAAGGTCCCGTAAGTGTAGTGCATGTTGAGTCGGTGTTCCTTCTGCACCGGAAAATGAGATCCGTCTCCGTCCTACTCGTCGGTTGAGAGGGCACCCCCTTCAAAATATCTCCACCAGCGGGGCACCACACCAGGCCTTAAGCACGCACATTGTCACCCGACACGTCCGGTAGTGTAGTGGATGTAAGGTAATGAATGTGTGAGAGAAGAGGGGATAACAAGGATGAGGAAGGAAAGGTCGCGCGTGGTCCGTGACCATTTGGTTAGTACTGCTGACGCATTTATCTAATATTGGTTCGAGACACCATGTAAAACTATGGGTGCTAATCATGATGAGATTATGGCAGCCGTCTGCTATAATTATCCTCAATGATTGATTGGCTGATGTTTCTGGACGCGTCTACTCCTATGATAATTAGATGCGTAAGTGTAGTGCATGGAGAGATGGCGGTGTGGGTGCGTG
Organism: Gryllus longicercus; assembly: GCA_038098605.1. Taxonomy (NCBI): domain Eukaryota; kingdom Metazoa; phylum Arthropoda; class Insecta; order Orthoptera; family Gryllidae; genus Gryllus; species Gryllus longicercus. The sequence goes on from JAZDUA010000562.1 coordinate 678,653, forward strand.
AGATCCGCCACAGGCCCACGCGAGGGACAGTCCAGCCGAGACAAAATCAAAGCTCTCAATTGGTCCCTCGGTGTAGGTGGTAATGCAATGAAAGTATGAATACATTATGTTGATTCATTACTTGGTGATAAAACTTTCCATTTTTTTCTGATTTCTATTACTGCAATAATTTCACAAACATTTGGCATTGAAGTTTTTTACAACTGAATACCTGACATAGAGATTATTTGAAGAAAATCCTAGAGTAATTTTGTATATTATCGGCAAATTAAGTTAATGTACAATACCTGTTGTAATACATACGTATGATTTAAGAGTTCCTGTATGTATTTGGCATTTTGGTTCCAAGGACTTCCATTAAGTTGCATTTCATTCTTTGCAAATTAAACGTTAGAAAGTTTCGTTGAAGGCGTAATTAAAAGGTACTCGGTAGTTTAACTCATTGCGTCAAAACGAAAGTAAATTACTAATACGATTACAGCATTACTAGATCTTCAGAAGATGACATTAGTGTTTCATTCTCTTAACAGCTTAGATTGGAATTATCATTAATATATCTCAAGTTGATTACGTCTTTAGTTCGTCAATTTGTACAGAATTGCTTTCCTCTTTTCTCAGAGACGAATACTGGCGATTGTAGGCGAGGATAAAGGATATGTATAAAGGACAGTGAATCTCCACGCGACACAGAGCAGTATGTTGTGCCGGAACCCAAAACCTGCGCTTGGCTCGCGCTCTGTACATAATACCTTTTCCATTAAAGTCAAAAGCTTCTGGTTTTATAGAATGCTTGTGAGCATGCATATGTATGAAGGTATTTCGACTAGGGCGAGCGGGTTTGCCTTGCGTGTTTGCTCTCCGCCGCCATACTTGTCGGTAATTAAAGGAAGAGGCACTCTCAAAGAGTCGCCTTGGGCGCGAGGATGAAGGCGGTGACGTTCTATTGAAGTACGGCGGGCGGGCGGGCGCTATGGCGCGCGCAAAAAGACGCAGATCTCTCGTGACGAGGAAGAGTGGGGGGTGTGGGGTGTGGGAAGGAGGAGGGGGAGAAGGCGCGTGGGTTATTGCGGGGGTGGCATTGTGCTGTGGAATGTAAAGGGTTGGAAAGTGCGAGATGGTAGAGGTAGAAAAGGAGGATAGGTGTGGGAGAATGAACGAGAGGATACGAGGGATAAGAGAGAATTCAATTGATATTGAGTACTGATGCTAATACACCCAGCAGTAGATTGCGAGATTAATTGGTGTGGAAGTCTAGTAGGATGAGAAGTAAGGGAGAATGTTTAATATTCACTTATTGGCGATTTCACTCATAAATACGGATTATGTTAACGAATTTTGATATTTATAATAACTCATGTAATTTACTACTTTCAGGGCACAAACGTCAATATTACAAGTGTCATAAAATGCACAACCTTGCATAAAACGGAAACGTCCGTAAATCGATTTTTGTGTCCCGATCGATTCCGTCTTTAACACATTTTCCTGTATTTCTAAACTAATATGTATTCTCAGGCGTGGACGTCATGTGTTCTCTTTCCAGATGTCGACATTCTCAGACCATGAAATGAAACAATGTCAAATAAAATTGTTCGCAAGCTCGCTTCTCGTCTTAATTGCAGCACACTCATTCTCATTAACCTATTAATGTGGCCACCTATTTATTTACCTTTTACGTGTGCGGTAAACGGTGTAGGGAAAGAACTGATATTTACATCTCTTTTCCATCCTATTATGCAATTCGAAGTGGCTTGTTGGAATCCATATACACTTATTGGCAATGCCAATTTACAAATAGTGCCGAAGCTACAGAAATTTTTGGCCTGGGGCAATACTGAAATAAAGCTTCCCTCTCCGAAAAAAATGAAACTTGAATCAAGAAACTACACGGGTTATTTTATTTCAACAAATAACAAAAATTACAATGTTTAAGATAGAAAACGTTTTTGGAAATATATTTTAAACAATAGTTTTAAGAAAGTCAAATAAACAGTTTCCAAGGTGAGCTGAAAACGCTAAAAAAATTGTTGTGTTTAATAAAATCACTTCTTAAATACATGAAGTAATAAATATGAATTTCTGTAAAACCTATTTTAATGTTAGCGTCATTTGATTCATTACAAATGGTCATACCTAAAAAGTAATAACTTTTATAAACTATTTAAGGTAAAAAAATAATTGAAAATTTTTATGAAATATCAGATCGCAACTTATAAAATTACGATAACAATTTTCTCGAGTACTATTTTTTTCGATCTTTTACTAACTTTTTCCTGTGAGTCCCATCAATGAGCCCCTTGACGTGGGGGGCCCTGTGCGATCGCCCGGTGTGCCCATGCCTAGCGCCGACACTGTTTACAAAGAATGCAAAATAAATCTCACACGTTTAGGTAAGGTAAAACAGATGGAAATAAAATGAAAGGAACCTCTCGAAAAAATAGCGAGGTTTCGCGTGGTATATAAATCGTACGTACGCTAATCGAATGGGCAGCAAAAAATCACTAAAAGCTGAAAAAACCTAATCACTTCGGAAGAGGAGACCAAATCATGAAATTGTGAGCAAAAAAGCAGTGAGCAGATGTAGAGAAATTTTTGCTCGTTAATAGAATAGGAGTTTAAAATAGGCGGAAAACATTTTCAAAATTATTCCTCTCAATGCTGGTAATCTTTAAACATGTTGTAATTAGTTTATTACCGATGAAGTAAGCGATTTTAGAATGTCATAGGAAGTTAAAACTTTGTAATTTGTGTCGAGCAGTTCAGGGATCTGATGTAAATGACGGCGAAGAGTGTTGAAACATAGATCAGTGAAGTGAATTATTATTATTCATATTATGTTGTTATTGATTTATTTTGTAAATTGCTGCCATCGAGTTATTCTCAATTGCGGTTAAATACATCTTATTTTTGATTTACCTATTGTTTTCTAACAAAGCACTATTTTTCCAGCCACTAATCCCCTTTTCCCTAATTTAATCCTATAGGCTACGCAGTTAATGTGCGAAAGATTTAACAAAATAAAAAGTTCTTTTAATTATTATCAATTACAATACATTTAATTGGCAAATATTTACGAAGCATTATAAATAAGTCGCAATACCACTTGGACGTCGACAATAATACGCGAAGTACAGTTTCTTACTTTGTGAATTGGACGGTCAAAATAAAATTTCGACGAGATATGTGTGTAAGAGGGGATAAAGATGTTGGGCGGTCTATGATACATTTGTTAGGGTCCTGCCCCGGTATTCGTCTGACCGTATTGAACCCCATTAAATACACTCAACGTCAGTAGTGCCCAATCAATAACCAACTAGATACGCTAATAGTACTTTCTTGTACTATTTTTAACTTTTACAATCATCGAAGAAAGGAGAATTCAACAGACGTGCGCCATTTTGGCGCCAACAGACTTGGTCATTCGATTTATGAAAATAAAATTAATGAAAAAAATTGAAGCCATTTTTAATAAAATGAGTTTTTTATTATTTGCATTAACTTAAAAAAGAAATTGCATGAAAAAACTCGATTATTTCACAAACCTGTACATGGCCTTTTTTGAAGATTTAATTTCTTACGACATTAATCGACTTAACAATCTGCATCAAAATTGTTCTTTTGCAGTATTAATTATTTTCAATTTCCAAAAATACAGAGAGATTGCCGAATTTGTGACCAGTACCAATTTATTTATCGACCTTCGGAACATACGATGAGAAAGTTTAGAGACAAAGTTTGGATCCGCTGTTGAGAAAATAATTGTTTAAAAAAGTGCCTACATTTTGCACAAAATTACGCGACCACTACTCATATTTTCGAAAATTATTACAAGACGTTATTTCAAAATGTGTCTTCAATACTGTAGCAGGAAGGAGCCAGAGAAGTGTCCTTCACTCTATCGGAGGAGTCATTTTAAGAAAATGCTTAAAATGTTGAGTCCTCATACAAAGTATTAAAAAAAAATCAAAATATCTATTTTAAACTTGCGGGGCCTCGAACTCCTTTACGTGTAAATTGATCGGGGAGTATCAGTCAGTAGGGAGAAAATCAGACAGGCAGACAGATAGATAGACGGATAGACAGGCAGTCAGACAGACAGACAGACAGACTGACAGAACACACATTTCCATTGAAATATCGAAATCGATTTATCGCAGCGTTACATAACGATCTTTATGCTACGAATATTTCTATGCATATACTTCGTACGTATACGAGAAAATAAAAATGACAGAATGTATCTGTTTCTTTGTAAACAAATAAAAACTTTAAAATGAATGTTTTAAAGCTATTTTGGCACTATTTTGCAAGCAATTCCTTACTATTATTGCCACACTTTAAAAAAAACAATTCATTTTACATTAAAGAAACTAGCAGATAAACAATCACCAATACTTATAATGGCTGAAATGTAGTATACGGTATAACCTAAGGAGGTCGTTTAAACCGGCCCACCGCGCCGTCCCGGTGTTAACAAGGCAGTAAGAATTCTGGAGGCTTTCTTGAAATTATAATAATCGACCAATATGTAAATGCGTTTGACCAAAAATTAAAATATGTACAGATTTGCCCTATTCAAAACAAAGTTTCCATCACTGAATCACAATAAAAATGTCAACGCCCATAATGCAATAGGCTTGGCTCACGGTATGGTTTCCAAAACGAGCGGTGTCCAACGGTTTTTCCTGTAGGATCTCTAGTAGATCAGTCCAAATTCAATCTGTCCAACTTCTAGGCGCCAGATCTTGCAGACGCTTCCACGTTTAGCAAAGATTTCCCATAATCTTGATAGTCACTCATAAACGACAAGGCACAAATTCACTTTGCATTGCTTGGTATCCATCACGAACCAGGGTCGGAAGCAAACTGCTGTATAACAAGTTCACTTTAAAACCACCTCAACGCTCTCTTGCGGCAAGAATGAGCACTATAAATAACCGTCCTCGCTTGCTCCAAGGTATCACGATTCATCCTTCTTTTGTTCGGAATCCACAACAAACTTTAGTAAAGGAAAATTATTGAAATTCCGATGTTTGTTACTGTCTTGTTTCATTATTATCACGTAAATGAACTTCCAGCGTACAACATTGCGTTGTGAGTCAGTGACACAGCCTTTCTCAGTTATTTAAAAACATTTCATAAAATGTAATTGCTATTACTCCATATTTAAAGATTGGCGACTCCAAATTAAAACGTAAATAATCCGCTTTAGACAGCCTTTAAGAGCGGTTCTCGGATGGCATGCAAAAAACGATAAAGTTTAATTTTTATCACTAGTGCTAAAAGTGAGACAAAGCTCAAATGTTCAGATAAAGTTTTGAATGAATCAAAGAACAAAAAGTTGTGTCACCACATCAGCTACTACTGACCTTCAAATATCATTATGCGACTTGTATATTTGAAATAAAATAAAATGAAAGTCAGTAAGGTTGTCTAAAATGTAGTGTTAAACACACGTGGTAAAAGTGATTTTATTTTGCTTGTAGATTGGCATACTCACCGTGACGACCTTGTACCCAAACTTTTCTACTCACAAAACAAAATGTCAATTTTACCATTCTTACGAGTATCATAAAAACGGTTATTTGTAAATTATGAAAAAGGAATAACGAAAATTTAACAAAATAGTAACATTTAACAAAAAATACTTTTTATGTCTTCATTAACTAATGTTCTAAAGTACATTTATAGAAAGTTAAGTTTTATAATTTTCATATTAAATTTTGAATAAAATGTCTCCACTTGATAATGTTAGAAGTATTCGTTAATATAACTAAAAGTTCAAATGTACATATGAAACATTATGTAAATGTTAACAGCAATAATATATAAATAAACTTTTTTCTGTTGGTGTGAAGTTCACGTCTGTATGAAAAATAGAAAATTGTGAGAAATGTTGTGAGAGAAAACCTCAACGAATCTTGTGAACAAAACACACATTCTGGAAGTTATGAGTACACAATTTAATTATAGATTATTGTAAGGACAAGTAAAATTTTACATCATTAAAAAAATAAAATTTGTGTTGTTTGTGTGTTTTACAGACCGGAAAGCAATTTTCTATTGCGTATATTCCGGATTTAACTATCGAGATATAAATCGATCGTATGTTACTACAGCCGAATCTAAAGATATAAGAATTTCAGCCTTTGTTATTTTCTAAAAATATGGATGTATTTATCACTTTTTACAATAGAAATGACAAGAACACGTAAATCAAGATCGCAAGCGCAATGCTCAAGGACAGGAGGGCAAACATGAAATTTTGTTTTTCCCCGTAATCAACACAAATCTGTTATTAGTATTCTTCGCTCAAAGCAATTTTACTCTCAAAGCAAAAAAAAAGAAGTATGGCGTACTGAATAAGTACCTTTGCAAGAATAAGTTTTCCGGGACGAGAAAAGACGCGACCAAATAGTGAGGCGATTCTGTATTGTATGAATATCAGATCATGACCATTCTGTCCATTTAGTTCATTCTCAAGATGTTCGAATGTATGGTCTCAGAATGTACGGTCAGTAAGCCAATGTTAAATAAGAGCGAGCACAGTAAAGCAATGAAGAGAGAGAGAGAGAGAGAGAGAGAGAGAGAGAGAGAGAGAGAGAAAGAGTGTGGAGCGAAAGAGAGTGACAGGAAAAGAGATAATGAGAGAGGAAGAGAGTTAGATAAGTAGAGTAACAGGGAGAGAGAGAAAGGTAGAATAAGAGAGAGGAAGAGAGATAGCAAGGTAGACAGAGAGAGGGAGACAAAAGCAGAAAGAGAGACAAAGAGCGTCAAAAGACTGAGAAAAATGAAGGAGATGGAGAGAGAAAGATAGAAAGGGAGCGAGAAAAAAGCCAAATTTACGTATTCGTTAACACTATTTTTAATAATATTTGGTACTTTGAATCACCTGTCCTTTTTCTGATAAATAAGCTGCAGTCATTTGATAAAATTTATATTTTTTCCTTGGCAGAGTGTTGTGTCGACCGTGATGCAAACTTTTTCATCCAAATCATTAGGGGGAGGATTTGTATGCCCTAAAAATCTAGAAATTTGCTATTAAAATGCGTATTTATGACCTAAAAAGTTCAAAATAAACCCTTTAATATGGAATAAACAATAAAAATATTTTATTTCCTTTGTATACTTTTCTTGATAAAATTCAGCAGAAGCATGCTTTGATTGAAGAAACATATTTTTGTGCAAACACAATGCAATCTAACTTACTTCACGAAAGAAATAACTGAAGTAAATATTCACCTTAGTGAAGTACTTTGTACCTCGTGGTGCATTTATTCTGCCTAGTTTAAAAATATATCAAGAAGTATCCTACATTTGCACAAGTATTATATCACCTATAGAAAAAGAACGCAAACTGTAACAAGCCCATTCTATTTAATTAACGCTCACAAATAAATAGTAGATTCTATGAAAACATGAAACTTTTAGAGATAAGTCTCAATTTTAAGAAAATAGGCAAAATATGCACCTATTGTGACATGCCCAAAGACCACACGGGTGTCATAGGTAAATGACATCAAGCGTACCTGTACGACGGAATTTTGATGCATAGAGAATGCTAGAATCCAAGGAATACGCGCAGCATAGCAACGAACTAATAAACATATAGGCGTGCCGTGCCGGATGCAATAAGCGCGAATAGTATTGTCAAGGAACGGCAAGGCCTGATGGCATTAACATGGAATTGATGAGGGGAGGGCGTTGAAAATCTAGGTCAGGCGAGCAGAAACAAATTCCCTCTCTCACGAAAGCAGCCGAACCGATCGAAGGGTAATGAACATCGCGACAGAGTAATTTTGGTTTAGTAAACTTGTGTTGAAGGTAAATGATAGATTGAATATTTAATAATAATATAATCTAAGCAGTATTGTATATTTGGGTTTAAGTACGTAAATGTTTTTGTTTTTAATGATAGTTAACATTTGTTGTAGTTGACAATTTTTGCATTTTAAATATTTATACATGTTCGTGGGTGTATATGAAGATAACCCCTTAGAGGGCAATTATAAAATATTAATTTGAAAACAAAATGGTAGTAAAGAATAGGGGTTGCACCCGAAACCCAGTAAGGGAAAGTCGCGCAATGATAACATTGAAACAGATTTAGGAATTTTCGAATAGCGGACTGAATAGTCAGAATCAGTCGGGAAACATTTTAAGTTTACACGGACGATAGGCACATGAACAACCCCACAGGAGGACCTAGAACATCCACTTGTGGAGAAAACGGCGGCATCAAATCGACTGAGAAGAACATTTCGGAAGCTTACGAACTTTTATCAAAGCCGTACAGTTTAGTAATGTTTCAAGGCCATAGAACCATTCATTAATAATGAGCTCAGAATATGGTCACAATAATAGTGTAATAAATGTTAATGGTTGTTTGAAACGAAAAGCCTGATATTTCATTGAGTTGCCATCAATTCAGTAATTAGTAAATTCCACAGAATTCCCAGGAATCGTGTTTTGTGTACAGAGTCAATACAACACATCCACGTACAACACATAAGGTGACGTATGTTGTACGTCGAACTCGTGCAAGTTCTTAAAAAAAACAGAGCTAGCCAAATTATATATCATAGGAACAGTAATTTACGAGCATAGCAGGACATTGAAATAAACAACATTATTGAAATGATTCGGAAATTAAACTAATTAGAAATAGTCGCCACATTTTAACGAGGTTTGAGAAAAAAGATAATTCGATAATTAAAGCAATCAATAGAAAGATAAATAATTGAGAAGATAGAAATATTACAAAATGTCTACCCAAAGGTGCAAGATAATCGTGAATAGGAGGAATGTTACACTATATTTAAACGAATATGCACCATCCGGAAAAATCAGCCAAATATTCAATAACATGCTAATTCACATAGCATCCCAAACTAACCAAATGTAAAGAAGTTTCACTCAGCCATTCCCTAAAGAAACGGATACATTTATGCAAAATCATAGAAATACGCTTCGTACTCGTCAGGTCCCGGCGCCACGGCCTCTCGTGGCCACCGGCGCCCCGCGTGCGCAGCTCGGCCCGCGGCCTCGACGCCCGAAATCAGCGGCGCTGGAATCGCGCGCGCGATGTGTGAATGTAGAAAAAAAATTATAATAATAATAATAATAATAATAATAATAATAATAATGTACCAATATATACAAACAATTTACGTAGAATACATAAAATAGAATTACAAAAATGATTTTAGTGTAAGTTAGTAATGCCAAAGTGCAATTAAGATAACTTTAAATCTAGATTGTAAGTTAGTTGTAAGAAAAAGCCCCGCCTGTAGCTGCTTAAGCCGCAAGGCAGCAGCGTAATGTAAAAATATTTATAGATAATAAATTCCCCTCCTTCACAGGGTTACTGTGGAGGGGACAAAAGAAAAAAAAGGAATCGCGCGCGCGTTGTTCCGCCAGGGTCGCGCCAAGAGCCCGGAGAGCCAAGGAGGCGCCGGCGCGCGAGAAAGAAGTCGCCACGCGAGGGGAACGTGGCCCGCAATGAGCCGGCGACGGGCGCAGTCGCCGCATGCGGCAGTCGCCGCTTCCAAGGAACACGTGTTCCCGTTCAATCGGGTCTTTTCTTCTTCTTCTTCTTCTTCTTCTTCTTCTTCTTCTTCTTCTTCTTCTTCTTCTTCTTCTTCTTCTTCTTCTTCTTCTTCTTCTTCTTTTTTTCTTCTTTTTTATTTTATTTTATTTTTTTAATTTATTTTTTTGGTGGAATTAGTACTTATAATCACGGCAGCGGATCCATTCCGTTGTTTTCTTCAGTAATGTCTTCAGTAAACTGGTTGCTACTAAGATCATTAATAACGATTTAGGATTATCATCAAAAGGTCATTATTAAAGATATAAGACACTAAACAACAATTAAATAGAATTATAGTGTGACAACCAATTTAAAAGAATAAATCTCAATAATAATAATTTAAAATAAGAGTATAGGTGTTGTGGTGCGTTATCGTTGGCATCTTTCATGAAATAATTGTAAAGGTTGTCATTGCCAACAAAAGTAGTACTTTTGTTGGCAATGACAACCTTTACAATTATTTCTTAAAATAAGAGACTAAACAACAATTAAATAAAAACTCATTCTCATTACTGCTGTTGTCAACTTTCTATTCTCAAAGAACCAGAAGTCCACAGTGATAAATAACATATCTGAGAATACTACACTTACCAGCTTCAATGACAGCACAATAGCAAAGAAAAAACCACTATTTTGGCCGGATGTTAAAAAAAAGATAATCGTACACACTTAGCATGCAAGGTCGCCATGACTGTGCGCCAGTCTCTTGCGCTTTGCATTTCCGGTGCTGTTGGTCTCTGAGTGGTACTTCCTTGGGTTTAAGTTCTACAGGCGGTAGGATTTTGACAGTAGCTTGTCAGCTAGGTCGAATTCAGTCGCTTTCTGGAGGAGAATTCTAGCGCCCAGCTGCTAGAGCGGCGAGGGCGGCGAGGGCGGCGAGGGCGGCGAGGGCGGCGAGGGCGGCGAGGGCGGCGAGGGCGGCGAGGGCGGCGAGGGCGGCGAGGGCGGCGAGGGCGGCGAGGGCGGCGAGGGCGGCGAGGGCGGCGAGGGCGGCGAGGGCGGCGAGGGCGGCGAGGGCGGCGAGGGCAAGGACGAGGGCGAAGGCCACGCCCAACCGCCTGCGCCTGCTGGGCGCTGCGTAGAGGTCATTGGTGGGCGCAGCGGGGCCTTTTGTGCATGAGCGGCCGCCCACAAAAGGAACATCAAACAGCGCCATCGAAAGAGGAAAGAGCGCGTCGTGGACCGCGATCTGGGCGGCGGGGGGTGGCGGGGGAGGGGGTGGAGGGGGATGGCCTAGAAGAGCGGGGCGTGGCGGGGGTTGGGGCTGGATTTCGGGAAAGAGGCTGCCGGACAGCATCTGCGGTGAAAAGGGTCCGCGGTGCTGGTGTGAGTGCTGGTGGCTCGGCGGAGGCGGCGGTGGCGGTGGCGGCGGTGGTTGTGGTGGTGAGGGTGTTGGCGGAAGGGGCGGTAGGGCCGATGACTGACTTGTGTGGTCAATATCTGCGGTGAAAAGCGTCCGCGGTGCTCACTCGGGGTGAGGCAGCGGCTGTGCTGGTGGGTGGGCTGACGGGGAGTTGCCGACGATGGCGCTGGCAGGGCGTTGTGCCCAGAGGTCGATGTATGACTTGCGTTCGGGCAAAGACCTTTGGAAGGACTCACAGAACGGGGTGGAGCATTGGGTGGCGAAAGCTAATAGAGAAGTTTTGCATAGGGTGATCGTGTGCGATGTGAATACACTATTGAGCCTCTGCATTAATACAAACTCAAATGTAACGATAGTTACGATAGTACGATACAAGTCACATGATCACGTTAATGGACTTCCTTCCAATTACGACGACAGACTGTGCTGCGAGGTTTGTATTCCCATAATTTCTCAACATGTTGTTGGGCAGCTCTTGTCAATCCTGTGAATCACCAGAAGGTAAATTATGAGTATTTAGCATTAACACAATACACAGCATAACACTCTTATAGTTTGGAAATACTTTATCCTGAATTGAGAACGCAACATCGTGCAAAAAATGTGCTCTTTCCATTTGAAACGACGCAGTTAACGCAATTTTTTATGACACGCTTCATATCTTTTTACGATAAGCAGTGCAAATATCTCCAACAGAACAGTTGGGTAAAGGTGTCCACGAGGGCGTTGATTGAAATGGCTACCGATAGATATGTGATGTGTGTGTGTGTGTGAGTGTGTCAGTGTTCTGCAGTGTTCAGTGTGGCGTAGCCAGTGGCGGTAAGAACTGCCGAGAGATCGCATGTTGATTTACAGAAGGAGAGATAGGAGTAGGAGTGTATTTCGTTCTAGGAGATCTTTGTGTGCAAAGCAATGTAGTGTCGGGAGCAACTGGCGCGCGAAGTGATGTCGATGTAATCTATGCCGGCTTGGATAATGCGGGTGATAGTGGAGGGGAAGGGAGCTCATGGAGAGGTGAAACCAGAGCCGATGAGGGTGGGGCAGATACAATTGGAACATTATGAGGTTGGTAGCGGTGGCGAATAAAATGTATTGATTATGATACTAATGACATTAATGATATCAGCAATTTGATGGACTGACTGGGGTATATTAGTGAGAATTTATCTTCCATCTCCGTAGTATACCAAAAAGTAAAAAAAAAACAATAATTATGCTACAGAATTGCACATGCTTTCTCGCACTTGTTAATTTTCTAAAATTCCTAGGCTAGCTTTTTGATACTGTTACATCCTCTTGCCAGCTAATACCCATCGGTTGCTAAAAGACTTTTTCTGATGTGTTCGGTGGTCCTAACAATAGAATTGATATATGACTTCGATACTAGTACAGGCGAGTAATAATGGCCCTATACCCTAGCACAGGAAATGCGAATAATGGTTATATATCGTAAGACTGAAGTGCATGAATGCGAATTTGTAATTTCGATAATTACGCAAAACTACTCGTATTTTCAAAAAGTGACATTATTGGATGATCTATTTTTTTAAATGTATAAAATAAAAATGTATCATCAACAATGTAAAATTTAATTTTTGAATGTATAAAGATTTCACCGAAAATGTGTCCAGCCTCATTTTTATGAGCCTACACTTCTCTTCACGAGAAAAAGGTCATCTTTTTGAAAAAGTACATTTTTACGTCTCTTGACTACAAGCAAAAATTACGCACAAACAGCTCGTTTTCCGTAAAATGTTTCCATGCTCTTATTAAAAGACCAATTTGTTAGAACAGATTTTATGAAGAGGAAATGTTAAAGCTGATTTTGATAAAATAACTGTCTAAATATTGCGGACATTTAAAGCACAATTACGCGATATATCTCCAAAAAAATTACCACGATATTATTGAAATACATATGCTTGATGAACAGATTTAGTTGAAGGACAATATTTGGTATTTAATATTGTAGTTAAAGGAAGACGCCGAAAATTTCAAATTTTAAAAAAATGCAATAAAATTGCGCCTGGCTATTTTTAAAACATTTTTGGCTCTATCAAAAGAAAACGTTCAGTAAAGAATTGGAGCGATTTTCTGAAAATTTTGTTAATGTGACAGGTTAGTTAAAATCAATAGTGGCTCAAAGTTACAAGTAACGGTAAATTAGCGCACACTCAGACCTCTATTTCTGATCGAGGATATCCTCGCTGTGTACCTCTATGAAGATTGTTGTTAATTTTGTGTAATTGAATATAACAAGAAAGTATACATATACATACATTTATAGAGAGACAGAAGAGAGAGACAGAGAGAGAGATACAGAAGAGAGAGACAGAGAGAGAGATACAGAAGAGAGAGACAGAGAGAGATACAGAAGAGAGAGACAGAGAGAGAGACAGAGAGAGACAGAGAGAGACAGAGAGAGACAGAGAGAGAGACAGAGAGAGACAGAGAGAGACAGAGAGAGAGACAGAGAGACAGAGAGAGACAGAAAGAGAGACAGAGAGAGACAGAAGAGAGAGACAGAGAGAGACAGAGAGAGACAGAGAGAGACAGAGAGAGACAGAGAGAGAGACAGAGAGAGACAGAGAGAGACAGAGAGAGACAGAGAGAGGGACAGAGAGAGACACAGAGAGAGACAGAGAGAGACAGAGGGAGAGACAGAGAGAGACAGAGAGAGACAGAGAGAGACAGAGAGAGACAGAGAGAGACAGAGAGAGACAGAGAGAGAGAGAAAGAGAGAGACAGAGAGAGACAGAGAGAGAGACAGAGAGAAAGTGGCACAAAGCTTTCTCTAGATTATGAGGGACGGGACAACGGGACAGATATTTGGGGAAACGGGATTCAATTCCTGCAGTAGCAACGCTGCTGGTTTTTACGAGGTTGAAGTGGCTCAACATTTGAGACGGTTTTGTAGAGGCGATTGCTCGCGTGCGGGCGAGGCGAGGCGAGGCGAGGCGAGGCGAGGCGAGACTAGAACGAGGCAGCTCGAGGGCGGTGAGGACGGGGCGGGGGAGGGGGCCGCAGGCAGGGTTCGGCTCCTGTGACAGGTACAGCGCCACCGGCGGCGGCGGCGGCGGCGGAGGTGGGTGGTCGCCGCATCGGGAAAGAGCGTGGAAGTGACGCGGCCAACGCTATTTGCGGGAGGGCGGACGGGGCGCCTTCAATGGGGCTGTCGGCCGCCGTTCGATGTGGTGCGAGGGAGGGAGGGCGAGGGGCTGCGAAGGAAGCTGCGTAGGCGGGGACGACGGCGCCGGTGGAAATGTCAGTTGTGATGAAGGAAAGTGTAAGTTCCATCCCTCTTCGGACAAGAGGGTCGTTGGAATCGCGTGCGATGCAAGAGGAAAGCTGAGGGGAGGGGAATTAATTATTAACCAAGGAAACGGTGTTTGGGTGGGGGAGACCAGGGGGTTCTAGAGGAAAGTTGGCGAGGTAGGGTGCAAATGCTGGAGAAGGCTCGGAGTCAGCACGGTCCCGCGGTCACTACGGGAGAATAGTGGATTTTGAGGTGGGTAGAAGATGTTGGGGGCAGCGGATTTAAAGTAGACAGCAGCAGGTGAGTGAAGACGGCGGAGACGATTGGATGGTGCAGTTCGGAGGATGCAAGGGTCGGAGTAAGTAGAGAGGGGTGGCTGAAGGAATGAATGTAGTGGGTTCATGTGGATATAGCGGAACCACCGAGTGGTCAACTCCGTTGTGAACACAATGGTTAGAGAGAAGTCAAAGGCGGTGACAGGGAAAATATAGATGCGATGAGGTGAAAGGATGGAGTCACAGGAAAAAGAAAGGAGGCGAGAACCAGAAATCAGATAATACGATAGAATATATTTTGGATAGTGGATGAAGAATAGTGGAGTTAGGAAGAGATACCGACCTAAAATAATTGGAGGAAAGGGTGGTGGCAAGGAAGATTGGAGTCTTGGGAGGGAGAAAGAAATGAAACAAATGCAAGGAAGTCAGAAAACGGGGTAAAAACTGTAAATATAGTGCACTCAGTAGCAAATGTGGAAGCAACTCAATAGTTAGATGGGAACCTGAAGCGGCCGCAGGGAGATAGTCAAGATGTGGTGACGGGAAGGATTGGAATCGCAGGAAGTACAAAGCAGCGAGCGCAAGGAGTCAGAAAACACGATGGAGATGTAAGGATGAGCCAGAGAGACACAGTGTCGCAAAATGAGTGTAGAGAAACGAAGTGACAAGGAAGAGTGAGGTCGAAAGACGGGGAATGAAAGGATGCGAAAGCAAGGAAGTCGCAAAAGTTGGTGGAAACTACGGTGGAGTCAGCGAGAAAGGTGAAAGCAACTCAGTGGCTAGAGGTGTGAGGCGGCAGCTGAGACAGTCTAGACGTGGTGAAGATGAAGATTTGAGTCGCAGGAGACACAGAGAGAAGGCGAGAGCAAGAAGTCAGCGCGGAGGAGTCTGCGAGAGGGATGGAGTCAGGGAGACTGACGCAAAGGTGGAGGCAGCAGATCCCGTGGAGGGCGGGGGGGCGGGGGAGAGTGTCTGGGGCGACGCCGGGCGACGTGGGCGACGTGGGCGAGCGGAGACGTCCCTCTGGTCAAAGCAGTCGCCGCTCAGAATGCAACCCCTAACCTTTGGAGTGACCCCGAGAAGGGACCTCGGGGCGGCGGAGCGGGGCGTGGTGTGGGAGGGGAGGGGCAGGCAGAGGCGAGCAGAGGCGACGCGGCGTGACGCGCGCTGCGTGGCACGAAGGCCGGACCCTTCGAGGGCGGACGCAACGCAGGCCCCGGCGGGAGCGACGTAGTGGAGTGCGAGGCCCCTGACAACATGACACGCAGTGGACGAGGCCACGTCTGGACGCAGCGCGCCGGAGATGCACTAGGGGTGGACATGTTGCAAGGGACGCGGAGATACAATGTGGATTATGTAATATGTCAACAGCGGAAATAATTTAACTGGTATAATATTCCACAATTACAGTACACGTAGCAAAGCCACTAATAAAAATATAAAACACAAAGTACATACATCTTTAACATCAAGAACCTTGATCTTCATTGGGCCTCAAATATATATTCAATAACCGACAAATAACATTGAAAAATAGTAAGTTCTTTAATATTTTCAAACCCAAGATAAAGTTTTGGATTTTAAAACATGATGATTATGAGATTAAAAAGTTAACTGAAATATTGCATTACAATTCTGTGTTGTGTAAATTAAAGTACGAATTCATTTATGGAGTTGTATATTTGTGTATGGAAATATACCTACTGCATCTCTGTAAACTTTCACTTATGTTTTAAGACTAGGTTTTTTAATTTTTTGTATGTTCACAAAAACGTGGATTGTAAATTTTAAAAAAATGTTAAAAAATTATGCAACACAAAAAATACTAAGTAGAAGTAAAGACTGATAATACATTATAAACCCATAATAAATCATAAACCAAAAATATATTGCTAACTACCACGACTAGTTATCGATAGTTAGAAAATCCAACAACTACGATGTACATTATCTCTATAAAACAAGATGGGAATACAATATTATCATTATTATTATTATTATTATTATTATTATTATTACAAAGTTCATATTATTTTTCATTTTCATTGACAGTTTACTAGAAATATTGAAAGTTATAACAGCAGTAATAGTCAACAAAATATACAAACGCATAGATGAGAACAATCTGTTGCCAACTGAACACAATATGGGAAGGAAATATTGCCACTCAACAATTATCTTATATGATGTAAGAAAACGAAAACATAATTCTTAATTTGAGCAGTTGGAGTAACTACCTGAGGGGCTTTGGCAGTGTACCACACAATTGAGTTGTGTAAAGTTCCCAAGTCTTATTGAGTTATGTAAAGTTAGTACGAAGCCATTGATCTAGATTAATTATTCTATATTAATGATACACAGCGGGCAGTAAGTAGTAGAAACAAGTAATAATTGTATTCAGATTATCAGGATTTTTCAAGGAGACTGACTATCCACTCCGCTGTTTTGCATGAGTTTGAACCCATTATCTTGACAATTTTCGCGCGCTGACTATAGTTAGAAGCGCCTTGATGATTAAATACTTCTAACACATTTATTTTTCGTGGATTATCTGACATTTCATGCTAGGAATGAAGCGAATCGTGAATTATACGCTCTATAGCCACATGGGCACCCGAACTCTACAAGGCTGGTTAAAAGAGCCTGGCCCTGTGAACTCTGGAGACTGGCGACAATGTAAAATGAAACTGAAATTAACGCAATTCTTCTAACATATATATTCAGCACAATGTTATAATTAATTCATCAAAAATGTTAAAATTTAATTATAATGCTATAATTGAAAATAGTAAAAATATCGTGTCCGCTAATTTATTGCTGAAGACGTTAAATTCCTCGAGAAAAATGTAAGTTGGCAAGAGAAAGAAACTAGATCGTCTCGTGCTAAATGCTGCACTTGGCTAACCATTGTTTTAAAATGTAAAAGGTGCTTCATGTTGGACCCCAACTTCGAACGCCTCTGACAACTGGCACTAAGTGGGCGTTCCCTTAAAAAATGCATTATGCAAATGTCCCGACAGGTCTCACTGCATGGGTTACGACATAAAAACTGTAGGGTCATACACGAAACGCGTTTCCGTCTTTCTCTTGATGAGAGACTGTTCTGCAGCGTAACCTCAGATGCGAGTGGCATGTGTAACTATTTACCCCCCAAAAATTATAATATGCAAAATTAATGAAGTCTATTTTTTCATATGAAATCTAATTCAGACCGAAAATGGAGAGCAGCGAGGGTAATTTTCTCCATAGCAATCGCAAACTTAAGGGGATTTGCGTTCATGGTCTCTTCTCAATTGAACAAAAGTTAAGCTTTCTTGTTATTATTGTTGTGGTTGTTGTTGTTGTTGTTGTTGTTGTTGTAAACTAGCTTAGCTTAGTGCCTCCGCGTATTTTCATGTTAAGTATTTTACTTGTGCTTTCCAAATCCACAGTAAATATACATTTTTAACAAAGTTTTCAAGCACGTCCTATTTTCGGGAATAGAAAGTCACACGAAAAAGAAACGATTAAAATATTTTTTACATTTTTGTTTCATTGGAAAATTACGTTTATTTAACGCGTAACAAATGAACGAAGTGGTAATGATTCATGATAATGTCGGAAAGGGAGTATAGTATTTCAGAGAGTTTTATTAATGTACTCATAGGAGCATTGAATCCATAATAGTGCTTGTTGAGGGAACTGGCAAAAAATTGTGCCAATCCCCAACGTCAATATGTCCAGACAAGTGGAATTCGTTGTCTTTGTGGGTGCCTCAAAACACACAAAACACTGGCTGGTTGCCACAAAATCCTGAAGATAGATTTTGAGAGAAATATATTAGACGTTTCTGGATGAACTCGTAAATCGTATGATCAGTTCTCCACCAGAAGATCGAGACGAATCGAATTTGTCTACATTGGTTTACCAGAAGAGGTCTAACAATGAGTGACGGACAGACGGAGATATTATTGATTGTTAGTGATTCCCGGTGAGTCAACAGATAATGTCATTGTTCCCGTAAGTGTAATGCATGTTGTTTTCCTCGGGAGGTGGCGGTAGTCTTCCCCCGCTATATGGCGAGATCCGGCGCCGACCTGCCGTCGGCAAGCGAGGGTTTCCAACCAGGCATCTTCCATCAGCAGGCCACCGCCCCTGCCTGAACATGCTCTAAGCTCCCGACCGGTCTCCCGGCATGTTTAGGAGTGTAGTGCATGTTAGTGTATGTGTGTAAGGGGTGAGGATAGGGCAAGGAAGATGAAATAAAAATGGCGCGCGGTCCGTGGCCCGTTTGTTAAGATACTGCGCCGGCTTTCGTCTAGTGTTGATCACGTATGAATCACGAAGTGAAACCATGGAAAACTACTGATCAGAGCAGTCGGCTGCTAGAATTCTCCTCCGCACAACGACTGAATTCGACCTAGCTGACATGCTTAGTGTCGAAAATCCTACCACCACCGTCGGGACTCGAACCTAGGTCCTTCTGGTCAGAGTCACCGAAGTGACACTGCGGTGACAGCTGATATGCAGAGGCACAGTTGCAGGTTACTCGATTAATGTATATAGTTAGAGAAGGGATAGTCGATTTTTAGAAACGTGGCTATCGCTGGCGTCGACGCAGGCCGCGGCCACTGGACGCGGCGCGGCACGGCGCCAACGGCTGCAGGCGGGGCGTCGTCCTCCAGCTGATTACGCTGAGTGTTCCTCCCGGCCCGGGCGGCGCTGCCTCGCCCACGCCCACGCGCACGCCCGCGGCGCCGCCCCCGCCCCATCCCCTCCCCGCCCCGCCCCGCCCGGCCCCCGTCGCTCCGCGGCCCCACCCCCGCGCGGTATAATTTGGTAATGTATCCTCTGTGACACGAAAAAGTGCACTTTCTATTTGGGCCCTCGGATGATATATTTAGAACATTCGCGGGGAGCGTCTGAGGGCGGGTGAAAGGGTAGCACCGGAATAGATAAGACGAGGACCAAATATGAATACTTACTTCTACCAACTTTTGTACGCCCCTACGATTTACTGAGGCCGTGACGCCCTTTCTTGCATGAGAATGCCCCTCGCCTCGCAGATCTGCAGACTGAGATTTATTTTCTTCTTTCTTTCATTGTTCCTTTGTTACTGGCTGCCGTCCCGGGAACGGAGAAATCAACTTACTAGTCAGATCGTATTTGGGAGTTCAAATCTTCCATTTCATAGGAATGTAACAGAAAATGGAAACACAACCTTTGAAATTAAGGTATGAAGATATATTATCACCTATCCTACAATAATCACTTATGTTTAAGAATAATAGCGTGGAAGTGGAGTAGGTGAAACCGCATATCATATTTTGAAGTAAGTGATTTATGAATTCATTTACCGAAACATGAATTGTGCTCATCAATTTTTTATTAACAAGGCTGTTCTGTTATGTACGTTCCCTATTGGCAATCGTGAACTCATGAAATTTGCACATTTCATGCGTGAAACGTCAATTGACGTTTTATACGTTTAATTTTATACTAAGTATAATTACAAAATAAATAATTTTTACGCAATCATTGATTGATTTATTTTAAACACTTCCTAGCAGAGAATGTCTTACCTACTGCATTCACAAACATTATTACTGTGTAGTATGTAAAATATAGACACATTAGTGAGTTAGGTACTGTGTAAACCAGAATTGACATCTCCTTTCCTTAGGGTTAAGAACTGTCAAGAGTAATGACAGGAATTTCTCAATGTAAGAGGAAAGACATCCTGACACCTCAGACGATTTTTTTAAAAAAAACTCAAATTTCTTTCCAAACAATTGAAAAATCCCAGGGAAACACTTTTACATTAAAATTAATGGTCATATAATTCTACACTCCATTTCTCCCTGTTTGTCACCATCATTTTCATCAATGTCCTAAAAATATACGGTATGTGAAGGTAATATGGCCACGTTAAGAGCCTGGAATTTTCCTGGTTATATATTTCAACAATATACGAAATTTAACACTTGCTTCAAGTTGAAATAGCTATATCACAAAAAAGTGATCCAGGAATATTTTGTTGATGTTTTACAGAAACCTTGTAATGCGAAGGTAATACGCCCACATGAAGGTTTTATGGCCATTGGCACATTAACTGCTTTCTTGTAACATTACCATGGAATTAGAGCTAGCTCTACTAATTTATAATATGAACACATCCTCCTCCATCACTCTCTTACAGTTTAATTTTACACAAATACGGCCTGTATGATTTCTGTAACGCAAGAATTGCTGGGTTATTCATAACAAATTCGGTATTTTCGACAATGAGACTTTATTATAAAAAGTTGAAAACATCAGTAATTCCTTGAAAACTTACAAAAATTTAAAAAAATGTTTATTCACTTTTACATTGAGAATAAATGAAAGTTTCTTTGTCTTTGATAGGTAGTCCTACACCCTTAGCCATATTGACAGCAAACACAATAAGTTATAAAATCTTTCCAACGTTGGTAAAATATTGAGCAAATTTAACGGCATTAATCTGATTACATTTCTCATTAAATGCGCTAAAAGTTGATATGTATTGTCAAAATATTAAATCCTCCTTCAAATGTAACTAATGATAAAATTACCTCGAAAGAAGTTATAAAGACAGAGCGCGTTTGGCATATTGTTGACAATAGAGTCCTGAGCGCGAATGCAAAAGTCAACAAGCCTGGTAGGAGGCTAACGACTTGTTACGCTCTTCCAGACAGCATGCTAGTACCATGTACGCTAAACATTTTCAGCTAGCAACATAACCGCTATTTGACCGTATTACATGCACTGGTTATATTTGCATCACCTACCTTACATGCCATTTTTAATCAATTGATTAAGAATATTCGTTCAAATTATTGAAACAATCTACGTTTTCAAATTCAAAATTACTGAATTTCCTTTACGTTCAGGTGAAATTGATAAGGGAGAAATGGTGAAGGTAAATTAATTTCTCTGGTCCTCGCATACACGCGTAAGACGAAGCGAGCCTTGCATATTAAACAGGAGCTGCGTAGTGGGGCAATTGATTTGCCTGCTCACTTTCACCGCCCCCCCTCTGCATTCCTCGCTTATTGGTTCCTCTGGAGGGGCTAATTCGCCCCCGCCCCCGCCAGCCCCCGGACGTGTGTGCTTGGGTCGCGGGGCGTCCGGTGGCGACCGGCCGTCCGGCCGTCCTGCGCGACGCAGGGGCGGAGGCAGGGCGGCCGCGTGTTGTGCACCTAATGGCCGATAGGTATCGGGGTATCGGAGCGGCAAGCGCTGCCTCGGGACGGGAAATGGGGCGAGCGTGGGCGGCGAGGGCGGCGAGGGCGGCGAGGGCGGCGAGGGCGGCGAGGGCGGCGAGGGCGGCGAGGGCGGCGAGGGCGGCGAGGGCGGCGAGGGCGGCGAGGGCGGCGAGGGCGGCGAGGGCGGCGAGGGCGGCGAGGGCGGCGAGGGCGGCGAGGGCGGCGAGAGCGGCGAGGGCGGCGAGGGCGGCGAGGGCGGCGAGGGCGGCGAGGGCGGCGAGGGCGGCGAGGGTGGCGAGGGCGGCGAAGGCGGCGAGGGCGGCGAGGGCGGCGAGGGCGGGCGAGGGCGGGCGAGGGCGGCGAGGGCGGCGAGGGCGGCGAGGGCGGCGAGGACGGCGAGGGCGGCGAGAGCGGCGAGGGTGGCGAGGGCGGCGAGGGCGGCGAGGGCGGCGAGGGCGGCGAGGGCGGGCGAGGGCGGCAAGGGCGGCGAGGGCGGGCGAGGGCGGCGAGGGCGGCGAGGGCGGCGATGGCGGCGAGGGCGGCGAGGGCGGCGAGGGCGGCGAGGGCGGCGAGGGCGGCGAGAGCGGCGAGGGCGGCGAGGGCGGCGAGAGCGGCGAGAGCGGCGAGGGCGGCGAGAGCGGCGAGAGCGGCGAGAGCGGCGAGGGCGGCGAGGGTAAAGGAACCGTGTGCACGATGTAGCAGAGGAGGAGGCGGGATGTAGGGAGCAGGGATGGCAGGGGCAGCAAGGACGGCCGTGGAAGGCGGCGAGGCGTCTGGGCTTCGGGGGCGGGATGTGTCGCCCAGGGCGACCTAATTGTGCCGAAGTGTGTCCTGGCGCGTTGTGCAGGCTGGGCACGTCGCCGCCCCATCCTCGCTGCCTGCCCCGTCGCCGGCGGCGTCGGCGGCGTCGGCGTCGGCGTCGGCGTCGCCCGTGTCACAAGAGACGAATCGCCGCCTTTCTGCGGGCTATTGGATGACTGGGCGCTGCAGCATTTAAAAGTTGCCGTCGCGCCATTTGGCATTCAATCACTTCGCGGGTTTTTATGTCGCATTGCAAGCAAAGTAAGGATTAAAGCTTTGGATGTAAAGGTCAGTGGAAGTTCTGTGGCTATTGAAGATAACTTTGCTAACCAAGGTGATTTTCTATGTCTGTTAATAAAGTCAATATCATGTGACACTTAGGTCTTTGAAGGCATTATCGTTTCATAGATGTACTGATTTATGTTTTTGTTACATTTCTAATAAAGAAAACTATCTGAAAGCTAATACATAACAGCCAGAAGTAGGGTATCTTTTGAGATAAATATCACGTTCCTGTACCTCACATTTCATCCTAATCAAATGTCTCCTACTTAATAAATCTAAGTAGAATTATTGAATCCAAAACACTCGCGTTTTGACCACAAAACGTATTTACTATTACATATTTTAAAAATTAGCACACTTTAATTAGAATACAGAAAAATGTGTAATTAAATAAAAATAAAATTAACTTCATTAGCATACTTACAATGAGAAATTCCAACAATTAATTATAAAATGGGTTCATTAGTTTCTGGAACGATAAAATGAATTACAGTAATATACTAAAAAAAGAGCGTTTCACGCACCAATGGAGAAGGTGTGAATTGTGTATGTGCTAGATTTTAAAAGTATATTTTCAATATAATGGCTATTTTAAACAACGGAAATATTTTGAAGGTTTCAAAAATGCAACCAAAAAGTGTTTAACTCACATTTATGGTTATATTTTCATATAATATAAATGTTTTCATACTTATAAACATCCGGGTCCTAGTAATTACAAAATGTATCCCCATTTTGAAATGCATTTTGTTATTATGTATAATATATTAATTTCTTGTTTAATAATGTTCTTGTGTAGTCAAACGGTGCAATTTCTACCAATTATTGTATTTCTTTTTTGGCGGTCGCAAATTGGCCATCATGAGATCACGCGAACGTGCAACACACTGGAGTTCAGTTATATCCATGGAGGGTAGGTACACGTGACCTTTATGGAGGATCAGCATTTCCCGTTCGCTTTCCAGCTGAATCCGTTTTTACGTGCAGGGTAGTTAGCCTTGGGGAATGAGGTGATCATGATGGTCAAGGATGAAATGGACAGTTCACAAACATACAGAGACACACTCAAAAACAATCATGCGGAGGCGGAACTGAAATCCACGACCCTTCGGGCCAAGACAGCCACGGCACTACTGTCTTAGCAATCTCGGCTACCCGAATCACCAGTATTTATTTTATTATTACAATTATTATTACAATTACTATTACTATTATTATTACTATTATTATCATTATTATTATTATTATTATTACTATTATTATTACTACTACTATTATTACTATTATTATTATTATTGTTATCTTACATTATTCACAGTATCTACTGGTCGGTATGTCAACCACACACAGGAATGATGACCAGGTGTGTGGTTGCTTTACTGAAGGTTCAAATGGCTTCTGACAATACGGCATGTATTCAAAATTACAGACTTTTGCATAGTATATACATTCCTGGCATCCAAGTGAAGACACTCCAGTGCCCGAAGTGTCATTTTTGGGATCACTCCTGTAGCTGATATTATTATAGGCACAGTTGTCACTTTACTGAAGTTCCACTGAGATGCGACTTCATGGGCGAGATCAGTATACTTCTGGATCTTCTCTTGATATTTTCCCGATATGTTGTGGGTATTTGGTATTGATATATCGATAAGGAAAACCTGCTGATGGTTTCTATCAATGTACGTTATATCGGGTCTATTGCCGACATGTCTGTCAGTGATAATGGAGCGATCCCATTAGAGTGTGTGCTCACTACTTTCAAGCACATTCTGAGGCACATATTTATAATACGGCACGGAAGTGGCGAGTAAGCCCGTTCTCAATGCCAATTATTATTATTATTATTATTATTATTATTATTATTATTATTATTATTATTATTATTATTATTATTATTATTATTATTATTATTATTATTATTATTATTATTATCATTATTATTATTATCATTATTACTATTATTACTATTATTATTACTAATATTATTACTATTATTATTATTATTATTATTATTATTATAATTATTACTATTATATTTAAAGCAACCTTCAGAAAATGAAAATATGTAAACAAGTTGCAATTACGCGGATTGCAGATGTGCATCAAAACCCTGCAATGTAGTAAAACCTCTAATAGTTGTAAAGAGATGACTTTTAAGACTGGAACTACCTCACACAAGTTCGGTGAAGGGTGTTTCAAAGGCATCCCCTGAGTCATTCCTCACAGGTTTGCTAACGAATGGTTATATCTCCAGTTAAGGTTTATTTGTATCGTTCTCATAATTCACGCCTGAATCACAGGGAGAAATGTTGCGCCTTCATTACAGCGGCAGAGAAGGAAAAGCAGCGAGCAGCGCTCAGCTCGTAAGGCGTTAATGGACCGTTATGTCTCCTTATACATCTAGAGGGATGCAATGAAAGTCTGAAGTGGAAGGCGAGATAATTAATAACAGCCTACAGACAAAGAAACTATTAAAAAGGCCGAGGAGAGACGAAAATATGAAATCGTAATATCAATGAAACGAGAGGACATAGCGAAAGGAGATTTCAAAAAACGGAACGGAAAAGATGTAAAATCCGGGTGAAAATTTTGTTGCAGTTGTACGTAAAGCAGAGAGGACGAAAAAAATAAAAAGCGTAAAATACATAGACTGGCGATGATTAAACAATGTCGGCGCAGAAACACCGAGAGACGCGGGAGAGAATCAAAGCGACGTCGGGAGCAGCTGCGGGAGCGAGAGGGGCGTTGCACGCGTGCCGTGGCTGTAGGGTCGGCCGTTTTGGGGAGGGGCTAGAAAGGAAAGGTGAATGCCGAAGCGAGTCATTTTTATCAAACAGTAACGGCTCTGAAATAACGGTAGAGAACCAAGACACACGCAGCTCCGGCCTTCCGCTTCTGCGAGTACACACTGCCGAGTACATACGGCTGGCTTGCAGATAAAATGGTCTGTTGTAAATAACAGTAAAGGAGGAAGGAGATGGACGTGTTTTCATAAATGTGAGTTTTATCATTACTCATTTAGTGAATTTTATAAATGATGTAGCTAGGTAAGAAGGTAAAGCAAGGAGTAAATAGTGCGATTTCAATAACAGAGTGCTCTTTGAAACAATATTACTTTGACCATAAACGAATTTATCTACAAGTCAAAAAATGTATCAATTGTAAACTGATATTCTCAGATCCATGGGTTTTATTGGCCAAAATTGTAAATTAACTACTGTACCTTCTGTATACTGTGAGGTTCACAATTACTCTAATTTTGTTTTAATTCATATATGGATCGCTTGAGCTACAGTACAGCCGTACGTAACATTCGTCGGTGGAACTCGATGTACTGCTGATATTATTGAAAATAACGTGCGCGATGAGCAGTATATCAATTTGACGGACTCGCTTCTTCTGAAACGGCAAAAGAAACACTGGAAAGAAGTAGGAACAATTGTACGTCAAAAGTTAGAGAAAAAAACAAAAATTAGGAAACGGAAGTCTGAGAGAGTGTAAATAATTAATGGAAAAAGTAAGGGAAACAGGCAGTTGTAAAATATCACATTTTGGAATATAAAAGACCAATAACTAACACAATGAAGCGATGCTTAAGGTAATATTTAAAAATAAATACATATCTAGGTACCTCAGGGTTTGATTTAAAATGCACATTATTATGAGTAACGAAATGAATCGGGAACAATGATGAACAATACATTCTTGGCTATTCGGGATGAGT
This sequence comes from Gryllus longicercus, assembly GCA_038098605.1. Taxonomy (NCBI): domain Eukaryota; kingdom Metazoa; phylum Arthropoda; class Insecta; order Orthoptera; family Gryllidae; genus Gryllus; species Gryllus longicercus. The sequence continues at coordinate 705,154 of JAZDUA010000562.1, forward strand.
CGTGTCTCTGTCAATTGTGCTGACGTTTCGGCCATCTTGCTGTGGCCTTCTTCAGAGCTATACTGCTGCAGTATCGTTCTGAAGAAGGCCACGGCAAGATGGCCGAAACGTCAGCACAATTGACCGAGACACGGCTCATCCCTGACAGCCAAGAATGTATTGACTGCGGCCGCAGAAGCCTACGAAAGAAGCGAATGATGAACAATAATGAAGGAGGGGAAATTTTTCAAAACGTTGACAAGTGTTGCAAACTTACTCCGTACTTCACTGTGTGATTAATACGCCCGGCGTGGCAATGTGATTAGTTAAAGTGCAGTAACATCGACAAGAAAGTGAAATCAAACTACTGCGCAATGGAATGAGAAAAAACCGCATACGAGAACAAAAAAGGATAGGAGAAGTAAAGGAGGAGATCAGTGTGAAAAGGGAGGGAGGGTTAAGGGACGAGAAAATGGAAAGACAGCGACCTTCACAAAGCGCGAGAGGGTCACAGCGGCAATTGGACGGACGGCAAGGCCGCGATTCGGCTCGCTCTGCCGCGGCGGGGGCGGCGGCGGCATGCAAGAGCGACTATCGATTGGCGTGACAAGTCGACAGCAATGCGGCGAACTGCCGCGACCCACCCGACACCTCGCGCTGCGCTGCCTCCCTCGCCCCCTCGCCCCCCCCACAGCCCCACATCCCTCCGCTGCACACTGTCACGAAATGGGTCGAAAGGCTCGCCTTGCAAAATGCTCGGACTAGGCACAATATTACCCTTGAATGGAGCATTGGGAACTACACGAACAAACTATTACCGTATACAACAATGCTTTCTTAGAGACTCATTTTGACCCTTCCATGCTTTACCTTGTTAGTGTCTCCCATACCAATTTTAATAAGTTTTACCCAAGTTATATGCTTAGTGAGTTTTTACATCTTTTTATGGTAGAGCGTTTTAAAAAATTATAATATAAAAAAAAACTTCGAATGGATGGAGTTGGCAAAGTTATATCAATGATAAAGCTTTTGTAGTATTTAATGGCGAATGTTATTCTCATCTCACAATACATCATTAGAAGCCTCCTGAACGATTTCGGGAGTTTGAGGGAACATGCGCATGTGCACAGCGACGTATGCAAGTCGCTGAGTAGCAGGGCCACTGAGCAAATGTTCCCTACACCTCCCGAAATATATCGTCAAAATAAAGCCTGGAAATCTGGCCTTCGATCACAACAGTCTCATACCAAACAGGGTCAACAATGGACCCAAAACGAAGGTTTTCTCTCTGAACCTTTGTTTAGGAGAGAGCTGTTTCATCGTTTACGACTTTCGTAATTGGAACCTTCTTTAACCTTAGTGATAGTTTAGTAAAACATCTAAACGTAGCTGTGCGCAATACTTTTGTGGAAACTCCTTATTCTCTTACAGCCCGACCTGACCGCAATTACGATGAAATCTAATTTTAATATATGTCGTTGCAGATAATAGTTGTACTACTGGAGAATCATAGTGACTGACAAAAGACGCGATCACCGGTGTACCCGTGAGAAGAACCGCCAGCATAAAAATGTTCAAAGTAGATATGACCTTGCTTGAATTCTCAAAGAAACTGTAAAACAAATTTGCAGAAAACAAATGTACTGTATTGATAAGTACATGTATCATTAGTTCTTTAACACATAGTGTTCCTTCAATTATACTGCAGTATATTCAGGGTACGATATTGGTCTTCACCATGTACCAAAATGACATTAGTAAGCGACTCTTAATAAATTTCCCTTCACCTATTTCGTAGGATCAGATTATAATACTACTAGGCAGGCTTATCCCCTCTATAGAATTTGGCCCTCAGTTTTTCGAGCAAAATTGAATTTTACTTAGGGGCCTCTTTTATGCGTGATATTCTTTCACATGCCGTAAACTTATAGTATGGATTGAATAGCTTTACTTCTCTTCCAGAGAAAGACGTAAGTCTTCAAAATTTTCTGCTCTCAAAAATCGCACGACGAATACGGTTGGAAAGCCACATTGTGTTGGAATGTCCACAGTATTCCATTGTCATGGCAGAAAAATCTACGAATATCAGATTTACTGTCAATCAGGCTAACCAAGCCAAGCAAAACTGCCCAAATAATTTGAATCCTTTTGAATATTTTATTTTATAACAATTTTTGAAGCATCTTCGGGCCCACTGTGCCGACTCGCTCCCTCGCGTCGGAGGTCGGCCCATTAGGAGATAAATAATGGAAGCTCCAGGGGAAACAAGTTACTGCTCAACAGCAGCGGCGCAAACTTTTCCAACAAGTCGGCTCGAGGAAACTGTTTCCCAGGAACGTGTTCTCTATCTATATGTATTAGCCGCTATCCGTTGCGGGCGGAGTTGAATGCAGCGACGCGTGCGGGGCGTGGGCGCGGGCGGGGGCGGGGTCGGGGGCGGGGGCGGGGGCGGGAGGGGGGGGTGCGCGCGTGCGAGTGAGAGTTTGTGAATAATCGCAGAACGCCGGCGCCTCCGCCTACTCCCGTCTGAGCAATGCTTCGATTTCGTCATCGCGGACCATTAATCTCTACTTTATGTCTCGTTTACCGCTCGCGGCTAAGGTCTTGGGCGGAGCAAGGGAAAAGCAGGTCTACGCCCGTGGCCTAGAGCGGATTTGTGAACGGAGGGAAAAAAGGTTGCCGGTAAGGACGATGAGATATGAAGAAGATGTCGTGACGACCAGTAGGTGAATTGGAAACGACTTTATAATGATAAAAAGTACATATACTTAGTAGGAAAGAAAGAAAGAAGGAAAGAAAGAAGAAAGAAAAAGGAAAGAAAAAAGAAAGAAAAAAGAAAGAAAGAAAGAAAGAAAGAAAGAAAGAAAGAAAGAAAAAAAGAAAGAAAAAAGAAAGATCGAAAAAAAACGAAAGATAGAACGAAAGAAAAAAACGAAAGAAAGAACGAAAGAAAGAAAGAAAAAAGAAAAGGAAAGAGAAAGAAAGGCTGAATAATTGATATTTTAGGACACGTCAAATGCTGAGGTCAATAGTCCCCTAAGTGTAGAAAGCGTTTTTTATGCTTGCAGGAGGCGGTGATACTTCGCTACTGAATGGTGATATCCTACACGTCAGCTTGCATGAGAATTCCATCTCCAGGTATCTGGCCCCAGAGGGGTATTTCCACTGCTGGATCAAACTCTAAGCTCCGAACTGCTCTCCCGGCGTGTGGAAAAGTATGTGTGTGTGTTATGGGGAGATGATTGGACAAAGACAAGGAAGGAAAGATCGCGTGCGGTCCGTGGCTCTTTTGTTAGGCTACTGCTCCTGATCAGAGCTTGAGAGATTCACTTGCTTCTGATCAGAGAAACTATGGAAAACAACCAATCAGGGCAGCCGGCTGCTAGAAATCTTCTATACACAGCGGTTGAATTCCACCTAGGTATCTAACAAGTGTAGAATATGTTGTTGGGCCTCAAATCCTATCTGATCTCTGATCTCCCGATCAGAGTCGGTGCAGAGACAATACTGATGTTGAGCCAATCTCAGTTTGTAGAAAAAGAAAGAAAGAAAGAAAGAAAGAAAGAAAGAAAGAAAGAAAGAAAGATAAAAAAGAAAAGAAAGAAAGAGGTAGATAAATAGTCAGATAGACAGATAAAGATAAAGATAGATGTGTAAGAAATTAATACAAACAACGCAAGGTAGGGTGTACTCGTACATGAAGTGTTCCTATTTGTTATTATTCATTTTTCGATTGAGAGCGGGAGTATTTCATGTAAAAGAATGCAGATTGATGCTAAACATATACCCTTCTGAAGATGGAAAGCAAATTCTCCAATAATTTAATAAAAGATTAGACCATGTGAAGGGATTGTTGTAAGCCTCTCTTTACTAAGCCAGGATTCTACCATTGGCTTGCACATATATTTAATACATTAGTTTTCGTAAAAAATGACTGACTCAAGAGTAGGAACATATTTTCAGGGGATACAGACGTCTAGAACCACAACACTGGAAGTAAAGTCGTATTAGTTAAGTGCCAGTATAAACGGCTGACTACACAAAAGTCACATACATGTACATTATCTTACAACACATTGCCAGAAGACAATAAAAGTTTCAAATCGATATTCAAGTTTACGTGCCATATAAATTACTTTCTTCATCATAACGTATACTTCATTGCCACAAGAAACGCACATCTAAAACTAAAATCTTGATAATAAACGATTAAATTAAGGTATTTTTTTCGATTTTTTAGGTGGGCAGGAAACTTATAACCAGCATAAAGAAATTTTATGTACAAAAATGTTAGGAATTATTTTTGGGTTTATTATGTGTTTTTTACATTAAAGATCAATGTGAGTTCCACATTGATCATCAACTAGAGAATTCTTCATTGCCTGTAAATTGCAGAAGGCTTTCATTATTTCACTGTTTAAGACAACTTTCGACTTCAACGACACGGTAATGTTCTTTATTCAGATTACGCCCCGCGAAAAGTAAAATATTTCGCGTCGTTCTCTGCGAAGCGGGAGATGACAACAAAAATATCCCGGCCCATGTATTATGAAATCGCCTAAGTACATGTGGAGAAATACTGCAGGAAAGAGAAGTTAGGCGACGCAATAAAGCACAAATGGCTATTCAAGTGACATTTTATTACTTGGGGCATATGATTCACGGCGATTTGAAGGAGCAGGCGTTGGCGGCGGCTTGGTCGGCGGGGCGGGGGAGGGGGAGTTAAGAGGCCGAAGCTGTGGGTGGAGCGGTGGCGGCTGCAGCAGGCCTCATGGCTCGGAAGCGAGGCGGGGACGGGGGAGGAGGTGGGGCTAGAAACGGAGGAGGGGAAGGGGCAGTAGACGGAACATAGAAGGGTTCAACGATGTGTGTGGGGCGGTGGTGCCGCGGGGGAGGCTAGGATGGGACGGAAGAGGTGGGAGGAGAGGCGGGGTCGGGAGGCCGAGGCAGACGGTCCAGGTGGGTGATGCGGTGGAGGGGGAGACGGCATATGTAACGAAGGCAGTGGCTATGGCGAAGAGGGGCTCTGTGGGGGAGAAGGCAAAAGGTGGCGGAGGCAGTGACGCTGACAGTGGTAGAGGTGAAAGGTCGGTGCCGGGGGGTACGGGAAGGAGAAAGAGGAGGAGGCAGTGATGGCTGTGGGGGGGGGAGAGGGTGCAGGTAAAGGATGTGGTGGAGGAGAAAACGGCAAAGGAGGTTGTGACGATGGCTGAGGCGGTGGTTGTGGTAACGGTGGCAGTGATTTGGGGCACGGAAGCATCTGAGGGAAACGACCAAGGTGGCAGAGGCATTGATGCTGGTGGCGGGGGCGGTGAAAGAGTCGGTGCCGGATGGGTGCGGGAGGAGGAGGAGGTGGCGATGGCTGTAGCGGCGACAGCGGAGGCTGGGGTGTGGCGCGGGCTGGCTGAGGTGGGTGTGTGGGTGGAGGCGGTGACGGCAGCGGCAACTGGCGCGCCCAAGCGCTTACAACTGGTGAAGGAGAGGATGAGACGCGGAGAATGAGGTCTGAACCTAACGACTAGGCTGCAGCCCTGGAGGTGGGGATTCCGGAGCAGGGGCACAGTAGGAAAGAGTAAGACGAACAGCCCAAACAAGAACAGGGAAACAACATAGAAAATAAGGACGTAGAGATAAGAAATGAAGAATAGCCAAGATCTATAAATTGCAGAGTAAACATATGGTGCCATTTCTAGTAAGAAATCGGTATTGTGTTTGGCATATAAATATAACTGAATAAAAGCGTGAATTATATAATATGAGTAAGAAAATGTTGCCGTTATAAATGCTGTCATCAACAAAGCAACGTCATTGTGCAACTTCTCTGGAATCTCTCGGAACTGAAGTGCTTTGAGACATAATTGTAAATTTTGCAAAACGTTCACGCAGACATAAAGTTATGGCCACGCGTTTCCCAATTAAGTATTAATTTTTCATCGGTCGATATCCTATAATTTTGTTTACCAATGATTTTAAATTTCAACAGATCTTCATCCAAAATAAATAACCATCCAACTTCATCCAAAAATACAATTGAACTGGGACTGCAAAAATCAATATACACAGATACAAATGAGAGGGAATTAATATTTGGAGACCAGAATCGCAGAGCGAACGCTAATAAATTGACGTATCACCAATTCTCTCGAGTTATAACCGAAAACTAAAAAGAAAAACAAAAAGCTATTATTATTCACTTCTATAGAATTCTGAAGTTCAAGCTTTTTAATTGTTGTTTTTGCTTCAAAATTTGAATCAAAATAAGAAGCCTGGATTTTTCATAGCTGATGAAGAAAGACGTGTTAGCGATGATTTTTAGCAAACAGCAACACCGGCAACTGCGAATACAATTGAATATTTTGGGGCAACAATACGCTATGCCACATTTCTGATGAAATTGAGATATTAGTAATACACTAATATCACTAATATTAGACAGCCCCATACATGTTTACGTTTTATTGGTCATAATCCGGGTATTTCATCTTGTGAATGTTGATACTTTGTAGAAAATAAATATCATGCATGGCATGTTACTTATTTATGGAAATGTTTAATCCTATACCTTTGTTTCAAAACTTCGTATAGTAGCATAGCATGTTATTGTCTCAAGGTCTTCTATTGCGAATACCCTGTCCTTGTCCTCTGCTTGAAAGACAAGGGCTGCGTTATGGCGCGACGGATGACCATTGGGCCAGCTGCTAACGGTGTTGCGCCTTGATATCCACTGGCCGTCCACGCAGGCGCAGAAGTGATTTATCGTGCAATAGACCTCCACTTGCATTATGACCGGCCTGCTGTTCCCAGTCTATCATAACTCCCTAGTCAGAGAAACAAAGCGTGTTGTAGCTCTGTTACATTTGCATTTAACCTCTGGGAACCAACAGTTGATGTGGAATTTTGTGGTGTACTTCAAATAGCACATTTGGTAAATTACCAACATCATTCTTATTTAACGTAAGTTATACTCGTATGTGAACAACTATCAAAACAAGTAATCAAATACAGTATTTTGTATTTTATCTACAGCTGTTTGCGTTTTATTCACAGTTTGTTTTGTGAAAGCAACGTTAAATTAATATTCTCGTTTAACTATAAATCGGAAAATGTACACCTGAGAGTAACTATTAAAATCAAACAAAGTTAAAAATAAGTACTTATAAAATCAGAAAGTCGAAAAAATATGCCTCACAGTTAACCTTCGAGATAATTGGCAACATTCATTCGAATTTTTCTCAAAATATTTGAGTATGTCTGTAGCTTACCTTATTTCAGAACTTTTAAAAAAATATTTAGTGTAATGAGAGTAAAAAGAATTTATGAATTTGGGATTTCTTGCAATCATTAAAAGAAGTTGCGATTCACATTGCCACAATCATTGACGTTGAAAAGGAATGACGTTAACCAAATACGAAACAAGTAGGTACATGCAATTCAACTTCCAATTCTAAACCGCTAGCTCCGTTCACTGTTATTCCTTAAGAATAAGAAAGTCGACACTTAGAACTGTGTCTCCATTTTGATTTATTGTAGAAATACTATTGTTTGTTCTAGCTGTTTTATCACTATCATAATATATTTGCTTCTCGATAACCATGCATATTCTAATTTAAATTTCATTTATTTTATTCATAGATCGTCATATAAAAACTGTATGGGACGTTTGGGGGAGACGCATAACCTCTCAACCTTCTCCAGAAACTTAAAGCCCCTTAGATAAGCCAGCAAAATGAAAATGGAAATGAAGTACAAGGTGGTCCAGCTGATTAGAATCATTTAATGTGGATGAACTTGTAAGTGTTCACTTATTATTGAACACAGTTGGGACAAACCGCAGATCATAGAACAGTTGCAATGAAGGACGTTAAAACAAAAGTCTTGCTTAATATAAATGTTGGTAATTAGGCTTGAATGAAAAACTTCCTACTTAAGTTAGTTCAATTGCATAACGAATGTTGAAGTTTGAGTCGCGATACCAAAGAGTGAAGGTTTTAGGTAGTGTTTTGAAATGTGAAGAAACATTTACATACTTGTATTCTGATTCTATTCAATTGTGTTACCGCTAATGATCGAGTAGTTAATGTGACCTCTTAAAAACATCATTTATTTAAAAAAAAGATTCACTGGAGAAAACACAAGTAAAAATGCTAAAACACACGGTTTCCCTTGTACCTATCTTGTAGTAAAACCGACAATTTTCTTCAACGAATCGAGTGGGCAGGGCGCCTCGCCATCTTGGGAAGTAGTTCCAGCGCACAGTCGGAGCCGTCCTCGCCATTTAGCCCGGCGATTTTCAGGTCACCGTCGCCTCCTTTCTCCCTCGTTCCTCCTCCGCGCATCTTACGAGGCTGGGCGAAGGCGTGGCGGGACGAGGCGGGGCGGGGGGAAGGAATCGTCACCGCCCCGCGATTTATCACGCGTCTCTCTTCGCGGAGCGCAGTGCGTGCGCTAATGCGAGAGGCACGCGTGCGCGGACGCCGCTGCATAAATTGCCGCCCCGCCCCGCCCCGCCGCCGCGCCATCTATCTTCCGGCGCGTGACGTTAATGTTTGGTTAAATAACAGGACGGGCTGGCGGAGGCCCACGGCGGCGGACGCGCGGGCGACGTCGTCGCGCGTTTACCTAGACGCGGCGGCGGGGGCGGCGGGGGCGGCGGGGGCGGCGGGGGCGGCGGGGGCGGCGGGGGCGGCGGGGGCGGCGGGGGCGGCGTGGGCGGCGGGGGCGGCGGAGGTGGCGGGGGCGGTGGAGGCGACGACTACACATGTGAGAGCGCGTTCCGGCGGCATGCGAGACACGCGGGAGACCGCGCCGCCGCAGCTACTCGAGGGGGGGAGGTAACGCATGGTTAGTGCACGGCCGACCTCGAAGAGTTCGGTTTCCATTCTTAGACAGGCTCCAACTATAAATATCACTTACGCCGTTCTTGTGGCTAACCCCCGCAGTTAATAGGGCGATCAACATTTTTCCGGCCACGTTGGGAGCCCGGCATTTTTATCCCATATCAGTCAATCAAACTCAAGGGCCCGAACAGTACAAATAACTCTTGAATGAAATAAATGAAATAAATGAAAATGATACACACATTTTCATTAAAAATTTTAGGCTTTGCATTGTTCTCTCGATTTTTTTTGCTAAGTTCAAGCTTTTTCGGGAAATTAACGATCATTAGCATTTATTTTCAACTGTTTATCATGGGATTCACATTCATTTACATATCATCATTCTCGACACCTATATTTGAGAAAACATACCGGCGTCCCTCGAATGTGAGATCCTGCAGATGACCCTGAATGCACCGCCATGTCTCAGTACCTTTGCCGCTGCTGCCGTCACCAGCCCCTTTTGAGCTACCAAGCTCTGCCGCATTTCAATTTACGTTAATGTTCTTCTTAAAAGATGTAAAAACATGGCTTTTATGATATTAATATTTTTAAGAGAGTGGGTTTTTATAAAAAGAGCATTTAACTTAATTGAGAATTGAAAAGAATTAAATACGAATAATACTTTAATGGTTACAAAATGGATTTGCAGGTGCCTACAGTTCATGATGCACTTCTCCTCTTTTACAAATAACGCACCATTCGGTAAAACCTATTTGTGAAATTTTAAAGGTCAGTGTATATAGGAAATTTACATTTCCATATTCTTAAAAATATTTACTGGCCTCTCTAATTCAGTTTATTAAGTATTCGTATTGTCCTGCGAGTATGCTAATTATGTAAGTAGTACAGAAAAAAGCTACACAATGCTAAGAAAATCGATGTAATTATTTTGATGAAAATATGAGATTAGAAAGCCCCTACTACGGAAAATATGTTTTTGAGCGTATCTCCAGTCTGTCTGCGTGATTGTTTGCCCGTCAGCCTGTTCGCCCACCTGCAGGTTTCTTTGTTTATCAGTCTGCACTGGCAGTCTCACAGTCTGTCTGTCCATCCACTCGTCTGTCCGACCATCTGTTCTCCAAAATGGTTCCCCCCCTGTCGATCTGGCGGAATTCGAGGTCCAGTAAATGCGAAGTGGATATTTTGATATTAGAGGAGTACATTAAGCCCCTTATATAGTTTTTTAAAATTTATTCTCAAAAGTGTATCCAATTTTTTCTTTAAATGTTTTACTAGGACAGAGGGATAAGTGCTGATATTAATGTGGTATACGTAATATTTTCATTAAAGCATCTGAATTCTCGCACACCACAAACGTTTAATTTTTTATCCAGTCCAACACTTTATTTTTAAAGTTAGAAATGTCTTTCTTATTGCACTCTGTTCTTCAATATTAGATCTTTAAATTATTTAATTTTTTTTTAAATATTGGATAGGTAAGGTTATGTAGTTTATGTACTGTACCAGATAACACAAAGTCCAGTTTGCTGTATCTTTTTTTTTTTCAAAAAGTGAACAATATTTTTCAATTATTTTCTGAATTATTGCAACTTTTTTACATCTCTCTTAGACCGTTGATATTTACATTAACCGCAATTTGTATAGATTTATTACATTTATGAATACACGAACTTAACGTGATGTCTTATATAGTTTCTTCAAAATTGAAGTTTTCTATGAAAATGGACTCAAAATTCCGCAATTTGAGAAACGTTCAAATACCATTTCTCGGAAACGGTTCCAATTATTTTCGTTAAATTTTTTGATCGAGGAGTACTAAATGGACCAAAGAACACAACATTGATTCCACTTTGACGTATTTTTTTGTTTTTTCCTTAATTACACAAATATAGTTTTTATGAAATATCTCTCATGCGTAAATATTTATATCAATTTGTGTAAATTATTGGACAGTAATACTTGCTCAATGTGGAACTTGAGTACTGCGGAAATCTATCTAATGTGAACGTAAATCACGGACCTGCTGATCACAAATTCTACAGGATTACATTGTATAAAGCGGAATCTTGTCTAATAAAGAAAAAAATTCTGGTCCCTTGAGGTTCCGCTTCGAGCAAATTTACTGTATATGTGAGAACAATTACTTTCAGTAATTTATTGCTATTTTTCTCGAAAATAAACTTTTTAGATGAAAATGTGCTTTAAAATGCGCATTTTGAGAAAATACAAAAGCAATTTTCTGAAGAGCTCCCAAATTTTCAACGAAAATAACCATACAAGATAAGGTTTTACTCCTCTATTCTATTTTTAAAGATATGCTTCATATTCAATAACTAGAGGGCCGAAAAATTTAAGAACAAAATATGGAAAAATGTAGTTTGGGTGGTGATAGATGGCAGCGGATAAAGGGTTGGGCAAAATAAAAAAATCTATCCTAGAATAAAGAAATTAGAAAACAAACTAGCACGAGAAAGTCTGAGATTCTGTAGCATCACTAGTTTTGTTTTTGTATGCAAACCTATAGTTTTGTTCCAATGGATATGGACTTTTGTACGCATCAACTTCAAAACAATAGAAGAGTTACATGAGATATCGTAAATATACTTCCTACCTCTTGAAATAAAATTTAACTGTGTACTCCTTTAGTTTTTCCCCAAACTGAATGAATCTACCAAAGATAACTGAACTTTTGTGAAAGCCCAAAAAACTACCTTCTAAAAGCATTTTAATTCATTCCAATAGCGCACTTAGTCTTATATTTCTCCAGTTGACTAACATTTTTACTGAGAGATTGCCGGTAATATGCAACAATACATCTGTTTAGAGCTGCCCTTAGGGACGGTGGTACTAGCAAATATGATAGGGTGGAATGGCGGGGTAGAGAAGGCCACGATGGGTAAGGGAATGGTAGGGCGGGGATTCTCCATTCATAGAATTCTTTCCTTTCTCTTTCTAATAGATGATTGGTAATAAATACCCGGGCAACACTCGCTACTTAATTTATATAAATACACTATTAATAAAATGAACACACTCTTCCGCCAATGTAGACCATTAGGTTAGTATATTCCGGATTATGTTAAATGAACTTCTGCTTTTTCCATTGCATTTCACGACCGACCAGAAAAATTGCAATAAAGATAGAATTTTCAGTGAGTTGGGTGCATTATTATTTTTTGTTTACGATGAAAACACCATATTACATTTTTTTAAAGCGCGAATGAAGGTTAATGAGGTAAAATAAACAACGTGTATATGAAACATGTTGCCTATAATACGCACACAGAAATTATTTATTTTATCTCGTTATATTTCACTACCAAGCCCAGACCACATGGTACTTTTTTCGTTTGGGCAATTTTTGTAGAATAAAATTATATAAAAATGAACTGTTCATAATTTTTTTGAAATGTTTTTACAAATGTTACATTGCAATGAATGTGTCGGTATTTTATAATTTATGCATCAAAACGTTCTAGGAATTTAAATTAATATTTTAAAGTTAATGGGATATTTTCTTATCTAAACTTAAGATCCTTATTTTCATCTGTTTTCTAAAATATTTCCTACTAGTTCATTTTATCTACAATGACGCCATTTCAGCGATAAGAATTTGGAGTTCACCATTGTTTCAAAATTGTTAAAGAAGTATATAACGGGCAATACAAGTCAAAGGCTTAGATAACATCGAAAATGTACTGACCATATTCACATGTTGCACTATGTATTTGTTTACAAATTCACACGAGGAATGATAAAAATGAAAAATGGATGCAGAAAAGACGAACGTCGGATCATTTACGAAGTCCGAAAGCGATGAGAAGTGGCTACGTGTTACAAGGCCCATTGAAGGTTGTAAAACAACAACAAATTCATAGTCCGAAAACACAATTTTTCATAAGAACAAAAAAAGTTTCATGACAAAATTGGTAGACATTTAAACCGTGAAAAATTGTTGTGCACTTTTTCAAGTCATTGTAAATACTGATGAAAGCTTGAGTGTTGTTCAAGCTTGAACTGTATTGCGAAAATATTAGATAAAGTGAGGTGTGTATGAACTATGGCGTTTTCTTTAAAAAAAGAAATTTTAATATCAAAACTATATATTTGGGGCAGTAATATTATAATATTTGAAGACATAATGCAAGAAATTAATGCACTTAATCAATTTCGAATTTTATTGACCGACTTACTGTTCTACGCCACTATTGTTACCATTACCATTTTTTCCGTTTTCAACATTAGTATCTGCCACTGATGACAGATTAGATACAAATATCAGCTAGCAGTTGACTGTAAATATTGAGACAACTTCTGAAGATTCCTTTGTGATTAAAATGAGCTTCTCCTTTAACCTTTTCTTACTACATCATCTTTCATATTTTTTTGTTTTATGTCTCTTCCACTCTGTTCTTTCTACACCTGATGTATTATCCTGTTAGTAGCATTTACTTTTCCCTTGTTTGCTCAGATGCAAAAACAGAAAGAACGTATATGCCGAATGAACAGGTTGTAGACTGCCAACAATCTACCAGAACAAAATACTGGTTGTGCAGAATAACCACATTCCCAAAAGACACATAATCACCCATTGAAGATTGAGATAAGCTATGCTTGAAAAATAATCACGAAAAAACTTACATTCAAAGGACTATTGCTTTATTACCAAAAAATACTCTGGAGTAAGGTTCTTTTATCAAAATCACTTTAACACTGGTAGCTAATAACTACGGACAGAGGCTGATTTTTTTTACAACAAAACGGGCAGCAAATGGCTGCTATGCAGCTCTAGCAACAATTATAGTATCTCAAAATATATCTTTTTGGATTAAGGTTGTTTTTTTTTAAACCCTTAATTCCTTACGGAAGCCAGGTGCATCTGGTTTTGATGGAGTCCGAAATGGATGGAGATTAGAATTTTATTCATTTGTTAGAGAACCTTCAACTGCTCAGGTCGTTGAGCCCCATTAGTAATGATATAATAGCGAAATAACCACATTCCCAAAACAAACAAACATCACAATGGTGGTAGAGCGTTCGTGGGGCATTGCGAAGGGGTCTCGGTCTGCTGGAGGAACCCTGCGTGACTGGCCGTGTCCAAGAAGATTCCACGTGGAATTTGTGGTGGACACAGAAGGTTTTGTTGTGTATCACCTTTAATCATAGTCGTTAAAAGGCCCCCTAAATGTTAGTAATAAATAAATAAGTCAATAGCAACCGGCGTAGCTTTCGTTCCTTTCCTATCTCATCCACACGTGTGGCTGTCGCGCCACTGTTCTCTAAATTCTCGGCCATCCGGGAGACGCCGCGTCGTTGGCTGGGATGCCGACGTTTCGCCTGACATGTCGCAGGCTTCCTCAGGGCAGTGACAACTCAGGTCAGTGGCGGATCCCGGATAGCCGAGAATTTATGTATTCGAGCCGCGGAAGCTTACGTGTACGCCAGTGTTCTCGTTGCCTTCGAAGCTAGCGCTCTCTACCATCTTTGAAGAACCCTGCTCTTAGTGATCCCTAAAGGTAGCGGGCGCCTATTAGTATAAATTGAGAGGGGAAACGGTGAACCGCGAGAAAATTTGGAAGGGATGGCCAAATGTGACGAGGAGATGAAAATGAGAAGTTTGAGTGCAGAGGAGACATATACGTGAGACGATCAGTGGCGGCCGATGGGTTGCGAATTAGGAGGGGCGACATATATGTCCAAACAATAAACTACATTTTATATTTTCAAAATATTTTCTGAACGAGGAAAACTATTGCACGTAGTTTACAACCGACTTGCACGTATCGTGATTTTAATCCTTGTCTAAGAACACATTTACGTTGATACGGACGATACAATTGTGTTCACGAGCAGAAAAGAGATTTTAAAAAAATATTTCCAGTAAAAGAAAAAAAATGAAAACAGATGAAAGGGTTGGTATTCTTAGCATAGTTAATAGGCGCGGATTCTGCCGAATTAAACCCTAATTGCAGATCACTGCCCCCTGCCAACTCCCAGTAGCACTACTCTTCCTCAAGCTTCTTTCGCCTCGCATGCACCAGCTACGGACAGTCTCGCGATGCAACCCATTTCAAAAACATTCATATGTCGCTTAATTGGGCACTTCTAAATTTGTCCTGAGCAATCGTGCTGGGGATATAGACATATTACACGAGTCGATTTATTGCAAGTTTAATAGTTTGTGCAACTTTTCTCGAGGTTGCTTTTCCTGGGAAAGACGCAGCCCTAGATTCCTTAAGGGACAGCGCCACTGGAAACGATGCCGAAAATTCAATTTTTAGATATACGACATTAGTGGGGATAGCTGGGGGTTGACAGATTCTGTGAAGCATGATGACGACTGGTAAGAATAAGCAGCATTGGCAAGAGGCTCATAGCAATGGGATGTGACGACGCAGAAAGACGAAGTTCGCTTCTAACAGACGACGCCGCGACCGCCAACAGCGGCAACAGCGGTCGAAAAATGTCCAAGAATGGGCAATAGAAATAAAGGAGCAGAATATTAAGGAAAGGTAAAAATGAAATAGTGAAGAACGAGATTGGGAGTGACGAAGAGCGATGGCGAAACACGAAGTGTAGGGCAAGTTAGCGAGTGACGGTTTCAGTGAAGCGAGCCAGAGAGTGGCGGGGAGAGCCAGAATTGACGCGAAGGGGGTCGAGGGCTGTGGGAAGTGGAAGCACGAGCCACGCGGCTCGCTTTTGAAAGGGCGCGGAGCGGGGCGGGGCGGGGCGGGGCGGGGCGGGGCGGGCCGGGGCGGGGCGGAGCGGGACGGGACGGGGTGGCGCGGCAGCGCTTCGTTAGCGGCCGAGCCCGGGGCGTGGCGGGGCGGGGCATGGCGAGAGCGGGCTGGCCCCAGCGGCGGCGGTGCGGTTTTATGAAGCCACGGCGCCAAGTTGCGACTCTGTCCGGCGCGGGGCGACCGCAGCGGCGAGGATGTGGCCGCCAAGTTAGAGCAACTCCCGCCGCTGCCAGCAGCCGCCCCGTCAGCCCGGCCCTCGACCGCCGCCGTCACCACCTCCGCCTTCGCGCACGCCCCCGCCCCCGCCGCTACCGCTACCGCCACCGCCAGCAGCCGCCCCGTCAGTTAGGCCCTCGACCGCCGCCACCCCCGCCGGCCACGCTGGCCGCACGCCCACCCGTCCGCCCCCGCCCCCGCCCCCAACGCTCTCATCGCGCGTCCACTCCGGGCCCTCCCCCCTCTCCCGCCGCCTTTCATGTAGAGGCCAGGCAGCGTTTGCATGTGAGCCTGTGAGCGTTATCTAATAAGTAGCTGCTTCTCATACTTCCACATTATCACAGGGATTTTATTAACTAACAAGTTTCATAACATTTATACTTTTTGAATCCTGGATAAGTATTGTATATTAAAGCACAAAAAATTATTTCATTTTTTTCGAATATCGTACACATCATACAGATGGTATCATTTAAGTACTTACAACTTCTTACTTTTTATTTTTTCTGACAACTATTAACTTTATAACAAATGTTGTTCCCCGTCTGATCTCTAGCAGCTTGAGCTCCGGCTATTCGCATCTTATTTGGGAGTTTAATAAATACTTTATTTTATTTTTTGACTCCAAGTAATTATCGTTGATGGGAGGTTTGATAAAGGAATAAAGTTGAATTCAGTTTGAAATATGTTGTGTTAATAAACTTCTATCACTATGCAACATAAACGGTGCTTTATGATGTAAGCCACCATTTTTTCACGATACCCTTCATTCAACATTCATTAATTCAACAAACGTTGATAATATTAGACTCATTAATGCAAAATAAAGGACACTCCACAACTTTTTTTGAGTGATGTAATACTCATGTCTCGAAGTTAAATTCTATACATGTCCATACGTGTATAAATTACTATGTAATCTCCAGAAAGATAATTTATGCGAATATGGACTGAGAATTAAACTCAGTACTCCAAGCATGTATCAATTTAGAAATGTTAGTCATAGCTATCTGTCATTTACAACTAATACGCCGCGGAACGTTCAAAATTCATTTTTTAATATACCTTCATACAGAGCAATATGAGAGTATATTTAGTACGTCATTAAAGACTTAATGAAAGTTCAGGCTGCCACAAGGGGTCCTAGCCGAGGCTTATATGCGGCAACCGGTGTGGCACATGTCTTGGTCACTCGCCTCTCTACACGCCCTTTTGTCTCCCGCCCTGCCCCGGAGCCAGGTCCTATCCTACAATATGGTCCTTCGAATATTTCCTGGTAATCTGTCCCCTTTTATCTTCTCTTCCAACCTCGCACCGTTTCCCCCCTTTTCTCCCTTGACGTTCTCATTCCATTTCCATCCACTTCCACCACAATGTTTTCGCTGTCCCTCCAACATAATTCCTGTCC
Source organism: Gryllus longicercus (assembly GCA_038098605.1). Taxonomy (NCBI): domain Eukaryota; kingdom Metazoa; phylum Arthropoda; class Insecta; order Orthoptera; family Gryllidae; genus Gryllus; species Gryllus longicercus. Next base: position 722,337 of record JAZDUA010000562.1, read on the forward strand.
TCCTCAATCTCCATCTTAATTTCCTTCCTCTCTCTTTTCCATATCGTCCTTCTCCTACTTCATCTCCTCCCTTTCTCTATCCCCTCCCTCCCATCTCCAATTCGTTCCTCTCATTCTCCACATCATCTTCTTCCTCTCCTGATATCTTCATTTTCTTTCCTATCTCCGCCCTCTCATTCTCCTTCTTCTCCCTTTACATCTCTACCTCATTTATCTCCTCCCTCTCTATCCCTTTTTTCCCTCTACTTCTCCTCTATCTTCTGCATCTTCATCTTAATCTCCTACTTCTTTATTTCCTACCTCTCCTTTTCAATCAATCCCCTGTATCTCCTGTCTCTATACCTCCATCTCCTTCATCTCCTCCCTCTTCTCAATCTCCAACGTCTCCTTCCTCTTCGCTTCCCTCTTTTCCATCTCCTCCCTATCAATCACCTCTTCTCCATCTCACCCCTCGTCTCAATCATCTCCCGCTCTTTCATTATCTCTTCTCGAACCCGAATTTCCACTTTCCTCGCTCTCTCCTCTCAGTGTATCCTTTGCCTCTGCCCTGTTTACCCCCACTACCATCCCAACCCCCCGCCCTGTCCCGCCCCCACGGCCTGGGCGACACGCGCGGCCCGATAGTCACGTTTCCGCCTAATGCACTGCGGCGCAGCGGCCGCCTAACGAAGGGGCAGTTCGGAGACGCCAACACAGTGGGCGCAAATTGGATTCTCAGCGACAAAAACGCGGCACTCGAACTTTAATATTAGGCGTTTCTCAATTTACTCCAAGCACCGGTTAAGTGCTTTGCAAAAGTTTACAACTAACAAACGCTTTGGAAGCCTCCATTGCGAATAATATAAAATTTAAGAACTCAGTTTTCTTGCTGGTGTTGAAGAAGCATTTCCCGACAAGGTGCAACGCACAGTACAAGATATGTGTACATGTCCCAGCCTCGACGACACCGCGAATGGCATTTTTTAATTTAACTTTTTTTAAACTGTAATTCCTTCAGAAACCATTGGGGCCAATTAGATCACATAAGGATTTCCGCCAGTGCGGCAAGAAACGTTTTCATATAATATTTTCAGGATTGATTATTGCAACAATAACGTAAATAAAGGTACACAGTCATTTTTATTTCGTCACATGAGTGAATGAAGCGATACATATGTTTATTCAGAACTTGTTTATGAGACAATTCCATGAAACATATCATAAGACATTAGATTAGCGTTCCAGTTGTTATTATATAAACCGTGATAAATGTTTGGTTCATAGATAGAACTAACTGTAAGATATTAAATAATATGCAGTATGCAAAACAGAATTTAGCAAAATAGTAAACCTTAGCGCTTTTTTCAGGCCTTTTTATAGCAGACTACCATTTTATTCTTACCCCTTAACGAGGTGTGTTTAGAACATTACAAAACGCACTAATGGCTCGTTGAATCTATAGTGTGCGAAAAGCGAGACAAACATAAAATTAACACACATGAAAAGCAGCACAGAAATATTATTTTCAGAGCCGAACTCGAACGCACGATCCTTGAGAATCTTATGACTCACAACCGGAAAGAGAAAATGCATCATGAAAGCACCTTGAGAAAATTTCTTCTAATCAAAGAATTTAAAATATGAATACTAAAAAAATATAAGTATACTAAAAAATATATTGTAAAACCAAACATACTTCACATTCTCTTTTATACAGTCATTTTATTTAAATTATTTTAGGAATTGTTTCGAATTTTCTTATTTTCTTTCATGTCAGTCACTAACTCTCAACCTCAGTATTTTTAACTCCCGAAGAATCCAATCTGCGTTTCAGACTCCTTGCTGCTCTAATGAAGCCCTCCAAGGAATAAAGGCCAATTAGCGCGTTGTGTGCGCAGTGGCGCTGCCCGGCAGGAGCCTCCGCCGCAGCGCCCCCCCCCCACGCCACGGTGCGTCGCTTGGCGTCTCTTCGCGTCGCCGCGCTCGCCCGCTTGCGGGCCGGCCCTCGCCTAACTTGTTTACTCTGCGTCATCTGGTGTTGGCGCGCGCCACCGCCGCCGCCGCCAACGCCCCGGCCTCAGACATCCCTGTCGCCCCGCCTCCGCCCCGCCTCCGCCCCGCCTCCGCCCCGCCTCCGCCCCGCCTCCGCCCCGCCTCCGCCCCGCCTCCGCCCCGCCTCCGCCCCGCCTCCGCCCCGCCTCCGCCCCGCCTCCGCCCCGCCTCCGCCCCGCCTCCGCCCCGCCTCCGCCCCGCCTCCGCCCCACCTCCGACCCGCCTCCGACCCGCCTCCGACCCGCCTCCGACCCGCCTCCGACCCGCCTCCGACCCGCCTCCGACCCGCCTCCGACCCGCCTCCGACCCGCCTCCGACCCGCCGTTGTTACCCTGACTCGGGCTGCTTTGGCCATGTCTTAATGAGCGTTCCTCTATCATCTATTTACCTGCAATGCTGCCGCCCAGCAATCTGCGTGATGCACAACTAGCATTCTCTTCTCCTCTGCTGCAATCACAACAGGCAATGCACAGCACCATCACCACAGCCCCCTGAAACCTTAGTCCGTCTCCCCCTGAACGAAATCCCCAAACATTTGTTACCTTTCCCCAACACATGCCATACCATTCTCCACCACCGCCGCAATCATCCCAGGTAGCATTACTTCTATCTCTACCATCCCCGCCTTCCCCGCTACGTCCATCTCTCTGCTAACCTCCTTTACTGCGCCACCGCCCAAAACGAAATGCCCCCGACCGCCGACATTTTTCGTTCCCTTTCCCCACCGCGACACGCGTCACACGAGCATTTCCCGCAACCGCCGCCATCACCAGGCCCGGCCTGGCTGGGCGGGGCGGGGTGGGGCGGGGCGGGGCGGGGCGGGGCCCGGCGCCGTGACCGCGGCGCGGGGGCTAAGAGCTGGGCCTTGTGGTACGCCCGCGCCGCCGCCGCCGCCTTGAGTTGGGGCGGCACTTTGCACGCCGCCCGCGCGAAGACGCCGCGCCGTTTTATGGCCCCCGCTCCTCTCCTGTTGGCGCCTGTGGGCGTCGCGGCGCCGGCGGCGTCTGGATGCGCCAGGCGTCGCTCGGAACACTCTCCGAGTTTACGAGCCCTCGCGCCTTTTTGTTTATAATAAGTAAATTTCGGGTTTAAAATAGAGTGGAACCGAGCACGGCTGGTCAGGAAGCTCATACGATCCACATCCAGAGTGTGCGCGAATTTGCTCCTGCGACTTTGTTGCTTTTTTCACTTTCACGAAAACGTACACGGAATATATAGTTATCGTGAGAAACAAATAGAGAGATTTTACGCGTATTTACATTTTTGCATACCTTGGTAGCAAGAAATATGTCTTTTAGAAACCAAATTTCTGTTTATCTCTCCATCCATTTGCCTTTACGCCCATCTGAAAAATTTAGTTGAAATCGTTAGATTCTTGTGGTATCCAAAATTGGTATTGATTAATTTCATCAATGAAGCCAGTATTGATTTGCAAAATGCGAACGACAGGGTCCTTCGAAATTGTGGACGACGTTGGAAAATCAACATATTAAAGTATATATATTACGGCCATTAGAGAGTTATGGACAACATTAGAGAGTTACATGCGGACAATATCGCTTATGTCGAGTTAGGAAATAACATATCAAAAGAAATAATGATAAGTAAAGGGCTAAGACAAGGGTGTTGTATTGCACCAATCCTGTTCAAAATCTATCTAGGAGAAGCTCTAAAATACTGGAAGAAAAAATGTGAAAAGATGTGATGAAAATTAAACAACGATATGTTTAATTTAATAAAATTAATTTAATAAAATTCAATAAATTTTGCAAGTGACCAAGTGATATTTGTAAAGGATGAAGACGATGAACATTATATATTAAGGAAATTAAGTGAGGAATATGGAAAAAGGTGTTTGAAAATCAATTCCAAAAAGACCGAGTACATGGTTGTAGGAGGAGCAGAAAAAGATTTAGTAATGAAAAATAGCTCAGTTCTTAAGTGCTGTCAGTCGTATAAGTATTTGTAAAAATTAACAGACCTAGGGGGGGGGGGTTAACGTAGAAATTAAACATCCGCATTCGGTAAAGAAAATCTTACATTCGGCAATTGCATTCAATATTATGGAATAAAAATATTACTAATACAGTGAAAATTTAAATTTATAAAGTAATTGTGGAAAGCATATCACTGTACGGTGCTGAGTTGTGGAAGATCACAAAAAAGAATGAGACAAAGTTAAAGGCTTAGAGACGCAGGCAGACGCAGTTAAAGGTTTGGAGACGCAGCTGTGGTGTAACTTTAATGGAAAGAATCATAACTGAAAATATAAGAAGCAAATGAATGTAATTTCAGATATAGTGGATACTATAGAAGGGAGACGGTTACAATCGAATGGGCATCTTACAAGAAAGCTGGAGGGAAGATGGCCATTAAAAACTTGGAGGTGGCAGGTGCCAATGCATAGAAAGTGAGGTAGCCAAACATGGTATGATGGTGTGCGAAAGACAATGAGAGATCGTCACATAAAAGAAGATGATTGCCATCATAGAAGAAGATAAAACATTGAGTACGAGACACCACATGATGAAGTTTCACTCACAGGAGAGATTCATTTCATTTTGACCTTGTAAATTTTAACAAACTCTTTTTGAAAACATTTTATAAGAATCTTATTTTAGACTCTAATGTTATTCTTGTTCTTTTAGTACCTAGCATTTTTTCTTTCATTGATCTGGTAATAATTATTCAAGTGCTTTCGGATTGTGAAATGCGAGTGTCAGTTTTTTTCTTGATTTCATCATGCACGTACTTTATGCATGTCGCTACTTTATTTTCTTTCAAAAGATACATTTGAGTTAAATCATCTTGATTTCTTAATCGTTGTAACTCATTAGTAGCGGCTCACTTGGAGAAAACGTTTTTAAGCTTCCCATCCTACAAGGTTCATTGACAAAGCCTTGACTTATAGATTCATAGTTAATTCTAATCTATGAAATACTCTGAGTTAGAAGATTGAGTTTGCCATATTCGCAGGAGGTAAGAGGATGAGTAATAGTTAAGTCCTTTCATGCCGGGCCTCGATGGGTGAAGGATTTGCTTTCTGTCTTCTAAGCCCCCAGTGCGCGGGTTTGATCCCGGCCGAGGTGCGCGGATTTTCGAAGAGCGGAAAATGCACATTAAGCATGTCACACATGTGACATGTAAAAGAATTCTGGTAGTATACCCGACCGACATCTGGCGGAGAAAATGAGAATCAAATCCCAGGCGCATTTAGGGGATAGCCCGCAAGGTGCGCCTGCTCGAGAAAGGTCCCTAGGCCCGCGTCGGGGATAGGCGTCCAAGAGGGCCTGGGTAAAAAAAAACTCGGGTGCACAACAACTAGCTTAAGGCAGTGACCCCGCAAATAGTCCCACACGATAAATAATAAAACCCTTTATTCACCCCACTGTAATGCAAATTACGTCAACAATTTCGTACATGCAGCTCTGCTGGTACTTGAAGTTTTGCCTGCTCGGCGTTGTGTATCGAGGGGGCGGTGCGTAGAGGTCGATATCGGAGCTGTTTCGAGGAGGTATTGACGGCACTGCCCGGCGCGGCCGCGGTGCCTGCAAACTTCGCAGGCGACTATGAGATGTTGGCGGTCGGGCTGGCTCGGCGGCACGATTTCGGCCGGACGGTAGCGGTCCGGGTGAGCGGTTCGAGTGAGCGGTCCGGGTGAGCGGTCCGGGTGAGCGGTCCGGGTGAGCGGTCCGGGTGAGCGGTCCGGGTGAGCGGTCCGGGTGAGCGGTCCGGGTGAGCGGTCCGGGTGAGCGGTTCGGGTGAACGGTCCGGGTGAGCGGTCCGGGTGAGCGGTCCGGGTGAGCGGTCCGGGTGAGCGGTCCGGGTGAGCGGTCCGAGTGAGCGGTCCGAGTGAGCGGTCCGGGTGAGCGGTCCGGGTGAGCGGTCCGGGTGAGCGGTCCGAGTGAGCGGTCCGAGTGAGCGGTCCGAGTGAGCGGTCCGGGTGAGCGGTCCGGGTGAGCGGTCCGGGTGAGCGGTCCGGGTGAGCGGTCCGGGTGAGCGGTCCGGGTGAGCGGCCCGGGTGAGCGGCCCGGGTGAGCGGTCCGGGTGAGCGGCCCGGGTGAGCGGCCCGGGTGAGCGGTCAGAGTAAGCGGCCAGAGTAAGCGCCCCGAGTGAGCGGTCAGGGTGAGCGGACAGGGTGAGCGGACAGGGTGAGCGGACAGGGTGAGCGGACAGGGTGAGCGGACAGGGTGAGCGGACAGGGTGAGCGGACAGGGTGAGCGGACAGGGTGAGCGGACAGGGTGAGCGGACAGGGTGAGCGGACAGGGTGAGCGGACAGGGTGAGCGGACAGGGTGAGCGGACAGGGTGAGCGGACAGGGTGAGCGGACAGGGTGAGCGGACAGGGTGAGCGGACAGGGTGAGCGGACAGGGTGAGCGGTCCGGGTGAGCGGTTCGGGTGAGCGGTCCGGGTGAGCGGTCCGAGTGAGCGGTCCGAGTGAGCGGTCCGGGTGAGCGGTCCGGGTGAGCGGTCCGGGTGAGCGGTCCGGGTGAGCGGTCCGGGTGAGCGGTCCGGGTGAGCGGTCCGGGTGAGCGGTCCGGGTGAGCGGTCCGGGTGAGCGGTCCGGGTGAGCGGTCCGGGTGAGCGGTCCGGGTGAGCGGTCCGGGTGAGCGGTCCGGGTGAGCGGTCCGGGTGAGCGGTCCGGGTGAGCGGTCCGGATGAGCGGTCCGGGTGAGCGGTCCGGGTGAGCGGTCCGGGTGAGCGGTCCGGGTGAGCGGTCCGGGTGAGCGGCCCGGGTGAGCGGTCCGGGTGAGCGGTCCGGGTGAGCGGTCCGGGTGAGCGGTCCGGGTGAGCGGTCCGGGTGAGCGGTCCGGGTGAGCGGTCCGGGTGAGCGGTCCGGGTGAGCGGTCCGGGTGAGCGGTCCGGGTGAGCGGTCCGGGTGAGCGGTCCGGGTGAGCGGTCCGGGTGAGCGGTCCGGGTGAGCGGTCCGGGTGAGCGGCCCGGGTGAGCGGCCCGGGTGAGCGGTCCGGGTGAGCGGCCCGGGTGAGCGGCCCGGGTGAGCGGTCAGAGTAAACGGCCAGAGTAAGCGCCCCGAGTGAGCGGTCAGGGTGAGCGGACAGGGTGAGCGGACAGGGTGAGCGGACAGGGTGACTGGCAGGCGGCGGGTGGCAGTAGTTTTGGTAGCGGGCGACAGCAGGCGAAAGCGTGACGTACTGGTTGCGTTCCATCCAATGCCCCCTCCTCTGTCAACATCAGCACTCGTCTCTAATGGTATGGACATACCACAGACATGGTTAAGGAAAATGAAAGAAATCTAATTTATATGTCTAGGCTATCCAGGACGAGCCACGTCTCTGTGGAGGTGGCTGACGTTTCTCCGACATGTGGGTTTCCTCAGAGCGTACTGCTGGATTGCTCAGCAGTACGCTCCGAAGAAGGCCACGTCAGCCACCACGAAAGAGGCGCGGCTCTACCGCGATAGCCTAGATTGCCATTTATCGTGGCCCGCAAAATGTTATTAGCCAAACGGGAGCTTCCCTTGTATCCATGTCGGACGAGACCATTGCGAGCCTTGCGCACGCGCCCTGTTATGACCAACGCCCCCTTAATGTAAAAATAGGGGAATTTTAGTTTTAAAGAAGTTTTTGAAGTAATGTTGATATCACGCATAGTTTCACCCCTCCCTTTTCAGAACAGCAAGGCAAATTGCCGAGATCAACAAATCGGGGCCAAGTGGGGATCGCTCAAGCAATGAAAATATGGCCCGCAACCATAGTCAAGGTTTTAGTTGTTGCACTTCAAGTCTTATGTTGGACGTCCCTCGCCTACACAATACAAACTCCGACGGCGGAAGCCTATGCAATCAAAATTGATTAAAAATTATTTTCATTACTATTATCTCTTTTTATTCATTATTTCATATATTGTGCCAACTTAACAGGAGATTCAGCAAACCTAATTTATTTCTTCAATGAATAGCTTTTTATATCGAGAGTTTCACGAACATAAATAAAATAAAACATAAATTTTGTACTCAGGACACTTTACATGCATGTTTATTTTAACGTGTTTGTAAACGTTATTGTGAAGGAGTAGAGGTTAAGTGGTTTTTGATCTAAACAACCCATTATTCACGCTCGTAATATTATTCATATAGCACCATTTATGCATACACGTGTAACGGCCATGTTCGTTCCATTACGTACTCATTTCTCCCCAGTTTCCAACAACGATGCCGGGCAATTACAAGCTATCACAAGCGAGCCTTGTAACCATGCGAGGGACTGCGGACACAGCCGGCAAATGAAGATGGGGGAATAAAATTATTTTCCTAGGTCGGTTTGAGGTCACGAGTTGCTGGATGCTGCGAGAATTCTTCCTGAAATAGGAAATAGGAAAACGAAAAACTATCGTAAAAAGGTAAAAAGAAAAATCAAGCAAATCATTTAGTTAATTAAATTGAGACCATTAAATTGAATGCTTTATAAGTGATTATTTAGAATACTTCCACTTTTCAAAGCAGATTTTCTTGAGATAATATTTCGATTAGCCTACAATAAATTACTTGTGTTATGAAAGATTAGTGGCTTAGCGTGCTGCCTCCGGAGAGAATATTCACGTTAAACTTTTTTATTTGTGATTTTCAAATTCATAGTAAACGTGAACATAACACATCCCTGTTCACCTAGACTTTGCGTGAAAAAGTGTGGGTAAAAAACGTTTTAAAAATGTATATTTCGTTAAAAAACGTAGATTTATTTGCTTTTATTCTGCTACAGAAAGTAAATCCATATTATGCCGAAAAATGCAGTTTCGTAATACCTAGCGTTTCACATTTGTAGGTGCCTTGAAAGCTTCAAATCACATTTTTTTTAAATCTTCCACAAGGGTATAACTAAAAATAGTACCAATCGATTTGTCTTTGTCGGTAGCAATCGAATGAGTAATTAACCACATCTGAAAGCACCTCAAATCCCCAAACATAAATGAATTTGAGAATTCTTTCAGAGGTTTATACTCGTAGAAGGAAACATAATGGGCAAACCAGTAGACCAAAAATCTTCGAACGGCGTCATTACTATTCATACATTCATTTCGCAATAAGATGATTTTGTAATTTTCCGTCAATATATATTAAGGAATTGTTCCTAACCAATTCACATAGAACGTACAAGCCATTTCGTATTACATCATGGCAATACATTGATATTTAATGTTAAAGTATTGTGAGTAGTATACATAAATCTTTCATCCCCTTTAATGACTCTTTTTAAAACGTTTTTCTGACATCAATTTATATTGTTTTACTGAAAGTTAAAGATGATATTCAAGGGCGTGAAGCATGTGTGTTAGGAAATACGACAAGAAGTATTTATAAAGCAATTGAAAATTCTTAGTAAAAAAAATTTAATTTATGTCATATAGATACTGGACATTAAAAACGCTTATAAAGATTATTATTTTCAAATTTATTGATTATTACGGTAACATTTTTTAATCTCTAATTACAATAAAAGTGATACAACAATAATTTTAACTAATTCAATAACTATAGAACAAAAATACTTGAAAAAGAGTGAACAAATAAAAAGTGTAATGAATGAAGGAGTCACGAGGAATACCTTAAGGAATTGACTTTAAACATGGAATAACAATGACCTAGAAAGTAATGAAAAGTTTGAAAGATGCATTAGAATCATTAGTGAAAAAACATATTATGAATAGATAGAAATTATTACAAGAATATTGAAGTGACGTGTATAAACATAAATGAAATAATGCATTAAATGGCTTAAAATAATTTTATAATATTTAAAATCAACAATAAATATAATATTAATATATTATAACAAAATAAACAGTATAGACGATTTTTTTATGCAAGATGGAATAGAAAAAGGGATGGTAAATCATATACTGGTTTTATTGTTGAAATTGGAGATGTAATTATTATAAATTGGAGAATTGAAGTACAGTAGCATTATATTGTGGCGTCATACGGGTGTAATCGAATACAGACGAGAGTGGTTTGTAAAATAGTAAATTTATTAACAATCTAGACCGTAGTCTCAATTTAACAACTACCCTTCTCGCAATAAACTAAATAAATAGACCCACTAGAAGGAGAGATTATTTAATAACGGCTACCACACCGCAACATACCACCGATGTTCCCTGTATGAAGCCGCTCTACTTTGAGACCATCTACGCGTCTCGCAAGTCACTACAATGAACTGCCGGCCCCTCGCCCTAGTGCACCTACACGCACAGTCACGCGCTTCACCTGTCACCGACGCCGCTAGAACAAGAAGACTGGGACATAGTTCTCCTAGCCTTATATAGGCCATTTTGGCTCTAACCGCCGCCCCCATTGCCTCCCCCCCAAAGCCGCTCTGGGCCCGCTACGTCCACCGAAAGTCCCAGTGCGTCATCACTCCGCCCTTTATTCAACATCCGGCGGTTTGAGCGTGGCTCGACGCTACAATATACAGATAACAATGAATTAGAAGTAATTTGTCAGGAAAGTGAATGGATATGCGTGGGTTATTGAAGTTTTAAAAGAATTCAATATATACAAATGAATGAAAATTTGAATATATTTACTGATAGTCAAAATGCATCAATGATTAAAACTAGAAACTGAAAATAAAGACAAAATATTTAAATAGAACATGGCTTATGTAAAGAGTATTCGTAGTATTTTATGTTTAGGGGTGTAATATTAATTAAAAACACTTTTTATCACAAGACATGCTGACGTTTCACTTAAACAGTGGATGGAGATATTTTTAAAATATATTGAATATAAAATAGTATTTGTTTAAATTTCAATATTCCCTGAAGTTCAGGAAGACCTATATTTTATGTTAGATTTGTTATTGTTTGTTTGAATTATAAATGAATATTTTGGAAGTCAGTTTTATGACAAGTAAATAAATCATGATAAAGTAATGTATGTGATTACGATTTGTGTAATTAAAATAACAAATAATTAATGTTAAATATAAAGGTGAGTAATATTTAATGTATAAATATTTTTCTCATAAGCAATTTCATTTGTGTTTTGAAATTTATCGCTAAGATAGCGAGTCACGTATTTTCAAACCACGAATGGTTTTCTGTTAGACTATTCTCGAATAATTCAAAAAATGATTATATATTATTAACATAAAGTTAGAAATAGACAAAGATATTTCTTGGTGGGTGGCTTCAGACGCTATATTGATTACTGCAGTTTCCAGCATCGAAGGAATATTAATTTATATTCCAAAACAGTTGAATGTCATCTAGGTAATACTATAGACAAAAGTACACATCTGAACGTTTCGAGTTTAGGCACCTGTGATTGGTTCATAATCATTTTATTATAAAACGCTATTGGCTGGATTAAAACTAATAACTCATTAGAGGAATAGTCATAGTGACATCTCCAGCACCAACTCCGCCTCAAGCTCTCTTCAATCTGAACGTCACTCCGGTGCCTGAGTTAGTATTGTTCCACACCATCTACTTGTCAGTATTTCTCCCTCCACACCATCCGGTCAGACCCCACAACCTATCTTTGCTCCTTTCAGTCTTCCCACTCAGTTGATTCCTATTCTCATACTTATCTCCGCATTGTCTTGTCCCTTCTAACAACTACAACCATTCCCCATTCTTTTCCCCTTCCCTTCCATTCCCTACCCTTCATTCTCCTCTCAACTCTTCATCTCTCCGCTCTCACCGTCACACCTCTCATTCTGTTCCTTTGTAACCCATTCCCCGCCCTCTCCTACATGTTCCCCCTACTCTGCTCTCCCTCCCCTCCACCCACCGCCCATTCTCTCGTCTCCCTCCCCCCCCACCAGCTCCCCCGCCACAGTCCGAGCCGCGCGCCTAATGGAGTAATGCGGTGCGCGGGACAAAGGCCTGATTAAAACGGAATTAAAAGGGGTCTCACCTTCGCGTGCCGGGAGTCGCGTCGCGTCGCGTCGCACCGCGCGGTTAATTGCGCGCTCGTGACGCGGGATCAGTCTCCGGCGAGCGTTTGCGCGCGCTCCCGCGTGCGCCGTTGGTCGTCGCCGCCACCGCCACCTTCGTGACTGCCTCGAGGGCGCTTAACGCGCCGACGCGCGAGGACAGAGGAGAGCATGCACGTTAACAGCGCTGGAACGCGGCAGCCTTTGTTTTTGTGCATTCCCTGGTGAAAAGCAGGTTAGAAGCTGCTAACTCGCTTCAGGGTGTTCCGCAGGGACCGTAACGTGGGTGAGAATAAAATTCTTTATAGGCTGAATATTTTCATGTAGTAAAAATTACATCAGGACGTTCCTCATAATAATAATAATAATAATAATAATAATTATTATTATTATTATTATTATATCAATAATAATAATAATAATCATAATAACAATAATAATTACAATAGCCAATAGAATCTCATAGCAACTAAAGAGCAACGGTCTCTCCAAGATGGAGGATAGATCATTTATTTGAAGACGCACAATTGAGCTACACGATTGGGATTATCCACATAGTATTGACAATAAAAAATTTCTTTACAGGTTTTGACCCAAAAACATAGATTGCCATATAAATTGTTTTGGTTTTTTTGTTGTTTTTAATTTTTAATTTAATTATTGCCTGCATATCACCACAACTTTATGAGCATTTCCAAAACTTGAAACGCTGTTCTAGTCTTGGGAGGGAGTTAGAGTAATTTGTAAACAGCTAGTGAGCAGATTTTGACGGCCAGAAGGCAGACTAACGTTTGTGAGATTAAAACCGGGCGCGATCGCTTCTCAATAGAAGTGCAGCTTTAATTCCAATAGATCAATATCATAATTACTATACTTATTTTGACGAATAATGATTGACTAGGACCGCGAGAATGTCGCGTATGTGCAACTGAAGCTTCGTTAACGCTACAGTCTACTCGGTAGCTACGAGAGCATGTTCCCCTCCCAATAGGCAGACAAACGTTGCATAATAATTGCTAGTTTATTATTGAAAGATACCTTTGTCTATTGTAGGTTGGTGGAATTGTAAGATTCCTTTTATTATTGACACTCAAAGATAATTCATATTATTAATTAGTTGCAACATTTGAGGACTGTATGTCCATTACGAATTCCAACGTTTAAGCTAATATATTAATTATTGTACGGGTATCTGCCTCATGGTAGGGCTAACTTAGCCCTGCAACGTGGCCAAGAAGTAAAATAAATCATTTTAACTATAATTGATTGTCAATAGTAAAAGGGTTTTACAATTCAACGAACAATTATTGCTATTCAATAGTAATGATATCAGAACGTGATTGAATAGTGAGAAGACCTCGATTATGACATTAAACCACCTAAATTTATTATTCTTAGTACGTTGCATTGGACAATGACTCTCCATGAATTACAATCTAGAAACCGGATACTCAGTGCGACCGTTTCTGCGATATGCTATTGTGACATACCTGGTGGTGCCGGGTATTTTCACTGCAATATAACACTAAGAGAGGGTATCTTTTACGTGAATGGGTCCCTGGATAAGTTGGTGCAACGTTGGGGTGGTTGATCATAAATTGAAATACAATTATAAACAAGATTTATTTTAAATCAAATTTGTTATTTACATAATCAGACAACGTTTTTACACTCTGCCTTGGTACCAAGATTAAGAGTGAAATGCATTTCTCATACCTTCGGGGCCCAGATCGAATACCTATGATGTTCGTAGAACCGCTCGTGCCGACAGGATTGTCGACCTCTGCTACTGCTGCGGGCCGTCAGCGTCGGATGGCGCGGTAATCGCCCACGGCTGATGCTCCAGCAATTCTTCCCCAATCAGGATCTTGACACCTCGGCTTCGCACCTTCCTCGAATCACTGTCCGTCAGTGAGTTTAATTACACAACCCGCGCCTACTCTGTATACTGGTCACAGTTCAGTACCGCGCAGTTTCAAGAATGTTTCCACCGCGCCAACTAATAAGAGCGACATCACTTATTTTACCAACACTAATCTTTCACCATACTGATACTTCTAATGTTCTATTTACACGTTTGTGATATCCTACAGTTTCAGATATTTCCACGGCTATATTGCCTGTCTACTGTGTCCATGTATTACCCGCGAGCTCTCGCGGCACGTCCGCACTCGCCGCCGCTCCGCGGGCGTCTCTGGCGTCACCGTTCTGCCAACGGCTCTCGTCCGCGACTCGCGTAACGAACTTTTGCACGTGCGCGCTGCCACGCTTGTACCCGCCGTTCTCACGCTGGCCTCCCAGCAGGGGCACCGTCGGCGGTGGCAGCGGTTGCTCGCCTGCCTCGGTGAGCCGCGCTCGGCGCGCGCACCGCGCAGTCCAAACTAGCAATTGATTTCTTACACTAATGATTTGATTAGTGTAATGAAACACATATTCTGGGTTTCACTATTTCTAACGAATGGCAGAGCGGTACCGTTAGTAATGAAGCATTGATATCTCGCAATCCTTTCTGATCCATCCTGTCTCCATTGCAACCCTTAAGGCTCGTAGAGGATAAATCCCAATCATCATGCGAATGACTAAAGCCCGTCCAATGTAAGGAAAAGACAGACGCAGATATCGATATCACGCCCAGGCTACAAACGAATTGTAGATTCTTGGAATGGAGAAGAAATATTTGTTAAAATACTTTTTCTGCGCGATGGGTAATATTTGACTCCTCAATCTGCACGGCTTTATTAACCTTTCATGTTGTATTTTGCTTTCATGTTAATTCGCCGAATATTTTAGTTCACGCGTGTCAAGGTCGCGGGCAAGGTAACAAAATTACTGGAGCTCGCAAGCACTGCGTTCAGAGAAATTGGAGCGAGATTTAAAAGTGAGGGATGTACAAATGCTACGCAATGGGGGTACGTCCCTGAATACCTGGCCAATGACACTCTTTGGAAGTTACTTGACAATTATTGTCACAAATTTAGCTAATATAATTACTCATTTCTCTTTAAGACAAAAAATTGATCCATTAACAAGAAATAATACATCAGTTAAGTTTCAAATTCTCAATCGAAACTAAAATTAAAAAATGAAAAATATCTTGATTTTGTAATCCTGTTTACTTAAGAGTGATATAAAATCTGAACTTTTGTCGTTCAGGTTTAAAAAATGAAAAATATCTTGATTTTGTAATCCTGTTTACTTAAGAGTGATATAAAAGCGTGAACTTTTGACGTTCAGGTTAGACCAGGTCTGTACAGTGCCTGTTCCTGCGTGCATTTTGCCCTTACAAGCCAGTCGTCTGCCCGCAACAGCTGCCAAGGTTCAAGTGGCGGAGTGTATGCAGCTTTGGAGGAAAGGGAGAAGCAGGCGCGGGGTCCACTCGGCGCGGAAATCGAAGCCTGGACGTCTAATGCGATGACCAATGCTGCGAAATGATTTGCTCACTCATTTAAATGGTTAATCTACCGTATTTATTGCTAGAAGGGCCATATTTTACTCTTTGTTCTCACGTCCACTGCTATGTATCGATTTTTTTTATATTTTTACTCCATACTCATTGTAACTCATAAACAATATTTTAAAGCAGTGACTTCTTTTATAAAAATATTATGTAATTTTAACTAACAAAAAAATTCAACTTAATGATTTATTTTTCACCATGAATGTCATAACCTCCAAATGATAGCAAAACGGAAGAAATTAAGAGCAGTCTTTCAGATGCAGATTGATATTAAAATAAAATATAGGCAATTCCAAGAAGGGTATTGTTTGGCCGCACATATATTTGTGACCATTATTCCTCATTATGAAGCTGAATAAGAGATACCAGCGAACAAACTTCTTTTACAATATTTTACGAGCGATCATGACATTATTATGAGTGTTGTTAAATAGAACGAAAAGGGCTTAATATTTTTATCCGACTATGAATAGTGTTCATCGGAAATTAGGGGGGAAAGTAATCATGATTTTCTAAGAATAAGTGTTTTTTTTTCTTTGATAATGAAATATGCCTTAATCATTAAAACATAGGTAATGAAAAAATACCTTATTACTGTCACCTTGAAACAAAAAATATTCAAAATTACAAGTTTGCATTTAGCAGCACGCTATATTTGCGATTACATCGTACATCACAAAGCAATTACATTAGCAGGCCTACAAGAAATTACAATACTGATATCCAAGTCGAAAATGTATTACTAATTCGTTTTAGGTTCACATTGTCATACATCGAGAACGAACAATTCCAAAATAACAGGTACTGGAACTTGAACTGTATGTAATAGTTCATTCTCGCAATTGTTCTTTCAATTTACGCGCTACGTATAACAGCGGATTCAGCGCTGGCGATGGCACCTGGAGCGAGTCACCTTCTTTAGCTTCTGAGCCGCAGCATTAGAAAATGGCCGCCCACCACGCAGGCAGGAAGCTGTCAATATCCTCAATCCCACTGGCCGTTCCCCACCCCTGGCTTCAACTCCTGTCCTCTACCCTCCGCCAAAACAAAAGAAACACAACTTGGGCATCGGGCCACGTCGAGCTACGCGCTTGCCCCGAACGGCGGAGAAAGTTTATCTCAATTTTCCGAACGCCGCATCGCCGGAGATACCGTTTCCGTTTTATGACATTCGTACTTCAGGCTGTTTTCCTCGACTGCGCCCTCCCTCCATGCCCTTCCCCCTCCTCCACCGAATCTTCCCTTCGCCCCTCCGATCCCGGGCGGCAAAGAGAAAACACCGGATTCCGTTTTAACCGCCACCATTTCCCTTTCGTGTACCGACTGGAAATTGTGTGCATGTCTTTTTCGCACCGAAAACGCGCTGCCGCGCAGGGGCGTAGCTGGGGGAAGCAGCAGCAACGGGCGAAGACGTGTTCTCGGTGTTACTGTCGCGATGTTTTTCTTTCTTTAAAGATGTGAAACAAGATACGGTATGTAGGACTCCGGATAACAATATCTTCCGCGGAGTTTGGCATCACACTGTCTGGCGCGGAAAACTTCATTTCTATGTGCGTTCTGCGAAGTCGGTACTCATTGTTTTGCTCTGCGCGCGTGTGTACAAAAAGAGAACGTAGGTTAAGTAATGAAAGCGTACGGTATGCTATATCCATTGTTTTTTTACTGTTTTGATAATACGTAGTTGTTTGAGAAAATGTATGAAAAGTGCCTGCATTTTTATCTGAACTGACGCGTTTAATAAATGAAAGGCATGCAAAATTGGGGTGAAATATGAATATTAATTTGTTTAGCACGTTCATTTAATTAATTGACATTTTTTATTATTCTATGCAATTTATCAAAATATTAAAATTTCACACGATATGAAAATTCTTCCAAAGAATCGAACCGATTTAAAATTAAGCATTTCACAGATGAACACTAATTTTCACTTTAGAACTGTTTGAATTTAATACATCATCAACGACGTACGGTAGTTTTAGATGACTAAGTAAGGTTCGAAAACTCTTTTTCAGGAAAATATGTTGATTTTTACTGATGATTTATTGCTTCTTGTTGCTTTCAATACTAGCTCAATATACACAGCACAACGTACCTGGATTGAGAGGACCAAGTTTACGAAGTAAATGTAAAAACAGTTGAATGATGCTACATGTTTTCTTACTGAGGGAATTATGAACGTGAATGGGGTGTAAATACGAAAAGACAAATCGAGAAAAGTTAACATCTAGTTAATTAGTAAGTAAGTTAATCTGAATCATTAAAATTAGGTAAAAAATAAAATCTTGTATGTACCACGGGCGTTAACTGGTTCTAATAATCTGGGGCTATTTTAGTTGCCATGGTAATTTGATGCAAATGTACATTCACTATGCGCACATTTTGTTGAGATGTCCTTTTGCTTGTAGTGGTAGGACTAGAGCTGAGGGTGAGTTACTATCTTGTTCGGAATACTGAAAACTACTATTTTACTAAACTATTATTTTAACTTTTAATTATCTTGTAACTAATATAGCCCAGATGAGCCCCAGTGCGCATATTATCCCCCCCATACGTCAGTTACAGTTTTTTTACTGTTTTCCCACTTAATAAATAAAAAACAATAAATTGAGGGATAAATTCACTCTCCTTTGAGAACAATGACTATCTAATAATTGTGATCAATAAACAGAAGATTAAACGTTGCATTTTTAAAACTTAATTTTTCCTCTGCGGTTCAGAAGTCACGACGCAGTGGATCGGTTTTATGAAGGTCTGAACTGATCATAGGACAATGCAACGGGGGATGGTTTCTGTTTTGATTTGCTGATACGTGCGTAAATCATTTCAGATTGCTCTGTAAGGGATTTGTTATAAGCACTTCTCAACAGATGTTTCTTTTCCCGTTTACTTTTCTCTTTGAGTGATCATTATTGATAACGACGTGGCTCCAATCTTCATGGCCTCCTGGATATTCTGCGTTGGAGGAGAGGGAGTGGATTCGTGCTGTGTATGATCATTATAGTTATAAGGAACCTCCCCCAATCGTGGGAACAGAAACACCCCGGCAACCATTATCCTTCACGGCCAAAGTGAGTTTGTAACGGCACGTATCACGATTGTGCGTTTCAGGAAGAAAAGAAGCTACTTATCGTGTCAGTCAGACCCCTGCAGGTAAGCAAATTAAGTTTGTACTTCCGAGAAACGTTCAATAATATCTTCAGAAATGATGAGTGAATCATGACATGTGAACTCTACCAGAAGTTACTCGCCCTTAGAAGACTGCAAACTTGCATCAATCTGTACACAAATGTACCTTCTTATTTTATCGTTACAGGTTTCATTATATTGATTTGTCAGCGTAGCCTCAGTTTCAAACACTTGATAACTGCATTGTTAAAAAGCTGGCTTCCGTTGTAACTCATTGTTGCCGTCTGTCCTATTATCTTACTCATAATTGATTCTTCATGTTTTAATATTCATTAGAGTGATATCAAACGTAATGCAAATACATTATTTTAGGTTAATTGTGAAATCTAAACGAAAACCACGAATATTAGTAAGAATTCATGTTTCCAGAAATAAAAAAACAGCAAACAAATTACATTCTGTAATTATTTGTATTGTAACGATGACTGATCCTTTTACTCAAATTCAAATAATCTAGTTAATGCTTTTTTTAAATTCATATGTAAAAATTCACAACCAGTTCTGATAAAACACCCAATAAATGTCAAAAATATTGTTTTCATAAGAGTAATGGCTACATATTTAATTTAATAAGTAATTATATTAGAAGTTAGACAGTTCCAAGATTATTTGCATTTCAGTCACTTTAAGTGTTCATAACTGTCAAAAAGTTGATTGATAGATGGTATGTATGTTATCTTATTTTATTGAGATACTCCTGGCATCTTTTCGTTATGATTCTCTCAAAAGATGAGATGTCTTTGTATACTGTTTTGTTATCATTGGAACACCATGCTCCGCATTATGTTATTAATATAATGATTTGGAATTTCCTGAGAATCTCTAAGTTTGGATCACTGACCAATGAATCCTCCTTAGAACGAATCTTCTCCTGCCTCACAGGCATTCCACGTGCGACGACCCGGAAGACGGAACTAGCGCAGTGTCTCGCAGATTAGCAGGACTGCGCCGGGGATTTCCATTAGAGGCAAATGCGCCAGGAATACTTCTTGGCAATTTGCCTGGTGGGCGGAGGGCGGGCGGCGTCCTCGGGGACAGCGGAGAGGCTACTAAGTCGACGGCGCGGAGCGGCGGGGCATGGCCCGGCCCGGCCCAGCGCAGCCCAGCGCAGCCCAGCGCAGCCGGGGCGGGGCGGGGCGGGGCGGGGCGGGGCGGTGCGGCGCGGTGCGGTTTCGAACCCGGAGCCTGAAGGGGCCGATTTTAGAGTCGCCCTGGGAAATCACGTCCGTGGCGGGCGGGCTGGCTGGTGGCGTGGCTGAGCGGGGCGGGGCGGGGCGGGGCGTGTTGGGCGGAGGGGTGAAGGGAGGGAAGAGGGTGGGGAGAAGATGGGGGTGGGGTGGGGTGGAGTGGAGTGGGGTGGGGTGGGGTGGGGTGGCGTGGTCTGCACGGCGTCGAGTGTCCCCAGGGTCGAGCTGCCGCAGGGTGGAGATGAAGCATGGAGGCGAGGCATGTGTGAGGTTAATGTGGAATGGAGAGTGCTTGTGCATATGAGTCCATGTGGGTGTTCTTAGTGTTTCTTAGGTGTGCGTACGTGTATGTGCGCGTACGTTTGTAGGTGTGTGTTTGTAGGTTCGTGCTTGTATGAGCGTGTTTGAATGAGCGTGTTTAAATGAGCGTGTATATGTTTGTATGTGCAGTTGAGGTCGAGGTTGTCGAGGTTGAGTGTATGAGGCCGAACTAGAAGAAAATACATGCTGTTCCAGAAAGTGTGGTTTGTGTTCATGCGACAGTTGACAGAAAGGTAAGGAATGAGACAGATTCATAATAAATAAACAAATAAATAACTGAGATAGTCTTTTCTTTCTTCAGTGATGTATTACGTGAATTCTTGTTTGACACATGTAATTTTTTCAACCCACACTTCAATAAAAAGAAAGACATGTTTAGAATAATACATTCAGTTTCTATACCTGTATTTCTACTTGCCAAGAAAAAAAAAAGTAGCTTCCAGTTATGCGAGGGATGTCTATGGTTTTCTTAGAACCTCAATAACTAACAAAAATCCAAAAACAATGTCTCCATTTTTATTGAAAAATGCAAATATTTCATGGTGTTATTCTATTCTCATACTGCGCGTACCGCCTGAAGTATCACACTCAGTGCGTCACATTACGGCACAAATGACGTCCAACAACAAATAGCCTATGTTATTAGAGTATTCGTGAAGACTTTTTGTTAAAAATGTTAATTTATTGCAAAATTATGGAAGATAATTTTATTTGTTCCGAGCAAGTGTGTGAGTACTACGTTTGGAAAACAAGTTTGTGTACCAGTAGCATTTTTGCTGTAGCGTGACATTAGTTGATATATTCCTATGAGATAAAATGGGTTACGTATTCAATAATGACACAAAATATGTTTTCTTCTCACAAGTATTACGGCTATATTGTTTATTAAAGATAGGTCATACAAAGAGTTAAGTCATAAAACGTTTTCTGCTAGCATAAATATGAGATTCGGACAGAGTAAATTCTTAAATAATTTTTATTTCTGTCTGAATGCTTCTTTGAAACACGCAACCGCAGAACAATGGAATGATACCGTGCCTGACGAGAAGCGACCCTGTGCTGCTATTTCAATTACAATTAAGTATGTTATGTGCCAGTCACTTGCACCCACCGCGAAGCGACGGAGGTTGCTGGTCGCAGGTCGAGCATCAGCCGTGCAGGCCAGCGCGGCGCGGCGTGACCCCGGGGCGCAGGTTATTAAATAGAGCGCGCGCGGATTTCATCAGGCGATGGCGCGCGACGGGTATTAGTTAACAAACCACGCGGTTACCCTGCTCTGCGCACTTCAGTCACGACCCCGCTTTTATGCACTGCCACATTCCGCTCAACCCTCCCCTGCCCTGCCACGCCCAGCCCCGCCCCGCCAACCACTCTCTCTCCCCAGTGCATCTTCCTCACGCTGCCCTTCCACGCCATTCCATGACTTTCCACGTTCCAGTCCATTCCTCGCTACCTTGCCCCGCCCTTCCTCTGTCTGCACTGTCTCCTCCACGTTATGTCATTCCACGCCTTTCCACGTTCCAGCCCATTCCTAGCTACCTTGTCCCGATCCCCCTCTGTCTGTTCTGGCATCGCCTACACGCACCGTCTTCTCCATTTCGCATCCTCAGTCACCCAGCGCTGTCCCACCTCCTGTTTGACTTCCTCAGCCTCGCCCTGAACATCTCGCACGTACTCATTCCTGCTCTCTTCCTTCAATAATCCTGCCACTCCCTGCCCCAACATTATTTATAAACATTTTATTAATTATATAATCTAGCTGAAATACCTAATTTACATATTTAAATTACTATAGTAATATAAAAGATACAAGTGAAATACGTTTATGTTGAATAATATAAAATAAACTTAATCCTTAATTTCACGTTATACTTAATTGCTTTTATAGTTAATTTAATAACATGTATTCAATTTGATTTCTGTATTTAAACTGTTGTTTGGAGGTAATTATAATTTTAATAATTTTCAGAGACTAAATGAAACTCTCCTCTATCAATTCAACAACGTTCCAAAATTCTCTAATCTTCTTTAATACCATTAGCCAATAAGTTCGTGAGAAATTATTTATTTCAATCCATTTCCAAACTCGCTTGTTGGACCTACAGTTAGTTCAGATGTATTTATTTCTGGCAGAATGTCTAAATGAGTCGTAAAAAAACTGACGTATGGGATATTTTTTGGGATATTCAATCAGCGACTGATGGAATTCATTTCCTTCCTCATTGTCATCTCATTTGCTTGGAGCGCTGTGTTTTGCGGGTGATCATGAGCCTGTAGTATCTTCATTACCTTCATTACCCGTCATGAAAACGGTGCTGTTTCTGTTTGCCTTATTTGATTCACTGAACACACGCAAACCCTGTACATCTGCCTCGCCCACTCATCATACTTTCTCGCCTCCGCCCGCTAACTTGGCCTTCTCATTCCGTTTCTTGGCACCAGTCGCTCACTCATCGCAATTGTTCTCCGTACCAGTTCATCCCGCCTGCAATTCTCACTCGCTTCCTTTCCGTCCACTCACTCCTTTTCCACACCAAGCCCACTCACCCTGCATTCTGCACCCGTTCACATTCCCATCGACTACACGCTTACTCGACAAGCTCTTTCTATTTGCCTTCCCATTCCTTTTGTCGCCCGCCCGCATTTGTCGCCCGCTCGCCCTCCCCTCTTCCACTCAGATATACAGCTCTCTCTACTTCTAGGCTGTCCGGGTGACGCCGCGTCATTGGCAGACGCCTACGTGTACATCCTGCTCTCTCCCCTACACATCTCGTCCTCTCCGCTCCTTCCATTTACCCGCCCGTTCACCCTGCCCTCTCTCGCCCCTTCTATCTCACTGCACGCTCACCCTGCCTTCTCACTCCTACCGTTTTTCTCACCCTTCCGTATGTCCGATCACTCTCTTTTCCGTCTCCAAACTGTTCTCTCCAATCCCACACAACCTGCCCTCTCATCCCTTGCATGTCCCCGTCCACGTACCGGTCCTTCTCACCTCGACCTCTCGTCTCTCTCTCATGTCCCCGCTCAATCACCCTTTCCTCTCTCCGCCCCGTCGTCCAGTCCACTCGTCCCACCCGCTCCGCCCCCTAGCCCCCCCTGCCCCCGGGGCGCCGCCCCGAATCCGCCCTCCGGCGGCCGATCGCGCGGACCCTGCGTGGTTTTTACGCGACCCGCAGGCAGCCGCGAAAGGTAATGAAATCACAGCAGTAAACAGGTGTAGTAATGCCGTATGCGGGGGTTTTGCGTTTCATTTGCTAACGCGCGGACTTGTCGGTTTGTTTTCGTTCGGTTCCAGCTCGGTTCGTGCTCTCCCCCAAAGAGAATGTTGGCATCCCTGCAAATGAAATACCATCGTAAATGTGCTGACGGAAGCTCATAAAGAAAATTCTGTCGGAACACGGCCAATTCTGAGAATTTAGCGATATTAACTCTGTACACGCGGATGTGAACCCGAAGTGTAATCAATGGAAAATGTGTTCTAATACACTCTCTCGACACAGCTCCCCAATTCCGTATGCCCTCGAAGTGTAATATCAGCAAATATGGTTTGAAAAACTGTTGTTTTTTTTACCGAATTCTAAAGTTCGATTTTTAAAAGTTTCTTTCACAACACAGAACTGAACATTTTCGTTCTAGTACCTACAGTGTTATGAGAGTCGGAAGAACTAGACCAGTGGTGAACACGGTTTAGCCTGCTCGGATTGTCTTGTTTCTGCCGTTGCCCGGGTGGGGGCGGTCATTCAACATCGTAGTTGTGGTGGGGAAGCACGCAGATTTTCTCTGGCAGTTCGATACCGATGTTTTCAAACCATCGATGTTTTTATAAAAACATTAACATTATAAACATCGATGTATTGAAGCCAAGGTTTTTTCAACATGGATGTTTTGGCTCCATACTTTTAGGTTGTCAAACTGTTGTTCGTGGATGAAATTTCCCACAATCATATTTTAGTGAAAGTTAAAGTATGAAATAATAACTGACGGTACTACTCGCAGTTTGTGTGTGATCTAAACAAACGAGGTTTGTACTTCCTTCATCAAGCAGACTCTCTCTCGCCCGAGATGAAGTTCCTGATGCCCTTCGTCTTTCCCGGTATTTCGCACTCGAAGATGATTTGTATGACATTTATTTCAATAAAATTTTAATTATAAGTTAATATGCCTGACCACTAGCCTTCGGTGGCTCGTTGGTTAGTGTGCTCGCTTTCCACGGCGCATTTCCAGGTCCGGTCGGGGCAAAAAATAATTTTGCGCTTTCCTTGCAATGTCCGTAAATTCTTGGTTATCCGGGAGACGCCGCGTCGTTGGCTGAGAGATCGACGTTGCGCCTGACATGTCGCAGGCTTCCTCAGGGCAGTCACTAATGTCGGTAACACACAACTTCCGCAGACATATTTTCTATAAATATTTGAAAAGATTCGTATATATGAAGTCTGATATACAAAGGAATGTAACATACACAAATAGCACAATAAAATGAATGTAACTCGCCCAAAAGTAATATTTTTTATGATCCACTTTTCCAATGAACTCGTTTCTGATAAAATGTTCGAGAAATATTTAAGGCTTGAATACACAAATTCTTCGAAATTAGGGAATACGTGAATAGTTATTATGGATTTTTGTGAGAAAGAATGAATGTTTCAGAATGAACCACAACTTATGTTTATTAAGTAATAATACACAATACGTAATCTCACTGTCGTAATTTTTCGAGCATTTATTTAAAATAACCCTTCAAATATATGTTTAAAAAAGAAAAAAATCATCAGAGTTACATATACGCCTGTAGATTCCTGTTTCTTCATGCAAATGCAAAGTAAGTAGGAAGAGCGCTTAATTGTGGAGCATTTCCTTCTCATTGTCCTTGCAAAGAGGATTCCACTCCCTTGCAGCCATATGAAACTCACAATTAAAACGGCGAATTCTTACGAGCTCCCAAGCCCGCTTTAAGCGTTGCCCGCTCGCTGAGGGAGCCGCAGGTCGTGCTTGTTCGGAAAAGAAACGACGCCACGCGACGAGATGAGGTGCCAGAGGCAGAGCCAAGGAATGCCCCGAGAGGCCTTTTAGACTCTGCAGTAACGCGAGAAACAAGGGTGATTTATATAAATTGTAGACGTACTCGGCCGGAGTCTTCGAATTGCTCGCTGCTGTCCGAGCGACATCCTGTTAAAGGCTGGTCTAGGGGCTCACTGTACTTCACAGCTATAAAGCCAGCCAGCGTTTCTTCCGGTTTCTTTCAGGGATGAAGACCACGATGGGGGAGGAATATGATCTAAACAGTAGCGTCAACCGAACGGACGAGGAGAATCTAAAGGTAAACTTTGTTAAGATGGGCAAATGATAATTGTAGCTATACTGGAGATGAAGAATGGGATAATGGTAGTTATTATAGTGATCTAAAAGAATACTAGCACTAAAGGTAATAATATTCACAGACACTATGATCGAACTGTTTATTTTCATTCACAGAGTGAATTACCTTTTTAGAGTCCGTTCTACTGATTATTGTCTTATAGACCGTACATAAATTCCAATCTATAATACGCCGCTTGACGCTTCTATCAACCAACAATTGCTTATTGCTCCAAAAGTAATGAAGAAAGTGGGAAACTCACAAGGCAGACGCCATTATCTTTCCTGAGCGCAACGGAAGAAAAGAAAGGGCATTCTATTGCCTAAGCCTTTACCACATGTTCCATTCTCTTGAACATTTCATTTCAGTTTTCTTTAATGCAACTATAAACGTTCAAAGCTAAAATTATATGAGTGCAAGACAGATTTTAAAAGTAATAGTGATTGTACCACGTTTATTTCCAATCGAAATACAACAGTTATAGCAATAAATTCTCTGTACAAACACACTTCTCCGCGAAAAACAGTTTCCTTTGTTAGGAGGTGACTAAAAGTATCGTACATTTTATTCAATTTTTGAAAATTTGTTGTTACATTTTAGTTTTAAAAATATTTAAAATTGTTCTGTAAAATAGTTTATATATTCTGATTATGCCCAAATAATAAACTGCGAAAGCGCTAACATATTACATAAGCCATCTTTTTCATTAGTGATGTGACCGATAAAGAATCTTCTTCGGCGCCAACAAGACTTAAAATTGTCGTCCGGATGGCCGAAATTGTTAAGGCAATAGTGTCGTAGCGATCTTGAACTGAACGAGTCGCGGATTCGAGTCCCGCCTCAGGCATGGTTGTATTTGTGTTCGTCCTTTCACCCCCTATTATCACCATATCATGTCGATGCATTTTTGGCTATTCGGGATGACCGCTATCAACAGTATAGCTCTGAAGAAGGCCACAGCAAGATGGCCGAAACGTCAGCACAATTGGCCGAGACGCGGCTCATCCCGGATAGCAAAGAATGCATTGACTCCGGCCGCGGAAGCCTACGAACCCACCATATATATTCATAGTTACTATAACGTTAAATCCAATAGTGTTCGCTAATGACCTAGATGTTGGTGCGACCTTAAATAATAACAAAAAAAAAGGCTTAAAATTCAGCCGCTGAATTGGAATTCCCATTATATTGCGCTTCCTCTCCGAACGCGGATCCAATACCTTTTATCCTTCCTCCGTTCTGCCTTTCGCTTCACAGGACGAAACCATAAATGAGAGGGGCCTGCTAACTTCGGTTAATCCTCGTTTCCGAGTATATTAATGACTTTCGTGACCCTCAGCCTTAAAACCTACAAGTTCTTTGCGGTGGAATTCCGTATCTTTAATCTAAATTAGTTCATGTTCTAAGTACATTAGAGTAATGGCAAAAAAAATAAAGAATTATGCCGTTAATTTACGTTCATGCAAACTTACCAGGGATTATCCTGCGGTACACGTATTGCAAATAGATTGATTCACATTTTATAACGAAACATTCAATGAAAATTTAAAAGAAAAGAAATGAAAAAATCCATACTCGAGAGGTCATTAAAACTATTTTGATGTTACAATTCAACTATTTAAATGCGTTACATTTGAGTGGTATCTTTTTTTTCACTAGTTACCAGTATTACATTCATAATTTTCCTTCCGTAACACACTCATCAAATACAATATTCTTAAAACTTTTGCAAGCAAAAAAAAATAGTATTTAGAGAGCGAAAAGCAAAACTCGAATTTGTTGTTTAACCTTGAATTTCTGAGAAAATAAAACGTGTGCAAGTACAATTGTCACCCCAATTAAGTGGCTTTATTTACTGAATTTTTGACATTTAAAATTTACAGATTATCAGTCGTTCAGTAATATAAAATTATTACACAAATAAGAATAAAAATCGTTAATTTTGACCCTCATTACCACTCATACAGTTTCGTAACAATTTTATTTAAACATGCCTATTCTAAAATAAAAGGTAGAAACTACATTTCGGGGTCCCGTTTGCTTTTAACTTTTTTATTTGCATAAAAATAAATATTAAAAGAGAAAACACGCAAAAAGAATTAAATAACAGTTATAATTCAGTTAATAAATAAAATTGATTTTATGTTAATTCATTTGCATGGTTGCCAGATAGCTTGGATAGCCTCTTCCAGAACTTTTCTCAAATTGTCAGGTTAAAAAGAGGAAAGTCAGGGATTTGCAAATATTTAAGGAAATTATGTCTTATCACGTAAGGCTACCGTACCTTTGAGTGATGTGAAGGTTGGTGGAGGGAGCACGATCCCTGGCTAGTCCCCACACACATTACCACGAAATCTCCGGACCTCTCAGAGGGATGTGCACTTCATGAACCCTTTTCTTTGCTAATGGCGATTACGAAAATGTAATACCAGTGTTATAGCACCATATCCATGTAAATACATTAAGCATAATATACATATTTTTCTTGATATAACTCGTATTTTGAGACAATGTTCGAGTATAAACTTCTTATGGCTTTCAAATGAAAGAGGGGGACATACGCTTGTTAATTACTTTTCTCTCCCTCTATTTTTGTAATAAGCGTCCAACAACTTTCAATCAACAGGGGGTACATATTTCCTGTTTGAGCCCTAATTACTCATTTCTTAAATATAATTTTTAGTGAAGTTGGAAAATGTAAATTTTTCTGCGGACTTCTTATACATTGTTTAAAATTAAATGCTGTAACTTATAAACGGAAATCCATAACGTAATTTTTTTCTTTAGACAACGAATAACAAACACTGCGTAGATTAAATAATTGAATGGAAAATATTGT
Source organism: Gryllus longicercus (assembly GCA_038098605.1). Taxonomy (NCBI): domain Eukaryota; kingdom Metazoa; phylum Arthropoda; class Insecta; order Orthoptera; family Gryllidae; genus Gryllus; species Gryllus longicercus. The sequence goes on from JAZDUA010000562.1 coordinate 750,616, forward strand.
TTCTACAAAACTATCAAATCGTATGTCTTTTTGTAATTAAATGTGTCATTTTTAATTCATATGAATGTGATCTTTGAGGGAATGTTTTAATCGAAAGTAATCGACAGTAAGAAGTGTAACAGTCTACATGAGCCTCAAGGTGCACTATTGTTAGCCTTGCGTTAAAGGAACATCTAACTTTAAACGCTTGTGTACACACACGGCGCGCAGTGGTAACATTTGCAACACAGTGAAGAGGTCGCCACATGTCAAAAGTGATTGCTTTCATTGGTCACCATCCAGGGATTCAATTTTTCATTTCTACGAATAACTGTAATTGAAAATGGCGGACCATATGCACCGAAAACCAGGAGTCAAGTTTTTTCTAGATTTTCAATTATTTCCGACAAAACTGTCACGGAATGTTATTTTACATGAAATTGCGTTTCGGATGGGATATGTTTTGCAAACCACCACTCGCTGAAATAATCCTCCACATTCGAATAGGGACACTAAAAGGTGAAAAGGGAGATGATTCAAATTCCACCTACAAATTACTTCACGAGGAAGTGAATGAAGCTATCAATTTAAAAATACTATTCTTTTCAATGAGTACACTACAAAAATAATTCATATAAGACATATTGAGGATGAAAGAGATAACATTAAAATTGTATTATGAATAAATGTTATCGGATTTCAAGTTCACATTAAAATCTCAAACTACTTCTGAAAGAGTTTTGCCACTCATCAGCGACATCAACTTGAAACAGCTCAGATAACATAGATAACTTTAATTTATGATAGACAGGAAGATAGAATTACGTAGAAAGTGGTAATTGTTTTTGAATTTTAATGCATGATTGCAAGAAAAACACTCTCGGCAAAAATTAAAGATTTATAATCAAGTGTTAAAAAGTGTTTAAAAGTGGTTATATTCGCTTGAACTTCATGTTTTGGCACTTCATATTGCAGTACTTCATATTACGGTTTAATATTGAGACCTTCCTCTTTAATTTTAAGCTATACCGTAAATATTGGACGAAACTACTATGATCAGATTAAGAAATTATTTTTGTACTATTTATATGGAAATTAGAATTTTGGCGAAACGATAACGACATATTTATTGAAATTAAAGCGTCTTACACCATACCAATACAAATTCTAGAAATACACGCATCAATTTAAACCAGATTTGAAGATTTTATTTCCTAGAGCAAGGAGAGTCTTTGAGTTACCCCCGGGTAAACAATTTCCCCATAAAAGTCAAACACACCTTCAGTGGCTGTGAAGCTCATTCTGATCTACCCGTTCGGGTAAACACGATTGCTGATTGATTCCTTGATGTCACGTTCGGGCACGTCAACTGCTGTTGTCATTAGACCCGTCTGTGTAGTTAATATCTTCCCCCATTGGATGGTAAGATCCGGCGCCAACCTACCGTCGACTAGCGGGAGTTTCCCCAACCAGGTATCTCCCACCAGCGGGGCACCGCAACAGCCAGGACAAGCTCTTAGCTCCCGACCGGTCTCCCGGCATGTCTAGTAGTGTAGTGCATGATAATGCATGTGTATGCAAGAGGAGAGGTTAGATCAAGGAACCGGAAGAAAAGGTTACGTCCGGTCCATGACCCGTTTGTTATGACCCTGCTACAGCATTCACCAAGAATTCATCACACAAAACACGGGAAAATACCGGGCAGAGCCGCTAGAATTCTCCTCCAGACAGCGACAGAACTCTAGCTAACTGCTACTGACGAAAACCCCTCACTGCCAGAACCCGCGAACCCTTGGACTTTCTGGCCAGATTCTTTGTAGAGACAGTGGCATACTGCAGACAATGCCAAACCTGAGCTACATTCGCTGCTAAACACGAGAGTGCGCACACAATCCAGTAAAACTACTAAGAAAGGAATCCGTCGATTATTGGATACGTGTCTGTAGTATCCTGAATGTCAGTGCGCGTAACCCAGTTTCGGATACAGACCTCTGCAGGGCAAATAGCGACCCGTCTTCCCCCTTAAAATGAAGACCCTTGCCCGAACAAAGATGAACATTACATTTCTAAAGATTATCTGCCATATTTTTACGGATATAAGGTTCTAATTATTTGTAGACAATCAGCATATTATTGCATTAAACGACACTTTAATTCAAATGTAAATTTTTAAAATATGAATTTTAATTTAATTATGAGAATTTAAAGACAAAATGAGAAAAATAAACCAAATATAAATGTTATTTAAATTTTAAAACAATAATTTTAATTAAAGTGACTGTTTCCCAATAAAATCCCGATCGCCCACAAATAATTGAAACCTATTATCAAATAACGATGGACATTGGAAGGATTGCCGGAAGAGGAGACGCACACGGTCTCCCTCGAGTTGAAAACACGAGCCGCAGTTCACTGACCCGGGCGCGAGCCGGCGAATACGGAGTGCCTCCGTGAGCTGTAGGCGGCCAGGAGACGCCTACCCGCTGACGGGCGAAAGAGCCGCGCACGCTCTGCTTCAGAGGAGGAAGCGGTGATCCACAGGAGAGACGGCTGCTGCGCAAGCGGCGTTCACGTGGGCGCTCGACGCCGCACGCCGCCGCCCCCGCGGTCAACGCAGCAGTAAGTTACGGAGATCCCGCGGCGGCGCGGCGCGAGATTTACACGTCCCCGATGGGTCATTGCGCCAACAACTGAGCAGTCGGGGAGGGGAGATGCTGCGGGCGGGGGCGGCGGAGGCGAGGCAGATATGGATCAGGGGCGTGGGTGGGTGGAGGTGCGTTGAAGGGGTGGCGGTAGGGGCAGACGTGACAGTGGGTGAAGGAGGAGGTTGGAGCGTGAGGAGGGGAAGGGGACGGGGCGGAGGCATGTGAAGAGGCGGGGACGAGTGCGGAGAGGGGCAGAGGCGAGTGCTGGGACGTGGTAGTGGAGGATGCAGAACGGGTGATGAGCGGGGGCTGGGATAGGGGCGGGGTAAGTAGGGAGTGGAATGGTGGTGCGACAATTGTGACAGTGACTGTGGGATTCTGGATGTGTCGGTACTCACGTGAGTCCAAGGGTACGATACGGCATTTGGCAGTAGTTGAGGACAGTTAGCAAACTTGGGATGAGCTTGCAGGCGGCTGAAGGCAATTCGGAACGACAGTGATGTTGGTTGTTCGCAATTAAATGAAGTTGACGGCGGAAAGAGAAGGAAGACAGTTAACTGTTTACAATAGTGAACGCAATTATTGGTGAATAATGACGTGTCCGATAGCGGCAGGTGGCTTACTTTGAGAGCCGTTGACAGTTTTATTCGTATCGTACCCTTGGACTCACGTGAGTACCGACACATCCAGAATCCCACAGTCACTGTCACAATTGTCGCACCACCATTCCACTCCCTACTTACCCCGCCCCTGACGCAGCCCCCGCTCATCACCCGTTCTGCATCCTCCACTACCACGTCCCAGCACTCGCCTCTGCCCCTCTCCGCACTCGTTCCCGTCTCTGCACCCGCCTCCGCCCCGATCCCACGTTTGTCCTCTTCCCTACCTCGCCTTCACGGTAGTTACGGGCAATTCAAAATTAAGTAACGTGTTTGCAGCAAGGCCATGGGGAACGAAGTTGCCAGTGGAGAGTGCGTGCAGCGAGAAGGGATTCCAGCAGGGGAGGCAGCCTCCAACGAGGGCGAAGTTCTCTGACGCGCTGGAAGTTGCGGTGGATGAAGGCGCGAGAACAGGCTGCTGGAGGACGCGTTGGGCCGAGTTGCACATGGATGGAGGCGAGATAACGCAATGGCTCAGAGGTCGCTCAGCCGGACGACGAGTCGGCGGCAGGCGAACAGGGGTGCCACAAGGTTTAGCACGAGGGGTAAGTGAGTTTGAAGAAATGTAGAGTTAAAGTGTAGAATGATGACGTATAACAGAACTTTTAACAGGAATATGCGACGAGTAACTCGTAAAATATCAGGGATGAAGTAGGGTACACTAAAGAGGAAAAAATTTGCCCAAGTACTAGGACATACGTTGGCATGTTTACTGGTCTACTTCAAAGAAGAAGTGTTATTAATTGGATCGCTGGTGAGGTAGTGGTGAGGTCGCTGGTAAGAAGTGTTATGTTTCTCACAGTGAACTTCGTGAGTTTCTTACATACATGTTGATCCAGTTCTGCTTTCGGATACTGATAATGAAGTGTGTTTATTTACTGTGTATAAAAGGTATTTTTCTCTACTTGGAAAGTAGTTAAACATCCATATTGCGGGCGCAAACAAGGTCAAGTGTTAAAGGATTCGATTCCAGAAGATATTGAATGTAATTTTTAGTATATACCTTTTATAGTAGAAGATCTTATTTGCATTTCTTACAGAAAGATATTCCTGTTGCTTTACGGAGTAATAGAAGAGGCTGATGGATGGAGAATTCTTTCCAAGTATTTCACGTTTTCCTTCGAAGAATAACATTTTAAAAACCTTCCATTATCATAATGACCTCGGCGTAAAGAGTGATGAAGTAACATGAAATATAATTCCGAACACGCAAATTGCATTTCATTGCGTAAATATTGTTCAATTTGTGATACACAGATGACATGATCAGGTAGTCTGTAAAGATCACTAACTTGAAAAGAAAGACAAACGATGCAAATATTTCATACTTACGAATAAAACACGGAGTCTTACAAACCAGATTTGTAAGAGAATCCAGTATCTGAAAATGAGGTTACTATTGCTACTACTTCTTTGCTTATGTATGTTAATGAACGCATTGCGTTTTGCTCATACATGGCGATAATCACGTACTTCAAAACATCAAAGTCATCAAGTAATCAAAAGATGAGAAAATGAGTGAGTGCAAGACGAGCTAGGAGCGCGGAATGAATCGAAAACGTGGCGAGGATGTACGGGGAAGAACATCGGAAGAAGAAGGATAAAGGACGGAAGAGATTCCACGACATGGTGAAATCATTGATCGGAAGCGGACGTTCTGTGGGGACGGTGATTGAGATGTTACGGAGAGGGAAGACCGAAAAGTATAGCAGGAATGACAGAAGCGAAGGAACGGGATGGAACGGAAGCAAAGGGAAGATTAAGGGTGAAGAAAACGTGTTTGAAAGAGAAAGAAACAATAGGTACGTAAATGTTGGACAAAACGGTGAAGAAGCAGGAGAAAAGACGCTATAACGAATAAGACAAAGAGAACGGCGGGGAGCGGAAACGAAACGATATAAAGGCGAGAGAGAATGAGATTGTATCGAAGATACGAAGAGGGAGTAAAAGTCGAGAGAAAAGGGGCCGTAAATGGGGTGAATAGACGACGAGAGTGGCAGAAGTGGGTGGGGAGAGAGGGGCCGGCAGTGAGGAAAGCCATTGGGGGGACGCGGAGTAACGAAATACGTGCACTAGGCAACGAAAAAGGAATGGGAGAAAGGATGGAGAGTGAAAGTGCACGAAGCCGAGCAACAAGGATAGGAGGTGTCGGTCCGGATGGCCGAGATCGCTGAGGCAGTAGAGCCGTAGCGACCGGAGGATCGGACCGAAGGATCGCGGAAATTTAGTCCCGCCTCGGGCACGGTTGTATTTGGATTTATTCTTCCACCACCTATTATCACTACATCATGTCATGTTCACAGTTTCCATATCTTTCAATGCAATAGTTGTCGCTAATGACCTAGATATTGATGCGACCTTAACTAACGAAAAAAGGATAGGAGGTGATGATAGACATTATTTCTGCAGGTAGGTTCACGCAACCCGATGACAGGACAGTACAATTTACAAAAATTAAAATTAGTAATATTAATACAACGAAATAGGAAGGATATTAATTCAACGGAATAGGGGAGCTAGGATAAGAAAATATCGCGAACAAGGGAAAAGGGGGCGGGGCAGCCAGAGAAGGCCTGCGGAGACAGCCCAGCCGGAGCGGTGGAGGCGTCTGCGGGAGGGGGATCCGCAGATGCTGCTGCGTCGGCAGTCAGGTCCCAGGCCCCGCCGCGCCGGGCCATCCCTTCGCGCCCCTCCCCTCAACTCCGCCCCGCCCCGCCCCGCCCCGCGGCTCCCTCACAGAGCGCATTTATCTTTATAGAAATCTGTCCGTGGAAACTGGAAGAGAGCGCCGGCTCCTGCGGGAGCGAGGAACCTCTGTAGATAAATAGCGCGGGAGTCACGGCCGCCCTCGCCCGCCATTCTTCCACATTCCCCGCCGCCTCGCCGAGCATTCGACAATTTTCGTATCTGTTCGGCCGCATCGCCCCGTTTTCTTATTCCGCGCTTCCTTAACCACTTGGTTCTCCCCGGCTTCGCTGATAACTTCGCCGCGAGTTTCCTTGTTTGTGATGTTCGCGTTGGCCTTGATCTCCGGGGAATTGCGATATGGGTCGTCAAGAGTAAACAAGCCAATGTCGATAATATATGTCAAAATCGATATTCTTGCACTAAGTTGAATTGGGAGGATACATTTCACGTGAGTTGAACGCAAATATCGAGAACCCCTTAAATAAATCTGTACTCAAGGAATTGCTAAACTTTATCAAATAATGAATTGATATATTACAAATGAATATATGGCATTTTCTCATTGTCACGGTGCTCTTTGTAATAGATTTGCGCGTTCGTTCTTTAAGAGACATAATTTTCTCTATTGGTTTCAATCATTGTAGATATTCTAATTCAAATAAATACTTTATAATGAACTAAGCTGCGTCTTTAATTTTTGTTCCTGCCAAATTTACTGCATACGAAACAGTTATTTCGTATGTCAATTGTGCATTGTAAATAAGATACTTTCAGGTGCAAAAATATAAACTGTTAAAAGAAGAATGTTTAAGTGATAATGTTCTTAAATTCTCTCAAAATGAATTAGTGTTAATAATTTAAAATTAATATGACATACGCTTTTCAATTATAAATTTAGCAAAACGTAGCAACGAAGAAAACATATCCATGACATATCTTTAACGGTATAACATAATTTCATTAAAGAATGGAAATATAGATTACTCTTTCAAAAATAATCAATGAATGTTACAATCCTGTACGTACACACTAACAGAAAGCACCCTTGAACCTCAGAAACGATTTACTTCTTGAATAGTCCCGTTTCCGGGTCTCTCAGAAAGAGAACAGTCGAAAGCGAGTGGAATGGCGTCAGCCGCAAAAGGTCACCTAAACGCTAGACAAAACGCCAGCGAAAACGCTTTGGCGCGTAATATTCACGTGGCGTCTCTACTCACCCGCACGGCGCGCGGACGCTGGCTGGCGTCGACATTCCATTCAGCGCAATCCAATTCCATTCATTTCGCGCCGTAATTCGGCGGCGGGCCGGCGGGCGGGCGGCGACCTTCGGCGACAGAGTGCCCGGTGACGCCCGGCGGCGGGGCGAAGCGCGCCTAAAAATCTGGTAATGAGGAGGGCGCGGTGGGAAGGGAGGGGGAGAGGGAGGGGTCGGGACGGGTGGAGTAGGGGGGGGGGGGTGCATCTTCCATTTCCGGCGCTGCCGCTGACGGCGCGTCCCCCGGTGCCACCGCTGCCTCTCTCCCTCCATTTCCTGCGCGCCGCATATTGGGCACGCCGTCGCTCGCTCCACGCCACGCCTCGCTGCGTAGCTCCCAGCCTCGCACCGCACCACGCCGCGCAGTGGGCCAGCACTGATGTGTGTGCGGTGCAAAGGTTGGTGTCACTGGGCGAGTTTGGATTTCGAAGGGCAGGGCCAAGCGTTTTTTGAGACGTGGGAGTACGAGGCTGATGACATCACGCCGCTCTACTCCACGCCCCTCCACGCCGAGCTGCGTAGCTCCCAGCCTTGCCAGTGCCAGTGATCCCAACATTATAGCTGGATGCACAACTACAATGCTTTGAAGTGCTGAAAATATGTGACGGTCGTTTTTCGTTGGGTTGGCTGCGATTAATGTCTACCTACAGTTTTTCTTACGAATGAAATGTGTTTTGTGTGTCGGTGATGTTTACAATCGCATCTGTCAACGAAAATGACAAAATATTGCGTAGCATTCGGTTGTAAAGGACGCCAATAAACTGTTAATTAGATGTAAATGTTATTATTTGCTATAAGTCTATCTAAAGAAATTATTAAAAATACGCAAAACAAGAACATTCCCCATTTTTCCATCATGCACTCACCTGTGTAAAAGTTGCAATTTCAAAATATTAAATATTGGTTACTTTCAACTTTTTATTAAGTTTTAGTGAAAATAAAAGAGAATAAATGTTTAAAATCCTAATAGAAAGGTAATTCCTGCTATTTGGTTCTGAGATAACTCGGATCAAATAGACGTTCACCATCATGACGGACAGTCACGATTTCTGAGCACAGAGTGTTGCCTCCAGTCTCACTGGCCAGTGGTGTGGGGCGCAAAAGTTGGTATCACCGCACGAGTTTGGACTACGAAGGGTAGGACCCATTTTTTCAGACGTGAGCGAGTAAGAGGTTGGTGACATCAAACGCAGTTGATTTTCAAAGGGTTTGATAAACTTTCTTTCCAACGTGTACGAGAGCAAAAGTGTTATAAATTGGGAATACTTGATTTCCAGAGGAAGAGAGCAAAGATGTTTTATTTTCGACGTGCATGCAAGAAAAAGGTTAATAACTGAAGGCATTTGATTTTTAAACTGTACGAAAAGATTTTTCAGACTCATGTGGGAACAAAACGTCATAAACAATGGACGCGTTTGATTTTAAAAGAGCAACCAAGGTTTTTTTCAGACACGTGTTCAAGTAAACGCTTGGGAATACTGTGTTACTTTCGAAGGTCGGGAAAGGCGAAGGCTTGAACCTTAGTGCTCAAGAAAGTCAGAAGTAGATAACCCTAAGCGAAGTTAGATTTCAATGAGCGGCACAGAGGTTCAAAGGCATCCGACGTGTTGGGAATCAAACATAAATGAAATAACTTTGCAAGATGTCCGGAAAAAATAAATTCTCAATCAGTTTCTGTCCTTATGGCATTGAATAAGAGCTGTATCAAGAAATAGGAGAATTTAGATGTGACAGTTGATGTGTCTACTTCTGACCAAAGTCGAAATTGTGTAAAACCGCTGGGTGCCCATTGAGATGTGACAGATAAATTCACAGCAATGCAGCAATGTCAACGATGAATTGGTTTTTATAGTTTGCGCATTACAAACATTATGAACACCCTCAAATCAATTTGGAACAAATCTACAATTTACTAAAATGCTAATTTTATTTTTTTCTATTAAGAGTATTATTTTCCTTACCTTAACTTCCTGGAAAAAAACATTTTTTACGGTAGAATATCAGTCTAAGAAGTCTCCCCCTAACACGCAATGTTTGTGTTGTGTCCGAAATATTAACCCAACGCTCACCCAAGATACCATATTTGTGCTCCTAAGACATAGAATATGTAATGCATAGCCAGATGACATATTGAGTCTGCCCGAGAAAATGGAGGTTTGTTATCATTACTATAGGGATCATTAAAACATAAAAGTTTCTTTTCACCCAAAATAAAGAGATATGCATTTAAAAAGAGAGTAAACAAGTACAAAAATATTTTACAAGAAAAAGACGAAATAAATATTTTTCAAAATGTTTCATTTTTCATAATTCGTTCTCATATGCTAAAAAATATAATAAGTACTTTCCTAAACATCCGATGTTAAGAAATAATAGTCTTTTTTGTTAAAACAATACATAACTCCCATGAAACGACAACCCCTCTAAAAGACAACTTTTTTTCACGGAACCAACAGGTGTCGCATAATGCACGTTTCACTGTATTTCGGCACTGAATAAAGAACAAATGATACACTGTCTTAGAAAATGCCAGTGAAAGAGACCTCACGTTGATTGAACTGCGATACGATTACTTAGCTCGCGTGTTTATAGTAGTATTTTTAGTAGTTATTTTTCTCAACTATTGAAGTAATACTTTTATAAATTAATTTATTATTCTTGATATTTTCATTTGTTAACGAAAGTGGCGTAAATAGGTTCTCAGTAGCTCCGGTGCAGAAAGTTCAAGTGAGTCTCTAGCTGCGATTGACTAACACAAAATTAGTGGTTTTAGATCTAATTTATAAAGGCAGGCATTCCAATATAAATTAGATCTAACCAGCTTAAAAATGAATATCAATTTTTTTCATTGAGTAATTCATTCGTGAGCCCAATTTTGGAAAACGAACTCGTAAAATATACGTCTGCTCTATAGATAAGGTAGAACAGCCAACGACGCAGATAGAATATATCTTGAGTAACACAAACAATAGTCGCTCTTACATTCGTTCTGTAGTGTTGCCACTTTTACATCGCATGGTGTAAACACGAAACTCGAATTCAGTATTTAAAAACAATTCCTGAAGGACTTCCGAAAACTGCTGACTGCGATGGACTTAAATATACAGATGAAGCTGTACTGTGCTGAATGTACTGAGAAAACCCCCTCACTCAACCACTAGCTTTTCAGTATCTTCTTTGATATTTTTCGTTTGTTGAAGTTGTTTTCCCCGCATTCAATTGCAGCAATAATTGAATTGTTTTCATTCAATTATCTGATTGCAAGATATTTAGCCAAAACGCCTTTCCACGCAGGCCATGTTAGTCTGAAAATCCATTGAAATACCACTTGTTTACTGGGTGGTAAATTTAGTGCGGACCTGCACTGAAAATGGAGATAATTCTTTCTTGCGGACGTATTTGTTTTGATAAAAAGCGAGATAACACCGCTTAGGGGCGTCGACCATCTTGCTTAGTGGTTTTGCATATGCGGCTGAGACTATAATAATAAGTCTGGATCGGCGTATTCAACATAAGCTCTTATGGGCGGTTTGTTTACAAATTCCTTATGAGACAAATGAGAAAGAGTCATTGAAATAGAGTATCATAAAGGGAGGGACGCCGATATGAAACAAGGTGTATTTGTATCATATGAAATTTCATTCTGGTGTATCATTTAAAAAGAACACGATGTATTTTCTGTAAATAGCTGTAAGAAACAATTTTTTTTGAGTTTATGTAGAAACGATTCAACAAATGAAGACCTTATACATATTTCTTGTTACCATTACGTCAAGAATTCCAGAAACACGGAAAATAAACTTGGAAAATTAGTTTTCAAAATATCCTGCTCCAAAAACAGAGGAAATAAATGCTAACTATTTGTTCTCTGATGTCTGTTTTTTCATATGTAAAGTATAGTAGTTGAAGACCTTGTCATCTCTCCTTACGCACTCACGTGTTCCTTATGGAGGCGTGATTCATGCGATCCGTGCAAAATAAATTTTCTGGGTATTCTGCTTGTTCTTCCTCGTTATCGCTTACACGGAATGAAGTGTGTTTTGATAAATATATATGAATAAGTAAATAAATAAAGTATAAAAGGAGAATTGGGGTGGTGTACACGAAATTACAGATTTCATAAATGAAAATTCCATTTAGTAATATACATTTTCCATTATATTTCTAACATGATTTAGATAATTTAATGGATTTATTGAGACTTCTGGCTAAGTCAATTAACTTCTTTTAATCAAAAGGATAAGAGCCAACCTGCAGTCTTCACATACTCTCGGTAGTTGATAGAAAGACACCGAGAGAAAGACACATTAATAATACATATAAATCATCCGTTGGTCGAAACAACAATGTCGTAGATGTCTTCACTGATAGTTTACGATGTCAGACGGATCCAACTTACAATCTAGGTGGCATTAATGTGTCATCGTGTGCTCTTCTCCTTTCCGAAAGGTTTTTCATTTCGTTCATAAATATATGATTCTTGTAGATTAGTCTGTTAACATGATGTGAAGAAATTGTGAAGGAAATTTAAAGAAGTTGGTGAAGAATTTGTGTAGAAATTTAAACTCAGAATTGGTGTTAGTGTATTTCAATCATTATTTTATTGTACATAGATGCTATTTAAATACTCAAAATTAACAAAACAGGATTTGGATGAATTTAATTCAACCAGTACAAAACGAAGATTAAACTAGCGGCCTGTAGCAGCGAAAATGTTGCTGTCAAGTGTGTGGAAAATGAACACCTGGAGCAGCAAAAATTGGCTGTTCTGAAACGGCACCCGGAAAAACTGAAACTTCATTCTTTCTCGACGCATGACGTCGGCTTTGTCGTAAGCAGAGACGCACTGCGTACGATAATTCAGTCGGTACGCACTGATGAAAATAGGATGAACAGCACATTCCAATATTTTACTTCCAGTCAAAATTGACACTGTTTCATTGATTTTGGATTTTGTTCACAATTTATGAGTATAAAATCAAACAATTGATTCCTCTCACGTGGCTGCAGACATGTTAGTGTACCACCAGAGTATGCGTTTGTACGAAATCACTAATCTTAAATAGTAATTTATGAAATACTCGAAGGGAGAGATATCTAAATCAAGCAATATCACTTGTTATTTCAATCTCTTAAGTTATTCAAGCAGATGTCCATGCTAATTCAAACAAAAAGTAAAAAGAATGACTATTATGTCGCCCCAACATTCCATATTTTGTTACCATAGTCTGTACATTTCAAAGTAGCATTTCAGTGAGTTTTCCAAATATAATACGATTGCTTTTACCAATATTTGGCTCAGTGCATCAACTGATGTTACTACAGTGCTTCTGACCGGGATGTCCTAATGTACGAGTCCCGACGTTGACAGTATTTTCAACACTAGCTAGATAGCTAGGTCTATTTCTATTGCTATCTGAAGAAGAATTCTAGCGGCCGGCTGTTCTGATGGATAGTTTACCATGATTTTTCGGATTAACACTAGGCAAATCCACACACACAGAGAAGTACCCTAACGACCCATGGATCGCACGCAATCTTCCCTTTATCTTCCTTGTCCTTTGCTCATTCCTTACAAACATTACTACACAACCACTCATGCCGGGAGACCGGTCGGGAGCTTAGAGCTTGTCCCATATGGGGCTGTGCCCCGATGGTGGGTGAGGAAAACCTCACCAGCCGACGACAGGTCGGCGCTGGATCTCACCACCCAGCGTAGTAAGATTGAATTGAATTGAATTGAATTGAGTTGAATTTGCCTTATTTTACGTGGCGAGACTCGGGCCATCAGGCCCGCTCTTCCGTCTGACCACGCAAATTTCGCTACGCTCCTTTCATCAACTAGCAGAGAAAGGAGGTATTTCTTGGGCGAGAAACAGGCGATTTGAATTTAGCTCAGAGGCGTCATTTAGGCTTGAGGATCTTTTACATGCAAGTAAATCTACTAACATGGGACAGCCGGCTTTACTTCCCCTCCGAAGGAAGGCGTTCGAAGGATTTTGTCGCCCTAAAAATCCACGGCTTCGACCGGGTTTGAACCCGCGAGCTTGGGTATAACAGTCCGGTACGCTAACCGTCACACCATCACCGCCACCTCCAGAGGAAAACAAAACGTGCATCACATTTACGGGTCTAATTACCTCAGCAGTCGACGCGCCCGGATTTCCTAATCAGTCCGCAGACCGCTTTCGTCCAGCGGGCTCTCAGTCCGCCCCACTGCGCTGCGCGTCTATCGGGCGCCGGTCATTACGCCCCGCAGGAGGCCAAGGCCTGGGCCTGGGCCTGGGGCCTGGGCCGGCTCCCGCTGCGTGCGGCGGCGTCGCCTCGCAGGGCGGGACGGGACGTGGCGGGGCGGGAGGGGGTGGGGGATTGCGACGGGGCCAGCACACGCGGGAATTTGTCTTCGCGGTAGGACGGGGTGAGGAGGCTGCGGGGGGCCAAATCGGGGGGCTGCAGGGTGAGGTTGTATGGGGGACAATGCCGAGAATGTAATATCTGGGGCTGTCGTAAAGGTGATGAGAGAAAGAGGCGGAACGAAAGGACAGGGGAGCGAAGGTGGGAGTGGAATGAAATGAAGGAGATGATTGTGAAAGTAAAAGAAGTGAAAGGGACCAGTAATTACTTTAAAAAGGAAATGAACACAGTGGAAATCAGCTAATACACTCTACCAAATGGATGAGGCAATATCTGAGAAAAAAAATCGAAGTTGGTATTGCTGCTTGAGAGAAGACGAAATGTAAAATATGCAGCTAGAGTTTTGAAAAAAGAATGGTATACAAAGATCAGATAAAATGCTAACACATAGAGAGATGGAACAACTAACAGAACAAATGAAAAGCTAAAGAAGAGTAGATATTTCAAACTGGAAATTCAGACCAAATTTTTTATGGTGAAGATAAATGTATGGAAGAGGGGTCGGTAGGGAGGCGGGTAACTGAGATGTGGGCGTTAAGGAATACAGCAGCGGGAGATAGAGAATAGAGAAGCAGGAGCCAGGGAATAGAGTAGCGGGCGGTAGGGAATAGAGCCGCGGGCGGTAGGGAATTGAGTTGCAGGTTTTAAGAAATAGAGCGTCGGAGTTAGGGCGGGAGATATTGATGCGAGTGCGACAGAATGGTGGAGTGGGGAGGAAGGCGTAGCGGCCAAGCGTACGGCTGAGAGTTGAGTAGTGGGCAGTCGAGCGTGCGGTGCGGGAGCCTGTGCGCGGGTACGGGTGAAGACGGTAGTGCGAAGGCTGGTGCGCGGAGAGAGCACGGGTGGCAGGCAGTGCGGTGACGCGTGCGAAGGGAGGGCGGTAGGGAACAGGCAGTGCGGAAGTCAAGGCGAAAGGAGTGGAGAAAGGGGTGGTAGGCGCCTGTGAAGGGAGGGGAAAAGGGGAAGGGCAGTGCGGAGGGAGGAAGGAAAGGGGCCAGCAGTGAGGAGCGAGCGCGAAGGACGGGGAGGAAGGTGTCGTGTTCGGTGCGGTGGTGAGGGCGAAGAGAGGGAGAAGGGGGCAGTACAGAGGCAGGTGCGCAGGGTGGAAGAAGGGCGGGCAGTGCGAAGGCGGATGCGAAGGGAGGGGAAAGAGGGCGTGCTGTGGGGAAGCGGGTGAGATGAGAGGGAGAAGGAGCGGTGGGCGGTGCGTAGGAGCGTGTGAAGAGAGGAGAAAGGGGGAGGACAGTGAGAAGGGTGGAAGGAAAGGGGCGAGCACTGAGGAGCAAGTGAGAACGAAGGGGAGGAAAGGGTAGTGGTCGGTGCGGTGGAAGGGGCGAAGAGAGCGGGAAAGGGGAGGGCAATGCGGAGGCAGGTGCGCAGCGTGGAAGGAAAGGGGCGGGGGCTGCGAAGGCGGGTGGGGAAGCGGGTGAGATGGGAGGGAGAAGGGGTGGTGGGCGTTGTGGAGGCGGGCGCGAAGGAAGGGATGCCGGTGGGTGCGGGTGCGAAGGCGGGCGCGAAGAGCGGGGGAGGGCAGTGCAGAGGCACGTGCGCAGGGTGGAAGGAGAAGGGTGGGCAGTGCGAAGGCGGATGCGAAGGGAGGGGCAAGAGGGCGTGCTGATGGGAAGCGGGTGAGATGGCAGGGAGACAGGGTGGTGGGCGTTGCGGAGGCGGGCGCGAAGGAAGGGATGTCGTGGGGGCGTGCGAAGGCGGGCGCGAAGAGCGGGGGAGGGCGAAGAGAGAGGGAAGGGGAGGGCAGTGCAGAGGCAGGTGCGCAGGGTGGAAGGACAAGGGTGGGCAGTGCGAAGGCGGATGCAAAGGGAGGGGCAAGATGACGTGCTGATGGGAAGCGGGTGAGATGGCAGGGAGACAAGGTGGTGGGCGCTGCGGAGGCGGGCGCGAAGGAAGAGATGTCGTGGGGGCGTGCGAAGGCGGGCGCGAAGGGCGGGGGAGGGGGGCGGTAGGCGCGTGAGCGGAAAGCGCCGAGCGGGGGCCGCGGCCGAGGCGCCGCCGGAATGGCGCCGAGAGGCGGCGGCACGCCGGAACGAGGCGGCGCGCGGCGCTGCCGCGGAGTAATAACGCGCGGACGGGAGCAGCAGCGGTGGAGGACAGGCGGCGTAATGTGGCGAGGCGGCTGCGCAGGCGGCGGGAGGCGATTCCCGGACCGCGCGACCCACCCGCCGCACGGCGCTCCGACGGGCGGAATTGACTACGGACGAGGCAACGCGGAGTCGGTGGGGAGGCAGAAGGAAATGAAACAGGACGCCGTTGGCTGGGGATGCAATGCAGCTGCTGCCAATGGGGATGCAGAGGCGTGATGGAGGGGGGTGATGTGTTGGAATCCCTACGTGCACTGTTCCTGTGAGAGACCGTAACTAGAGATTGACAGTGGCTGTGAGAGAGGTGACCACCAGAAGCAGCAATTAACGAAGATGGGGACGAGTACAGACAGGGGATGTGTATGCGAGTGCGTGGAGATGAGCACAAGAGACGGCGTTGGTGGACTCGCGTGCCGAGCGCGAGCGACGGTGTGCGCTTGGAGAGATGGGCGTGGCTATTTGCCGAGCGAGGACCCGCTGGCGGCGCCTTCCAAACGCGATGCTGCTGCTAGAGGTCTCGCACAGCTGCGGCGGCGAGATGAAGCAATATGCGCGCGCGTCAGAGGCACGGCGAGGATTGGACGGCGCCGTATAGCGCGAGGGCGGCGGCGAGGGCGGCGGCGAGGGCGGCGGCGAGGGCGGCGGCGAGGGCGGCGGCGAGGACGGAGTGAGGACGGGGCGAGGACGGGGCGGTGCCAGGGCAATGACCCGAGCGAAATGCCGTGCGTCCACACACGAAGCGGCGACGAGTCTACTGTGAGGTGGCGTAGTGCGCATGCGTGCATATGTTTGCAGCTGCATGTGAGAATACTCGTGACCTCTAGTATTCAGAGACCTGTGTCACAGTGGTGACCTTTAGACTCACTATGCTAAACAATGTTGCTACCGCTAAATCTATTCTCTTAGTGGGACTTGCAAGTATACTCTGATGTACCAATACACCAATGAACCAAGGGAAGATAAATATTTAAGTGAAACATCGGTTGGTGGTTTTCGCTAATTAATTGTCCTTGGAGTAACAATAAATTAAATAACCAACAAAATTCCAATTAAACATTTTCAACAGTGGTGAAGTGTAAGTATAATAGAATAATTATGCAAGATTTGGTAATATTTATCGAGCATCAATAATTTGTCGTAATGATAGACAATCTTGTGAAGATATTGACTCATGTTTAAAAAATGTGTTGACTCATTTATTATGAATAAACAACAAAATAAAAGGGATTTTATACTATGTACGAGTATTTAGTACGACATACTTCGAATTACAACGTATCAAAAAATTTCGCTAAACACTAATATTCGGTAAACTGACAAGTCTGTAAACTGAAAAGTCTACAAATAGCAACATATGTATTATTACCTTAACTTCAGGATTAGCTAATAATTATTTACAAAAACTATTTAAGATCAATTACTCCATGAATGCCTTTTACCGTGATTCTGAAGTATTATTCTTGTTCTTTTATTTTATATTATATATATATATATATATATATATATATATATATATATTGATTTGCTTGAATTTTAATAGTATTATTTATGTATTAACTTTGTATTCATTACTCAATACTTCACAGTTGACTGATCATGCTCGTTTTGTATTTAAAAAACAGAGTACTTTTGTGTTAATGAATCATTAAATTTTATTAAGACTTATGAATCTGAAAAAATGGCAACTGTTCAAAATAGTCTATTGTAGATCATCTATAATAATAAGATATGTCCTCCCAAATGGAATCTGGATACCTAAATCTAACTTAGTAAGTGTTATAAGAACAAAGACTACAGATACACAACATGATATCATTATTCCCAAAGCGCTCATTTGCTGTTTCTCAAATAGGACTTATTCAGTTCAACTTCACAATTCAAAATGTATGTGCCGATGTATCTTTCAAAATACATGATGTGTATCACATTTAGTGATGTCCAAAAATATCAGGATAATGTTAGATGTGATCATTTTTAGTATTTAGTAATGATAATAATAATAATAATAATAATAATAATAATAATAATAATAATAATAATAATAATAATAATAATAATAATAATAATAATAAATATGAATTCCTCAAATACATTTTATTCCTGGTTAACGAATATATCTACTTATGTAATTTTTCAATGTGTAATTCGTGCCTCTTCAAATAAAGCAAAACACAAATAAAGTGTGTACATTTTATCATTCGCCGAAAATTCGGGCCGCGTCGCCCGGGGAGTTGAGCGATCGCTCGCCCAGCGAAGAGCTGACTCAACGCCTGTGTTGACATACGGGAACTGTTGTCGCGCTTAACTTACCTTTAAGGAGATGCTGAAAGTGGTGTCCTTCGGCTCGATGGCATTCTTGGCACCTCCGGAACATATTCTGATTTACCCTTTGAAGTAAGTCTCGAGGAATTGCTGTTATGTTTTCTTCAATAGAGCGCCCGTTGCGCGAGACGCCGTAAATATTTTCGTGGAGATTGTTGTAACCTGACAGAGATTTCTTTCACCTTCACTTGTGCCAGAGCATGGCACTTTCGACACTAGTTTATCAATTAAAAATCCATGAGTGCAAAGTTTCATGCCAAGCTTCAAAATTGTCTACCGTCGTGGAATATCCACGCCCGGAAATCACTCCCCTGGTTGACAAGCCCCCTGGGCACCAAGGGCTCGATCGCTGAGGCAAGCAGCGCGTCATCTTCGGCGAAAGATAAAATGTGCACCCGGTACACACATTTCGAAGATTTCTAGTTATTCAAACCTAGATAAACTGTAATGTAGTATAAATAATTTCTCAAATTGATGTATTTTTGCCTCGCAAAAATGAGGAACACAAACACAATGACAAGAAATAACTTTCAAATATCTTGTTACATCAAAATAAGAGGTTCTGTGATAACACCAGGGTCTAAAATATATGTCTCCTCTTACATAATAAGTAAATTTTGCCGACAAAGGGAATTAATATCGAAATTGGCGTTTATCGCAAGAATCACGCAATTCTCTCACAATACACATTTTTTATAAATAGATATCTGCAAGTGTAGATGTGAAGTCGGAGAATATACTGAATTGTACAATTATTTCACTGGGAGTATGATGGTCTAATCGGTTCTCTTCATTTTGAAAACCACCTTCAGATTTATTGCTTTATTTGCCGCTGAAGAAATTGTGTAATGTCATTTATTTATTAATATACTTACACTGTAATAATTAAAAATAAAATGTAATCCGATATTATAAATTTAATGGTATCACCGATATTCAAAACAATATAAAGTAATATACATGAAAAATCGTACATTCCTTTCCGCAAAATCGAAAAATAATTGAAACTTGTGTAACACAATAATTGAACCAGATAGTTGGCTAGTTCAATTATTACGTCCCTTAGTTCCGTCGGTCTTCCTTATTGCTTAGAGCTGACACTCACCTGCAGTGCGCGAATCCCTGCCGACGCCGACGCCGACCTCGGGGGCCTGGCTGTGCCGGCCTCCGACGTCGCGCCGTCGCCGCTCGACGCCGCCGCTGCCGATGGCGCCGACGCCTCTTCTCCTCCGCCTCCAGCGCCACCGCCGGCGGTGCGTCGCGACGCCGTACCGGCGCCACTTATGACCAACTCACTCTTTGGGTAGAAAACGTCGGGAACCGTTCGCTCCCTGGGGAGGGCCAGTTCTGTGCGTCTTGGGGAAGCGAGAAGTACAGAGTCTCTGTGACATGCATCCCTGGTTACGAACGTTTTGTTATAAAAGGTAAACACAATTGTCTGGGTTTGATGTTGTACCTGAAGAATTACACGGTGTCATCGGTTCGCTACATGCGAACAATGCCACTGCATAATTTTGTTACGTTATGGACTGCATTGGCGACAAAAGTGTTTGAATTACGTTAACAGTTTCCACACGCACGAATAAGAAAATGAGCGTATACAGGGGTGTGTAGTAAAATACAAACGAGAGTTGGTATTTCGGGGATAAAATGATTTCACTTAAAAATACCGTTAGTTATCACTTCTTCTTAAACTCTTCTCTCATCATATTAGATGCATATGATGAAAAATGAGTCCGCGAAATGAATCTGTTTCTTGAAAAAATATTCACTTCTATGAGGGGAAAAATTACAAATATCTTTCTGCACTCTCGTTAAAGCAATGTACACAGTCTTTTCGCAATCAAAGGCAAACTCATGCCTTTTGAAAGTCCTTCAAAAATAACTTCATACATGGAGCAGGATATTTTTTCCATATTTTTCGATATTTTTGGTTTCACTTAAAAAATAAACACTTGCAAAATAACGGTCTTAACATTTATAGCTTTAATAGGTTATGCTTTGTTATTACATTATCCACAGTACTATAAGAACGTACGGTTTCAAAGAAATAACTTGTATTCCATTCATTCATACGTAGGCATAGACAAACACGTCCAAATGATGCACGTCTCACACTCCAACAAAAGTGGACACCATGAGTCAATAGTCTGTATGTTTGCTTCTTTTTTTTCTCTCTCCAAAACTGCAACTACAGGCATAATCGCACCCCCTTTTGTTCACTTAAAAACCCGAGAATGAAGAAAATAGTCTTCGGTTCATAAAATATTTCGGAGTACACATTAGAGGGATAACATAATACGAAGCTGTTATATCCACCATTCGAGTTCGTTACACCGCTGGGGGCGGCGTGTTACTCACGACACAGAGTTCCTTCACAGCGCACACTACGTGTTAGGGACTCAACAGCAGCAGACACACGCAAAATATTAAACAGTAGAGGTGCGACGAGCGGTGGTGCGCTTGGCCCCCGTGCTGCATTGCGGCTGGATATTCACCTGCAACAGGGCAAAGGAACAAAAAGAACATCCGCTCCGGACAGACGCACCGCTGGCCGCGCCCTTCGTCACGGAACGCCGCACAACTAATTAAAACGTAGTGGCACTTCGAGGTCACGACCTGGACGGAAAGAGGGACACTGTGACCCTATCGGGAGCTTCGTTATGACTTACGTTTTTGGTATGGGAGCTCCCGATTGGATGACAATGTCACCTTAACCTTCCAGCTCGTTACCTTGCAGTGTCGCTACGTTTCAGTCAGACTATGTACTTCGATTAAAACAGTCATTCCTTTCATGGTCACGAGCTGAAAGGAGAGAGAAACACTGTCAACCAATTGGTAGCTGCGTTACGGCGTAAAGTTTTGGTATTGGAACTTTCGATTGAATGACATTGTCCTCTGCTCCAACCAGGTAGTGACTTTCAAGTGTCAATACCTTTAAACTGGAGTATACATTTCGATTAAAACAGTAAGATCTTTTAAGGTCATGAGCTGGGCGGAAAGGGAGGCATTTTAACCAATCGGGAGCTTCGTTAGGACTTGAAGTTTCGGTATTGGAGCTCTCCATTGGATGACAATGTCCATCTCTCCTTTCAAATCATGACCTTCAAGTGCCACTGCGTTTACGTCGGAGTACATTCTTCGATTAAAACAATAAGTCTTTCAAGATCACGAGCAGGACAGAAAGGGAGACGCTGTCACCCAACCGGTAACTTCGTTACGACGTTTGGTATTGAAGCTGATTGGATGAAAATGTCCACCTCTCCTCTCAGATTGTGACCTTGAAGTGCAACTGCGTTTAAGTCTGAGTACCTATATATTTCGATTAAAACAATAAGTCTTTCAAGATCATGAGTTGTCAGGAGAGGAGGACACTTTCATTTAATAGTGAGCATCGTGAAATATCAAATCTTATTCATTCAATAGTGAGCATCTTTTCAACTAATGAACTTGAAATAACACAGTTTTAACCGAAGTTATAATCGCCTTCGGACTTCGAGCGCTCCAAATGGCAAGGTTACATGCGACTAGAAGGAAATTGAGCGTTTTCAATGTTTTCAGGAGTCTGATAATGGTTTGCAGAATGATGTAATTGTCGTCTATGCTATATATCATGACCTTTTGAATTTAAATTGGATTGTGTTTCTTTCAAACAGTTAAAAAAAACTCAATTACCTACGATTTAACCATTTGGTTTTATTTGCGTCTATCGGGGCTACGAAAGATACAATGGCTATAAAAAACAATCTAATGGTCTTCATGGAAGGTTTCCTACAAGTCTGATTTGAAAATATTGTTAATGTGTTGTATCTCTGCCAATAAAGGATTCGAAGATTTAAAAGCATCATTTCTGCAAAATTTCAGTAAAATCTTGTCATTCAGAGTTCGCAATTATCATAACTGAAGGGATTGAAGCAGCGGAATTATAAATATAATTTCACACAACCAAAGCATACGAACTTGTCCATCTTAGACATTTTCCTAAAAATAAACATTGTGAGAAGTGCTGAACAAACCCGATACACAAAATGAAATACACAAAATGAAAAGAAATGATGAGAAAAGTAACAAAAAACAGAGACATATCTGAATTTACAAGACGCTTTAATTTCCTTCGGTATAAGAAAATTACAGAAATTAATGTTGCTCCGAGCCCCCCATTTGAAGTATTTATTTTAAAAAAGTATTTCTTTTTAATTTTGCATGAGACAGAACTATTTAAATTAATTTTTTCAATTTTAATTAATTCAACTCTTCGAATTCTTGATATTGAAAAGAAAACAAAAACGCTTTAAACGCGTGCAGCAATTGTTTAAAACAAAAATAGTGAGTTTTGCTTCTGTCTTGTACCCTTTCTAAAGTAAACACAGCACGAATAAGAGTTCAAATTTTGATATTACAAACTAATACTGCAGTGAAAAGTAAATGTATAAACTATACGAACTTACTACGGTATACGATTTTCGAACCACATATATTTGAAGAAATTATTGGTTCTGGTAATCTATGTCGAGAAGCAAAGCGAGGGACAAAGGAAATTTCTCGGCAATGACAGAGACACTGGGTGAAAATCCGACTAAGAGTATGACATGAGTCAAGAATATTTTAGTTGTTTTTACTACAGAGTCTCTTCGATTATCAATTATATAATATATTATTATAGTTAGTAACAATAATAATATAGTAAAAGTATTATAGTATAGTACAATTACCCAAATATACTAAAAATCTCGAGTTCGCAATTTTTTTTTTTTTAGGCAAAGTTGCCATTTTTCATTCTCTGAATTCTACAGATCCTTTTCCACTGAAAGGGGCTTTCGCTACAATATTCACGCCGTATACACATGTGTAATCCTGCCCATTACATGTAATTGTGTAGGATTGCATGACCATAAAACTTGTAGTGGTATTTGAAATGTGAAGTTCCGTAACCACTGATTTTGGAATTTCAATCGAGAGCACATGGCTAAACAAAAGAATGACCCAGTATCGACATGAAATTTAATTAAAAAGCGAAAGGGACTAAACCAGATTCATAAATTAATCCTGGTATTGTACGGCGAAAATAACAATAGCTTAGGCGGTTTTGTAAAGCCCTACAGATTTTTGTAATATTATAATATTAATTCACTTGTCAATATAGTATTGTTGCTTGTCATATTGTTGCTTGCATGTGTACTTGTCAATATGCATTTCTACTTCAAATTTATGTAACAAATATTATTCATACAAAAGATATTGACATTAAAGGGTTTTCTAGAATAAACATTTATATTCAAAGAGTTTAGTCTTGTTCTCACTAGTCAGATTGACCTAGCATTTTTTTATGAGGCTGATTTTTTATTAGGTGTTTTTCGCTGGTAGGAATATTCCTATCATTTTTGAACAGGACTTATGTACGAGGACTCAGCCCCTTTTGAGGTGTTTCAGATGGTGATGAATTTCGCTAATACTAGTTGCGGCAAACGCAAAATCCCGGTGTTTACAGACTTTAAGGACACAAAAAACACGGTCGAAGCCACACCATGTCTGCGTCACCCGGTCTGCCGAGAGCACGCACATTGACAGTCGCATACCAGTACCGTTCCGGTACCCGGACAACATCGAGGGAGGGGGCTACGGTGGACCCAGAATATCGGAAATTGCAGTACAATGCAAGAAAAATTGTATATAATATTAACAGAAAATGTTCCCATTATCACAGACAATGAGATTAAAAATTAGAATTCAGTTAATCAAATGAGGAAAGTTGGCTTATTTCACCACTAAGTCTTGACATACAACGTTTCAGCAATCTATATGTCACCATCTTCAGATGCATTACTTTGGCTAAAATGAAATTTAATTAATATTAAAAATGAATTCAATCAGTATGAATGAAGAAGATATAGTGTAAACAGAAAACAATATTAGTGGAAGCTTACATTTCATATATATATATATATATATATATATATATATATATATATATATTCCATATTTATTGTTAACACGGATACTAATGCCAAGTTTACTTATTTCAGTGAGAACAAGAAAAACAAATGATTTCTTTCCTCATTTTTATTTACTGAATTCTAACCTTTAACATAATGATCTATAATAAATTAAGCATTTTGTGTTTACATAAATATGACAATCAATAGAAACTTAATAAAATTTTGCATACTTAAGATATTGCATACCTAAAATATTATTCTTATATACTTAAAATATACAGGTATTTAGCCACAAAAATCAATCATTTTCTGCAAGCTTGTGTTACAAATTTTCATATATTTTTGTGGGTGTGGTCCTTTTTGCGGGGTTACAGTCTGTTAATGCCCTTTTTTTAAAAAACCAACCTCAAAACTGATTATAAAACGTTCGTTTGAAGGTCTTTTTGGGTATAACGTCTAAAGTGTTAGGTCCCGATCGAATTCTACGAACTCGCCTTGACTGAAAAACTGTTTATTACAACATTGCTAAGAACGAATTATCGATATCAACGACGTCTTTTGCTTCTATTGATCTAGAAAGCGTATCGATTACAACAAACAATTGTTTATATATTTTTCTTCCACTGCTTGTTCCAAATTAACAGTACGAAGAATCGGTACTGCTGGTACAGAACAAGAGGCCCAACATAAGCATAGAACGCCCTTGGCGAACTCTGAGAATGGGTAGTGTGTTAATTTTTGGGCACCCGTGGAGCTGTTGGGAAGTCTCGAAACATGTCAGTGTACGAAACGATGTGTTAAAAGAAAAGTGTTTACAATTTAAGAAACAGGTCATATAAAATTCAGATTAGATTAGTAGTAGAGTATACGTAGTATTAAGATAATTTTAACCAACTTATGGGTCTCTGGTCCTTATAAGTATTTTCTAATATCATTTTACTTTCGAACTGTGCATAAGTCGCAATGAGTGACTAAACATATATTACCGTGTATAAAGACAATCTGTTATAACGACCAAAATTATCGGTCTTTTCAAGGTCATCAAAACCGATTTTAACTATAGTTCTACAACGAAATTGTTGAAATACTCAACTTTCATCTACACCGACTTATACTAAAATAAAAAAACAGTATCGTGTATATGGACTGTATGAGAGCGTTAAAGTTTCCAGTTTTACGCCTAATTTGAATAGCTTTGTAAGCATCTGATAAGCATAGAGAGGTGAAATTATCACTTAAGGTTAAGAAAGGTTCTAATAATACAAGTATAAACGACGAAGCAATTACTCCACACTTAAACAAAGATCGATGAAAAATCTACGCCAGGGTCTGTCACTGCCCCCCCCCCCTTCGGTCCATTGGTATGCGACTGTTACAGTGACCTATGTCCTTTGGCGGTAGAGGTGCGGGGTGTGCTACAGCTTACCATTCAGCACGTGAACGGTTATGCTCTTGGACTGGGCATTGGAAGGGTTGCACTGGTACCGGCCCGAGTCGGAAGGCTTGGCCTTCTGGATGAGCAAGAAGCTGGTCGTGGTGTCCCCCTTCTCCGTGATGACGCTCACCCCGCCGCGCGGGGAGTCGTAGCTGATGATCTGGAACAAGGAATCGCATCACATCGGTGAACTTTTTGTGCGATTGCATTGCATCAAGTATTTGGGTACGTTTGATCATTATCCCTCTTGACATAAATGATACCCGGAACATTACTTACAATATTTACATGACATTGATAATACTCGAAATACTGATTTTAAGTGTATCCGAATACTAAAAAAGTATAAAGCAGATTTTTTTTCAAAAATTAAAAAAAAATTAAAAAAAGAAAAGAAAAAGGATCTTTGTTTCGCAAGAACATAAGTTTTAGGACATTCAACAATGCGGATATACACACAACCATCTATCAATTAGTACGTCCGTCAAGTTTAACCGGCCAATGATGTAGACAGTCACTACTCAACTGGTGTAATCTAATTAGTTTTTGTATTTACACAGGAATCCATCCTAAAAATATACCATGCGTGAATTAACATTTTCAAAACCTATTTTTACTTTAAGTAGATGCTTGAATGTACCACATACATCACGATTACAAAACACCTATCGGAATAGGGCTCCGCTGATGCTTTAAACTGCTTTAAAATATTTTCTAGTGCTGAAAATTTATACTACTATAAAGTTCTAAAATGCCATTGGTAAGCGAGTTACATTTGCCTTTATTATTGGCATATTTCTGTATTCTTGAACAAATATTGACGTTAGATTTTGTATGCAATATTAAGAAATTATTATTAATTGCATTTCAAACATTTTTTCAAGTGCAGCCATGACCGTTATAATTTCAATGTGTATTTTAATATCGCGTTCAACAGTTTTCAACCACACAACTTCGCCAGAGCTACTCGAAGGGAATCAAGTCACTCCTGACCGCCCGCATCCACGTGGGACATGTGGGAGATCGGGAGCCCCATCAACGCCAAACAGGCCACGCGAAGCACCTCTCTTGTGATTGTTTCACGGAACGCGCTTCGCGTCATGCACTCTGCTTCTGCGCCTCTTAATGCTGCAGTCTTTTTTTTTTTGTTAATCCAATCGGAGGTGACTCCGCATGGCCACACACCACTCCGCCCCCCCTCCCACTCCCTCGCTCCGCTGCCACGCCTGCTTTCCGAGCCGCGAAGCCATCGCCCGGAATTATGGAAGCTTTTGTCATGCAAAAGCGCCCGCCCATTTGCAGGCGGAGGGGATGGATGGGGAGGCAGGGGTTGAGGATTGACGGGTGGGGGTGTGGGGGAGGGCAAGGATGGGGTTACGTACGGGAGAACGGGGGAGTGATTGAAGGGTGAGAGGACAACAATTCATGGGTGGCGACGTGCTGGTGACGGGGGTGACGGCGATGGTGAAAGCGTTCGTGGTGGTGATGGTGAGGAGGAAAGTGATGGAGGTGCAGTTGACGGCAATGGTGTTGATGGCGATGTTGATGACAATGATGTTTACGGCGATGTTTGTGGTGGGGTAGTGGAGCTGATATTGATGAAAGTTTTTGTAGTGATATTGATGGTGATCGTAGGATAAGTGTGAATAGGTTGCCGAAGGGTTTGGATTGGACCGAGAGTATATATGAGAGGATGATTGAAAGGACAATAAAGGAAGGTGACAAGATGACGACGACGGTGTGGGTAAAGGTGAAATTGGAATGAGTGAGAATTGAGAGAGCAAAAAGAGTGGTGTGGTTGAGGAAATGGTGTTGAGGGGGGCAAGTGTAAATCTGCGAATGGGTGATATGAACATTTGAAATTCAATGAAATTAATTTCGAAAAACGTTTTGATAATACACTCAGGAGTTTTTCACAAATTAATAAACACCGGTCTAGATATTCAAGTTTTTTAGTTCCATCGTGAAGGAAGTTCTTTGACTACGTTTGAAGGAAAAATGAAAGATTGAAACATTCCCTATATTTGTAGTACAAGGTGTCTGATCCCGGCATCATTTATCTGGTCTAACGGTATTTTACGGTCTACCAAATGAATACGAAGAAGAAATAAGAAGCAGAGAAGAAACGTTTCACAAAGATGTAACATCGATCGTTCATCTTAGCCTTTTTATGCCATTTGTTTTTGCTATCATACTTCTTGTTCCATGAATGATGACTCTCAAGAATTCAAACCAAAGATTGTAATTATAATTACAATCTTTGGTTTGAATTCTTGAATTTGAATTATTTACTACACAAACAACATTATAATGTTGTTTGTGTAGTAAATAATTTCGCCTTGACGCAACTACAGAGTGCAACCGAGAAAGAGATTATGTGGCTGATTGTCCAACAACATGAACGGTGGCAATGATAGCAATAGAAATGTCGAGTCCGAAGTTAGAAGGTACGTAGTATCTAGAAAAAAAAATGATCGAAGCAGAGAAATTTGGACGGAGAGAATAGGGGAAAGTAACGGCGGTGTAGGGGAAAACCTGAAATTAGACAATAAATATGAAAAAATTCAATTAGTTTACACATAATTTATAGCTAGATAAAACGGTATGAGAGACGAAACTGCAACAGAGCTGTACATGAATATCTTTTGCAATGCACACGTCAGAGAATCTTACGAACATTTTGTGATAACAACAACAAAAAAGCAAGGGTGAAACTAAGAAGCAACTATAAGAAAAAAATGGGCAGTGCTTGTGATAAAAGCAACGGCAAGGGGAGTTAAAGTAGAAGGCCTGGAGATGAAAACGGTAAAAAGTATTTCACCTCCCTTGACGGGCGTGAACTGAACATTCTAAGATGCAAATGGTGGAGGGACAGCAAAGTGCAGTTGATGGCGTTGTGAAGTGAGGGTTGGTTTCTGTAATGGAAGGTTTTACAACCAACGCACACACATTCAGTTTTGTAGCAATAGGCGAAATTGCAAACAGGGTCCTCGCTCACTTTTAAACGGCCGCGAAGGTCCCTGGACGGCGAGGTTGGGGACAGCGTGATGAGGGGAGACCTTCGACATTGTCACACAATGGGCCGAAAGAGCAAATAGGTAACCACAGTCAAAACAGAAAATAAAATAATGTATATAATATAAAGATAAAGAACTAACGAACAGAGAAAAATAATTTAACTAATGTGAAGAGAATTGTAATTAATTTTTGTTCTGGTCTTAGATAAATGAAATGTATATTTCACTTTGCTTCTACGTGAACCGTGTACACAAAGGTTGAGTAAGTGATGAAATAACTGGTAGAGAAGCCCGAAAGAAAATTGTGCCGAACACGCCATGCCAATCAAAAAATCAATTGCATCTATTGGCCAATATTTCAAATATTAAACACACGGGTCGACGTCTAAAGCGACGGCTCCCCTTCGTATAATAATCGAAGTTTAAATGAAAGTATCATAGGGGAAATGGTAGCTCACCGACCACTGCGCAACGTGAGTGTGCTGTCGGCTGAGCGACCGGGAAAAAGGCGGCTCAGGGCATCAATTGATGTTACTGCGTGCCTTTGACATGGAGAACCTAGAGTTCGAGTCTCGACGGTGGCAGTATTATCGATACTAGCTAGCTACAGAACTAGGTCGAATTCAGCCGCTGACTGGAGGAGAATTCTACCGCCCGCTGCTCTGATCGGTAGTTTTCGGGGGTTCGCCGACCCACACCAGGCGAATGCCCAAGCAGTACTCTAACAAAGGGACCACCGATCGCTTTCCTTCATCTTCCTTATCCTTTCTTCAACTCTTTCACACAACCACACACATACATGAACTACGCTACCGTACATGTCGGAAGACCGGCCAATAGCTTTGAAATTGTCCTGGATGGGTGGGGGGCGCTGGGGGAGATACCAAGTTGGGGAAAACCGAACCAGGCAGAGACCACGTCCAGAGTCACTAATCAATCAAGCAATCGCCGTGTAGTTCAGTGCCGGCCTCACCATCCACCCGGGGATGATTGCCCCGACCTCCCGTGACAAACGTACACTACACTTATTGGACTAATAACCCGGAATCACTAATCAATTAATCCACAAATTCCACTCTAAAGGCCTGGGCTTTGACCACTTTCCTCCCGCGGCAGGAGGCGGGCGCTCCGGCCCGCGCCAAGGGCCGTTCGGGGAGGACTCCCGGCCCACAGCGCGCGGGGACGCGTCGCGTGTTCCTCAGGGGGAGAGGGCAGATTGGCTCCGAGCGCCGGTGAGCCCCCTTCGCAAAGTCGCCGGCAGGAGGGGAGCCCCAATCTGTTTCCGAAATCCGGGCGTAATTCAGGGAAAAAAAGCACGGCTTCCTCCTACACGAGGGAGATTTGCAAGCATTGCGGAATCTGGGGGGAAGCTGGTAGGGGGCAGAGAAGGAAGAGTGACGTTTATGGGCGGTGCGTACTCGTGTTAACATGAAACGATACACGGAATTTATTAGTAGTTTTGACATGTTTTAACGATGTCACGAATTTATGATGATTCACGGATTCCACGTCCACCAAAATTTTACATTACAAAATGTAATTTTTATGTCAGTTATATTCGTTATTATTAAATGGAAATGTACATTGAAGAACTTCAAAATCGTGTAAGCTAATGTAATTGTTTACCATTCATACTATGTAATTCCTTTATAAAAAATCTGGGACTACGAATCATATCTCAATAGGATTTTTCTTCAATTCTCTTTGTTTCATAAACTAAAACAATAATTTATTCTTGAAGTTGCTTGCCGTCTGCGAACATTCATATGTATCCATTATAATAAAATATTCTTCTATTTTTCGACGTTCAATGGAATTTATAAATCATTAATTTTTTATGCATTTTCAAACGCTGAAATTGCAACCGACACGTTTGATTATAAACACTAAGTGTAAATAAAAACGCAATAAACTCCTATTTAAAAATGGCCAATAATTATTCGGTTAGTTTTACGTAATATTGAATATTATACAAAGAGGTCTGAACAAAAAAGTTTGTAAAGCTTGCAAATGCTGGTGAGCTAAATTCAGTTCTATGTTAAGAATGGAAAAAAAAATCTCTCCGTAACATACTCTACCATCGCCAACCAAAACATGTTACATAAAATTAGCAAATAAACAAAAAAAAAACAGGAACTCAATAATGTTACCTTCCAATGTAAAAAGTGGTTTAGATGTAAACAAAGAAGCGTAAAGCAGGGAATAAAAGGAAATTAAAAAAACAAAACAGGATTCTCATTTTATTATTCTAAAAAGTAAGTATATTGAAATAAAGTGGCTGTTATTTATGTCAATGTATTATTACACGTGTTTAAGATACAAACAATATTTTCTCCGTGTATCGCGAGTTCTGAAAAATAAAAACGTTCCTTCGGAACTGCACTGGCGGCAATTGCCAAGTTTTATAAATTTCAGGAGTTTTTGTTTATTAAATTAATTAAGTGAATGTACAAAAACATACTAAATAAGCTTCAATTGAAGAAACGCGAGATATTGGACTAGATGTGGAATCTCAGTAGACATGTGTGTATGTATGTATGATTTTTAATAACAAGATTTATTTGAGAGGAAGGTAGAACTCTACAAAATGGATCCTGGTGTTTTCGGAGAAAGCGAGGAGCTGAGATGAGTACACAGAATCTTAAAGAATTTTATGGAAGAGAGAAATTTGATAGTACGCGTGTGAAAAAATCTTAAAAGATATTAAGGATGGAAAGAACGTAAGTATTAAATTCAAATTCTTAAATTAACATCAAAAATATTTGGGAAAAAATAATTCATTTTTTATATAAACGTTTTTAAAATTTATATTGTTTTCTTAAATTTTTGAATCCCCAAAAATAATATTTATATGTTGTTTCACAAATCGAAATAATGTTATTTTTAAAGCAATCTCACACGCATAAACCATCTCCTTCGATATAAATTATTGCTTTTGATTTCCAATTTTTATATCTATATGTTTGTTGTTTTTTGACTATTTGTTTTTTGTCTAGAAAGTGGGACATTTTGCTAAACTTGGGATTACAGGTGAATCCACAACAAACATAGTTACGCCTGGTCGTGAAATATTTCACTAAGATTCACGCCTACATTATAATCTCCACAGGAATCCTGCCATCTTACCCATCCCAAATATTTTTTTTCCATATTTAGAATTGACAATACGGCTGTTGATCGCTTCCATTATATGCGGCACGATAAGCATAGCAACGTGATAAGTAGAGAATTATAACGTGACGGACAAGCACAATTTTTAGGAATATAATTTGTTCTAGCTTTTATTTCGTAATGTACCAGATCTAATGTGACGTAACGGGTTGCTATAAGCATGATAATTTTGATGTTATAAAAATTTACCTTCGAAAGTCACATTTACGGATTTTCGATATGTGTATCATTCAGCTGCAATTAATTTATGACAAAAGCACTTCGTGAATAAGCTTGTTTTACATTAACCCGAATTAAATCTGGAATGTATTTATTTTCCTAGTTTGAAAGGCAAAGGAAATAAAAACGATTGTAATTGGATAGCACAACCGCTTACATTAATAAACGTGTCATTGGTTTGTTACTTATAACATTTAATGTTAGTCGCCTACTGAGCATAATAAACAATCGTTCTCATAACACCGGCATGCAATGATTTACAATCTAAATGAAAATATAATTTACAGATAATTTTTCATCAATATAAAAGATACAGAAATGAATCCGAAGAATTTATTAACGTGATTGGGTACAGATTTTCAATAGTGTAAATTGAAATAATAAATCTTTATCTACTTTAAATTAACAGATATTTCAGATTCCAAAAGTTCATTACCTCTATACTCCCTTTTCCAACATTTTTAACTCAATAGTCATTGGATACATTAATTGTTCTACTTATTTTGTTAATAATCTAACCAAAAAACGTTTATGGATGACAATTTAGAATTTACATGGGTAGATTTACTACTCCATTAATAAAATTAACACAAATAGTTTTTAACAATACTGCTTGTGAAACTTGCGCGATCTAGCACACACAAAGTTCTCACATTTTCAATGAAATTTGTCTTACTATTTTACACATCGGCCAATCATAAGCTGCAGTATATCAGTCTTGCGTAGTGGTGTACATTTAGGAATCGCAGAAGATCGTGGTTAAATTCACGAGATATTAAAACAAGTTGAATAACACGAATTAGTATAATTGATATTTATTGCATTCTGAAAATCTGTTGGAAATATTTTCATTCATGTGAAAAATCTTAATAAACAGTCTAGTGCATTGAAAATTTGTATATAAGTTCCATCGCATTTTGAAAATATTATTTAGTTTAAATGCTATTAAAAACGTACTTGCTATAATATGTGGGTTGTTGGTATTCCTAAATAAATGTAGAAAACAGAAAGGTAAGGACGAATTTGCATAAAATATTTCAGCAGATGTAAAATAAGATTTTTAAAGAATATAATATATAGAATGCTTAATTTCATTTATTTTCTAAAAAGCGTTGATACTGGGTATTGTAAAAATATGAATAACATTTTGCACACGAGTGGATATAGTATGTTCTAGAAAATATTGTATACACTGTAAATAAAGTCAGCAATTTTGCTGTATATGGACCTGTCAATGTGTAATGCATGCTGTTGATCCATCACACAAAAAGTATTACACAAACAGCATTCAATTAATGATGTGACATCGCGTTCCAAAAGCTCACCATTAATGTAAAAACAAATCGACATTTTTATTTGGTTAGATGCAGCAAAATTACATGCTGATATATACATGTTGTGAAAAGGGAAATATTGTTTGTCATAACGGATAACCCAATACCAACTGAAACAGTAATATGTTACAATTACACGATATTCTGTGATTGCAATTTTTTAAGAGTATTGAAGAAATAATACGGGTTTTGTATATATGTTTTATATAATACTTTTAAGCAAATTTGGAAGAAATATTTATTTCTAAATTTTAGGGGACTTACACTTAGTTGTCGACATTATTCCTGAAAGTCTAATGTGCTAATTCAAACTATTCTTCCTTTTCTATATGACAAGATAGATTTATTGGTGTCATGTGATCAACAAGGCAATACATCACTGATGCCAACTACAACTGAGACTTTATGTTTCTTTCCGCAAACGTTGGTAACCTTAAGTTATGCAGTTACAAACAGACTTTTTCCGTGTAGTGACGAATAGTATATAGAACTGCGCCTACTCCACTAGCTAACATAACCTCAACGTTTGGCAATCTAATGAAAGGTCGTGAGCATCCGTCCTGTGAAGTCGCATCACAAGATCCCAAGTTTCTGAGCTGAATTTTTGTTTTAGGACTTGAAATTTGTTTGGTTCTGAAGCGACAAGACGTTAAAGAATCCTGCTGAAGTTCTGACAAAACATTTTAGATTTCCTTTAGGAATAAAATGCCACAAACATAACCTTGAATGATTGTATGGTTTATTATAATACTAGTGCTATGTATAATTTTGTGGTTTTCACCACGTTAATTGTATAGTTCATTACTTGCTATAAAAGGTGAAAATAAAATGAAGAACAAGGCAAAAGCAAATGTGTAAATGTATATGTGAAAATGAGAATATGTAAGAACTTCTCGTTCTTCCCGAACAAAACGCCTATGGAGCTTTTAAACTCATATTTGTATTGTAATTATCTCTGTAATTATTATCCATTAGTCTCTGAAATACTTGGTGATAATTTTACTTTCTCGTAGGACAAAGAAGAAGAGAATAATCATAAGTCAATTTGAAAAAACTATCTATTTACCTACAATAATTATCTACAATAATTTTTGTTATGAATTATAATTGTGAAGTAAAAGAGAATATGTAAAACAAGTTCTTACAGTTTACAAAGAATATAATTTAACCTGTTGTGAATGCCCCTTCCCTCATCCACTGTTCTACCATCACATTATTTATTAATTATTATTTATTATTATTAGAGTAAATTTATAATTCTCACATTCACATAGCAATAACAACAATTAATTTTCAATTTAATATTTTTCTTGTCTTTTTAGACAATCAAAATATGGGAAATATGAACACGAAAATTAATCATGCGTTGCTTGCCTAAAAAAAGAGACTACAAAACTGAAAATACAAATAGACAATCATATTAATTAAGCAATCCAGTCTTTCACGGTTGGTTTCACAATTCGAATTACCTGCTGCAGATGACAAGGAAACGTCTGGAAATAGGATTTCCTCTAGACCACGTCCGTCCAGCCCTGAATGTAATTCCAATCATATTAATTACTCGCCAAAGAATTAACACAAATAATTTTATTTGAATATTCATGGAAGGAGTTCACTGTTACAGATTTATCTGGAGATAAGATTCATTTAAAATATGTTCGCACAATCGTTGGCTGTTGGGGTTCGGCGGGGGTTCCCTTGGGGACACCAGCCTCGCTGCTCCCCTGCCAAGAGGCCCGACGCGTTCAGCGCTCGTGCCAAGCGCACAAGGGCCCTTCCAGCTAAATACCTCCTCAGGCGGCGGCGTTGCGAGGCGGGGCACGGCGAGGGCGTGGGCGTGCGCGTGGAGTGTGTGAGGACGAGGGCGAGGACGAGGGCGAGGACGAGGGCGACGGCGAGGGCGAGGGCGAGGGCGAGAGGAGGGCGAGGGCGAGGGCGAGGGCGAGGGCGAGGACGAGAGGAGGGCGAGGGCGAGGGCGAGGGCGAGGGCGAGGGCGAGGGCGAGGGCGAGGGCGAGGGCGAGGGCGAGGGGTGCACGAGGGGTGGGCGAGGGCGAAAGCCGCTCCGCATGACGGCGAAGGTGGCGCCTCTGCCGTGAGAAGTACGCGTTCAGGAAATGAAACGGTGTCGGCATGAGGCGATCTCATCGCAGCCCAACACGAACGCCGCCGCCTCACCACCGCCCCCGCCGCCGCCGCGCCGTCGCGGAGCGTCTGAGGCGACGAGAGCGCTCCCCGCGGCCTAATGAGAACTCACTCCCCCGCACGCGGCTCCGCGCCGCGCTCAGGATGTACAGCTGTTCGTGATACCTACTGCTGCTGCCGCAGTGAAAACTTAAACGAACACGTCGGAGGGAGTCACAAATGGAGAGGGAAGCGAATTTAGGGTAATAGAGGGGAAGTTCTTGAGGGTTGCGTGAACTTTTTCAGTTTCCTCGAATATCTCTGCCTCACTCTCTTATGATAATGTGCCAATATGTATTCTGAAAACGTGATGGCAGCATTATTAGATAGCTTGTAGATACCCAAGTACATGTATCCTTGAAATTACGTGGTATATTTGAAACAAGAAATAATGAAAGGAATACTGCTTAGTGCATGGTCTAATTTACTTTTTTTAATGTTTTGACACTTACGTTTTGTTGGTTACTCCAAAGCAACATTGGTTTGCAATAGTTGGTGTGTTTAAATCTGGCTGAAAATCACATTCGATCTTCAAATGTACAATACCTTTCAAATTTACAAAACATACGACTCCTGAAAATGCATCGGCAATTCAAAAACGTTTTTAAAAGGCAGTATACGATAGTGTTAGTAATGCGTTCAAGATATATAACTGGGTGGGATGTATGCCTTATTCACTCCTGGGCGTAAACGAGGGAGGATGCTTTAGGACTCAACTAATTACAGATACTAATACGAACTAAAAATCTTTAGATCATTAATTTCTCAGGTTAAAATGCTGCAATTTAAGCTTCATTACATTTATCATATTTTTGATACTACTAATACTTCTGATGTAACACGAAATAAATTTTGACATAAAAATACGTCTCTACTACACGAGTCTTATTGGGTTTAGATG
This sequence comes from Gryllus longicercus, assembly GCA_038098605.1. Lineage (NCBI taxonomy): Eukaryota > Metazoa > Arthropoda > Insecta > Orthoptera > Gryllidae > Gryllus > Gryllus longicercus. The sequence continues at coordinate 786,870 of JAZDUA010000562.1, forward strand.
AATTTATTACTGAATTAATGATTCTTACGAGACAAGTAGTAAATGAAGGAAGTAATTATTCCGGAAAATATGAACGAGTTTCGTTAAAAGAATAAGGTTTACAGTTGTTGTTAGGATAATGCTTACAACTAACCTCAAGTATTTTTACCACCCCGTTAGACATTTAACTTAAAAGTAAATTTCATCAATTATATCATTTTAATGAATGTTTTAATTATTACTTCTCACAGAAACATATTTTATAAAATATCAGCGTATTTCACGCAACGCTCCTGTCAACTCATATATTTGGTATTTCGTTCCATCAGTTCGATATTCATTTGCGTCATAATAATTTAATTAAATTTCTACAATGCCGCGCGTCCTTTACCGTTATACATTTTAATACAAATATTAATGATCTGCAATTATTATTTAATTTCAGAAATATAGCTGGACATAAAATACAAATAATTATAGCAATTTAAATTATGGAAATATTATTTCTACACAGGAGCATAGCCTGAAGTAATTTTAATATTATCTCGGCGATATGTTCAACATACTACGTGAATGCGATACATTATATGTATGGAAACACTATCTATTCGGTACATATACGTTTTTCGTATGATGTACCGAAATTCTATATTATTAATTTGTTTAGTTAAATAGGTATTTAAGTAATTTTAAATACTGAGGAAACACACACCAATTATAGCGTGCATCAATTGGTTATAAGTGCAAATTATAATGAATAAAAGAGACGTCAAATTTATATTTGAATGTCCAGAACTGCAGTATTCAAAATATATCTGGCGTAATGCATCTGAAGTAATTCTGTATATCAATAATACATTTATGTTAAAGAGAAACTTAAAGTATAGAACTGCATCAAAAGAGACAAGAAAATCACATTTATATGAACACGAGGTTAGAAGAATAATACAATTATATAAAATTGACCGATTGTCTACTTTCAAGCATTCTCTTGACTTAACAAGTGGAAAGGAACAACATGCTTCTGAGATATTCTATAGATTATATTTATCCGCGTTTTATTTTTGAATCTTCCAAAGGTTTTTCGAGTATACAAGTCACTTTCGCATTAATTTTCCTTCGACATAAAACCATGTATTGACGCGTCTGCGAAAAAAACAACAACTTAAAATAATGTTGTTTATTAACATATCGTTAAAAAACCTTGTAGGTAATAGGCAGATAATCCGTTTCTTAAATGGCACATAACCGTGTTCCAATTACAATTTTAAGAGAAGGGCGCTTTTCCGATCCACATGATCTCCAACGCTTCGCAAATCCGCTCCCGCCCTGCGCAGCATCCTGCAAAGTCAGCGAACGCAGAAAGTGATCCACAGCGATTCCCGTAGAGCCCCAGTCCTTGGCTTCTCCGCCACGCGGGTGTCACCCAGAGCCGATTCGTGCGAACACAAGCGCAGCGGGCGGCGGACCTCGGAAACTCCGCCGTCACGTGACTTGGGAACTCCAGCTGCATTTGCTCCACGTCGCGGGAGCTGTCGAGGGAGGGCAAAGGAAAGTGACAACAATTTAATGCAGGTCTATTGCTGACCACAGAAAAATGATTATTTTAAAAGTGATACTTCATGAATTTAACATTTGTGATGTATAATTTTAAAATTCTAATAATCCCTTTACTAAATAATGTACTTGAAATCTTCAGGTCTCTTGTTCTGTATTGGACATAAATGTAGCTTCGCTGCGCTCACGTTTTGTTGAGATTTCTTTTGATAGATGTGGTAGCAGTAGAGACCATGGTCAGAGTTAATATTTTTTTATTAATACTATAAAACACTATAGGTTGTTTAAAAATGCAAATAAGTTTTCTATTGTTCGGAGCGAAAATTTCTAGTTTTAATTTTTTTCTAACATCGCTTTGTTCCTTGATTCATCATTCAAATGTGTGAAGTAAAGAGATTCTGTGTAAAGAAAGGATTCTAGAGCTCAAAAAAATGGTGCATATTGTTCTCTTTCCCAGTACGTCACACTCAGCTTAATTCCTTTTCATGAAAATGAAGCAAAATAAAATTGGATGATCCTGCCTGGATAGCCGAGGTCGCTAATTGTGAATGGCCGAAGCTCTCTCGACTCGAAGAGTCGCGTGTTCTAATCCCGTCTCAGGCATGTATGTTTGTGTGTGTTCATGTTGTCCTTACGTGTTCTTCCTGCAGTTTCTCCTACAGTTAAACCAATCACAGTGATCGCTACAGGACCAAGTTGTTAAAAAGAGACAAAAAAGTGGGTGAGGAGGGAAAGGGGGAGGGGAAAAGGCGGAGCTGGGACGCAGGAGATGAGGAGGGAAGCGGAGTGGGAGGACACGTCGTCGGCGAGTGTGACGTCGAGGGCGCGGGCTGGGGCTGGAGCGGGGGAGATGGGGAGCGATGAAGGAAGAGCTTCGCCGAGAGAGGTGCAGCAGGGGGGGGTAAGGACGGAAAGGAGAGGCCTTGGACGCGAGTGCGGGGGCGCTTCTCGTCGCTTACGACAGGGAAACCCCACTCCCCAAGGTTACGGGGCGTTTTCAGAAAGATATGAGTGCATGGGAGAGGATGGGTAGAAATGTAGTTGGCACGGTATGCAATTTATCGATATTTATTTCGGAGATGAATACCAGTTGTTAAAATTTAGAATTTAATGATGTAAGTCAACTGAAATAATTGTTTTTGGATAAGATGTACTAAGAAAAAATAAATCATTCAAGAGAAATATATTTAACAGAAATAATATATAACTATTGATATAAAATAAGAAAACAAATTGTTGCTGGTAAGTGGTATCACGAAATGGAATTTATAATGTGACTCTAGAAGATAATGAACTTGGCTGTCAGGGGGGAGCCGCGTCAAAGGCTGTGATGGCAACGTTTCGATCCCCGAGTCTTTCTCAGGACAGAAGAGCACTCTGCTCACGGTCTAGGCACTTCAGGGCTGAAGAAGACCACGATAAGTTGGTAGAAATGTCGGCCTTCCACACGACCTCACAGGGACAGACAAGATCTTTGACATAACTCAAGTGGTCAAAAAGATATCACAAGGGAAATAGCACATGAAACGTATAAAACGCAAATAGTTATAATGAATTTTATCTACAGGTTGTTACGAAAAATACGAATCTCATGCTTTGTTAAACAGGGTTACATGAACCTACAACACCATTATGATTATTCAAACGACCAGAAAACTTAAAAGTAGCAGGTGACAGTGAGGAAACAATAGTTTTTTTTAAAAGAAAGTTAGAAACGCGATAACTCAAGCAATTCGTTGGAGAGAAATAAAAATATATAATCTTAAAAACAATGGTGCTTCAAAACTAATAGAATAAACAGAACAAGAGTTGAAAAGGATAGAGAGAAGGCAATAAGAGATACAATGAAAAAGAAAAGAAGTGAGATGAATGGTCAGAAATTAAGAAAAAGAAGAGAAGGAAAAAAGAGAGGAATGATCAAAAGATAATGAGAAAAAAGGAACCAAGATAGAATGACGGAGAAGAATAAATGGATATAAGAAAAGAGGAAAAAAGAGAAAGACACAGAGCGGAATGATATACAAATGATGAGAGGGAATGAGAGGAGAGGAGAGACCGCCAAGGCGGCATCAAGAGTAGTTGCGGAGCGCAGGAGGGCGGTGTGTGTACGTGTGTATGTCTGAATGTCTGTGAGGGTGGGGGTGCACGTGTGCGCGCGTTTCGGATGCGGGCGGTGGCGCGGCGTCTGTCTTAGCAAGGGCGGCGGCGGGGGCGCCAACCGAATTGGCCGGCTGCAGGCTGCCGCCACTACCCGCGCCCGCGCCGATTGCATTTATTCATGGCGCCCACTTCGCCCGTCTGCGCCCCGCACCCCCGACTGTCCCACCCCGCACCCAACCCCGTCCGCTCTGCCTCGCTCCGCCCCGCCTCGCCCTGTGACGCCCTGCGACGCCCCGCGACGCCCCGCGACGCCCCGCGACGCCCCGCGACGCCCCGCGACGCCCCGCGACGTCTCGCGTCGCCCCGTCCCACCTCGCCCCGCCTTGCCCCACCCCTCCAAGCCAACCCCGCCTTGCCCCGACCCGCCTTGCCACGCTCCGCCTTGCTTCGCCCCGCCAAACCCTGCCTCGCCGTGCCCTGCTCCGCCCCGCCCCGCCCCGCCCCGCCCCGCCCCGCCCAACCCCGCCCCGCCCCGCCTGTCTCCGGTCGCTGACCGCCCGCCACTCAGTGAGAGCCTCCCGCGCCACGACGGGGCTCCACTGCCCGCGCCGGGGGTGGGGTGGAGATGTGGGGGGGCGGGATACTTCGCTGCGCCTGAGGACGACATTGCGGAAGCAAAGGTCACTTCTAAGAAGCTCTTCTGCCCCATCTCGCCTTCCGGCGACGGTCCCTTCGTAAATTGCCCTGCACTGGAGAAGAAGCTCGCGCAATTCATATTCATTTGTGTCTGCGGGAGGGGGAAACGGTGTCGCACCTGCATTCTTCGTATTTACTCCTTTATTATACCCTTCTTCCATCTTCATACTGAAATATTTCATTCGTAAATTTTTTTCCATAGGGCCAAAAACAATCAGACTGTTGTCATGACCATATTATGTGAATTCAAATTTAATCACATTTGACAAAATTTGAAAATAAATAGACAATATAGTTTTGAGAAAATATAGTATTAATTACAGTTTCATAGTTTCAGTACGCAAAGCAGTAAAAATAAATAACATTGAATGACAATTTTAGGCAAAAAGGAAGTTTCGAAACAAATAAAATAATTAATTACATAAATAACACTTGTGATAAAAGTAAATAACCCGAAGAAAATTCTTGCAGTAAAAATAACGAACGTGTTTGTGTCGGCTCACCACAGTTTATCTTCTCACATACAGAATCGAAATATTATCCCTACAATAGTATATACGCTCTTGATGTATTAAACATGTACAATCTATACTATAAAAAAGTAAGTACCTAATTCGTTAATTCATTCCCACAATTTTAGTACAAAGATAGGAAAGAAACAATGTTAATTTAATATTAATAACACGTATTTGAGGAAATATGTTTCCTTTTTGTGGTTCATTGAGCAATTTCAGTATAGCCTACTGACTCGTCTTTTAATCACCGTATCTCCAATGCATAACGATTAATCGAAAAAGTAATCATAGGAAAGGTACAAACTCATTCAACTGCATTCCCACGCGGCACAACGTTGTTAATTGATCTATCTTTTACGTTCATTTGACCCAAGCCAGACTCATTTCAACGACACCAAATGCATTCGACCAACGCCTATCTTGGAGCGCAACCGCAAATCACATGTAAAACGAACAAACCTTTGGCTCGAAGTAATTACCATAATAAAGCGAACGAGCCTCCGCTGCCAACGAGGCGAGGCGATCGCAACGCACACTCCGCGGCATTCGCGCGGAATAAAACTTAATTGCATACGGAACACGAGGCGAAGCCGCATTGAAGACGAGGTCGAAGCGGCGTCGTTGAAATTCCAGTGGAAACCGGAAAAAAAAAAAAAATTCCGAAAAGCCGTTGCGGAAGGGAGGGGGGAGCGAGCTCGCAGCGATCGTAGCGCGGTCCGTGGCGGCGGCGACGTGCCCAATTAGTCGGCTGCAACGTCATATCCACAGTCCTTAACGGGTTCGGCTGCCCGTCGCAGCATTGGAACGGAGCGCGAAAAGGGCTCATCGATATTCGTCCGCGAGGCAAAGGACGAAGGGCGAAGGGTGAAGGGCCGAGAGCACGGGAGGGGGAGATGCGGAAACGAAAGGCCGCGGGGAGGGCGACTGCGTGGGCCGCAATGGCGTCGTGCAAGATCATGATTGGTGAGGAGGCGATGATAATTCACGAGACGTTTGAGAATAATTTTGTGTTTGTTGTGGATAATATATTAGTTGTTTCTTTGTGTCTGACTTTTAAGTTCCAATTTTGCACACTAAATAATTAGAAGAAAAAATATAATCGGTTTTCTTCAACCAGATACAAAAAGGCTAAACAATGAAATGGAATTCTGTATTACAATCGCATTCAATGTCAAAGCGGAAACCAATTAATGTAATGAATTTACAATAAACACAAGCGTTCTCTGATACTAACCTGTCAAAGCAAAATACCTGCTGAATATTTTTGATGGAAAACGTTCGTAATCTATCAATAAACATAAAATAAGAAATAAAATGGTACTGTTGCCAACGTACATATATTAATCAATGGTAATACAACTCTTTATAAAAAATCACAAATAATTTAAAATTTATAACCTAAGTGATGATTCTTAACATGATTAGGATAAAATTTGCGTCTGCTAGTGTTGACTAACAAACGTTTGATATGATCGAACACATAATATTTTTATAACATTTGTTAAATGATAAGAACTTGCATTTTTAAAGACTTTGTCAAGGAGAGTCTTGTAGTTCTAAACAATCAAGAATATGCGCGTATTGCAGCGTAATTCAGCCTTAGTAAAATAGTTTAAGTATAAATAGAATTTGCGCTCTTGGAACCGTCTCAGAAATGTGCTTATCCAATAACTGCGAGTCGTATTTGATTATTTGCATTTGGCCTAAATTATTGTACAAATCTATAATAATTCCGCATAATATAAAATTATGCGGGATGTAAGGACACATTGTTACTGATTATTCTTGAATCATTCTTTCAGGTATATCTTCTTCCAAGTATATTTCATCCTTCTTCTTCCAAGTTGTAGTTCATTCCCTAAAATATGTTCCCATACAGCACAGTTTGTTTTCTCACAGTATTTAATACACTCGGTTGTAATAATGTGTTATTCAAATGTCAAGCAAAAGTACAAATCTAGTCGTTAGAGGCACGCCACTAGTCGACTTTATTGAATACTGGAGAGGGAAGCCAACGATCACATTCTCATTTGAATTAATTTTAGTGGATTACCATAATTGATTCCTTACGTGTTTGTTAACGATTCTGAAAATTTTGTGGATTGAAAGGTAGGTAAAAGGGAAACCAATTTCAATGACACCAAAATTCTCACATAACTCTATTTTAAATACCGGTGCATCGAAGTGGAATATGACAACTGTGGAGAGAAGAGCAGCTTGTATGATAATATATTAAACTTTCATAGGTGACAGAGACCTAAATGAACATGACGGTTGTGACTGAAGTAGACGCAAATGGTAAGCATGCAAATGCAGTGATGTGTTTAATGGTAGTTGTGAACTTGGTAGGGGTTCGAAATTGTGAATGTTGACTTTCCATTTACGTGGTCTAAAAACGTGACGTGCGGCGGTGGAACTTCTCAAAATTCTCTAAAATATAAAAAGGACCAATAAACATAATTTGATTTTGCATTAAATAAACAATTTATTAACAAAACACAAAAGTTGGCAGCTAGTACAAGTAATGCGCTAGAATGAATTTTGTTTTATTTCTTCCAGGGCATTCATGATTCAAGCCGATATTCAAATTCGTAGAGATCCATCAATCCGAGAAGAAAGTTCAGACACGGCGATCTGTGATACGTCATGAATTTGGCAATGTAATTATATACCTTTAAGACAATATTAATTAACAACATGATACCCAAATCACAAAACGTACAAGTTGTAAAAAACCAAAAGATTAGGCGACGCCTTATTGTAGAAACAAAACGAACTCACAATCAGCCATTGTTGAAGTTGGTAATGGTACAGAAACTATCTGAATTGATATGTAGGCAGATAGCAGGGACGCCAACTCATTATTACCAACAGCTTTCCCCAGCAAAACAAAACCGCGATTTGTGAAATCGCCGAAGGTTTGTGACTGCGTCGGAGGTTGCAACATGAGCGCAGAAACGGGAATTCCGGCGAAGCAGACGCAATAAGCGGTCTGGGCGAGTGTTCACCGAAGCGTATGTAGGCGAAACGGCATAATAAATGCCGTAAACGGTTGGAAGGGGTACGGCACCAACGGAGAGCGCTGCTGAACGGATTGCGAGCCGCGAACGCCGTCTGTAGCTGCAGAGACCGTGAGGCCTGCGACTGGAGTAGCACTGCAGTGGGCAGAGCCAGCAGCAGGAGATGTTATTGAAGCGGGGAGACGATCGAGGAGATGGAGGTAGAAACAGTTGGTGGTGTTGTAAGAGCTGAAACAGTGGGAGGAGTTGAAGGAATGGAAGATGCAGGAGTTGAAGAAGATGCAGGAGTTGACGAAGATGCAGGAGTTGAAGAAGATGCAAGAGTTGAAGAAGATGCAGGAGTTGAATAAATTGCAGGAGTTGAATACATTGCAGGAGTTGAATACATTGCAGGAGTTGAATACATTGCAGGAGTTGAATACATTGCAGGAGTTGAATACATTGCAGGAGTTGAATACATTGCAGGAGTTGAATAAATTGCAGTTGAAGAAGAAGCAGGAGTTAAAGAAAATATAGAGTTAAATACGTTGGAGGAGTTGAAGAAGTGGGAGGAACTGAAGAAGGTGGAGGAATTGAAGAAGTTGGAGGAATTGAAGAAGTGGGAGTTGAAGAAGTTGGAGAAGTTGAAGAAGTTGGCGAAGTTGAAAAATTTGTACCAGGTGGAGTTGGAGGAGCCGAGAAGCGGTGGAAACGAGGCAGAGACTGAACTGGAGGAGTTGGAAGAGTCAGCGACAGTGTAGAAAGCCCAGACACTGGCGGACGAAATGGGGAAGTGTACAGGAGCGGACGCGGCGGAGGCTTCTGGGTGGAGGCGCTGCAGAGCCGCATTTGCGGCAGCGGCGGCGCCGTTCCGGGTGGCCGGGGGCGGGGGCGGGGGCGGGAGGGGGGCGTGTTCGCTCGCCCATCAGAGACGCGGACGGCGCCTGCGGTGCCGGAGCCACCGCCGCAGCTGCCGGCGGACATCTAATTCCCCCCCTTTATTATCCGTGCGGATAGCAACTCGGCGGCGGCGGCGTCACGTGACCGGGCGGGGGGGGGACGTGGCGGGGCGCCGGCCTTCGAACGCGGGCGGGACATCGCTAATGGCGCCGACCGCGCGGCGCTGCTGCGGCTGCGGTGGACAGTGCTAACGCCGGGGGGGGGGGGGAGGAGTACGAGGAGTGGTAAGGGCGGGAAGTCCGGCGCCAGCGGTGGGTGGGTGGTCTGATTGGGAGCGGTGAGGGAGAGAAGGAACATTGAGGCGGGCAGGGACGGGAAAAAGGAGAGCGTTTGTCATGTCGAGGGTATATGGGGGGAAGCGATAGTGGACGAGGTCGAAGTAGGGACGGAATACTATAGGATAGAATGAGATGGGATGGGATGGCATGGAATGAAATGGGATGGGATGTCACGGTATAAGAGGGAATTTGAAGGGATGGCACGATATGTCATGGGTTGGAATGAAATAGTATGGGATAGGGGAAGATAGAAAGTCATGAGATGGTGAGATGAGATGAGATGATGAGATACGATGTAATGAGATGACGTTGAATGGAGTGGCATAGAATGGGATGTGAAGAAATGTGATAGACTGAAATGAAATGGAATATAGTGGCAAAGGGATTGGATGAGGCGAAAAGACAAGGAACAGAAAGTGATGGAAGATGTGGAGGGGAGGCAGAAGAGATGAGGCGAGCTGTGGAGTTGTGCCGTGGAGAGCAAAGCGCAGCGTTGCCAGTTGGTGCGAGGAAATCGCGAAAGGCGGGGAGGGGCGGCTGTGAGCTTGCGTGGCGAGTCGCTGCTGCAACGAGCTATGTAATGCGGGGTGAGGCGCCGGCGTGATCACGGGATTTGCAGCCTCCGATCGGCTCATCACTCCGCTAATTCGCGTCTGCGTGGATCAGGCAACGCCTCTTCTCTGATAACTTTGCTGCGGCTTCAGCGTGTGATTTTAACTACCAAATGAACGATTGTGTTTAAATTAATATACTTCGTTGTATATAGAGAATTATGTATCGTAAGAAATGTTTGATACAAGACTGAAGTATATTGAATGCAAGAATATTTAAGTGAAGTAAGTAAACAGTGTTTAAATTGGATTGCTAAAATATAAAACAGAAAGTCAACAGTAGATAAACGTGTTTTAAAAAGCATCGAATTTTGTGCTAGTTCGCCCTGGGTTCGTTTATTAATGAATTTTGTTCAATATTGTCCGGGATTTTATATTATTAGACATACGACCTTATGGAAAATATCACACAAATGTAATATTCAGTGTGGTCAACACAGCAAATATATAATTCCTTACATAAACATGTGTTAATTTGCGCTGACACGCAGACTGCAACTGATATTGTTCCGAAAATATTAATTACCGTAATTAAGTAACACTATATAATGCTTAATAATGCAATTATTGTATGTGCGCCACGCTAGAAAGAAATGCTCCATGTCGATCATTGTTTTTGCTATTCTACACTGATCAATTCTAATATTGTTTTCGTGGTTTCGAATTTTACACCGCGCTCCTGTTTGTCATATTTTAATTAACTTTCATTCCGTTCACTCAATGCCTTCTAACCGGGCACGAATGATTATTATTTTTGCGCTTTAGTGCACGATAAATTGTATTTTCCATTACGTTCAGAGCCTATCCGTTATAACGAAGGAATTTAATACATTTTCTCACACTAAGGGAATGGTTTTGAGAGAGCATTACTGTGAAATATAAATATCCAGATATTGTAGTGCATTTTATTTCGATTACATTTCGTCTACTTTGCTTGGTCTGTTACATATTTACCAACTTGTATTGTTTTTCATTATTATAATGGATATCCATATATATATATATATATATATATATATATATATATATATATATATATATATTATCTCAACTATATTTACAGTTTTATTGATGCGAAATATTTTAAAAACAATCCTTCTATTTTAAGGTAAGGAACACGATTCATAAATGTGACAGAGCAAATTATTTGTTAGCTGTTATTTACGAGGTTATATTTCACAACAATGAATTGATAGATTTTGATGAAGTAGGAAGTAATTAAAGGTTATATTAAAATTGTTCCTGTGATTTTGAATATTAAACACTTGTATTGAACTGGCTTTTACCTCGAATGAATCGTCGCTGAATCAAAGTTGTGTTTCTGCAAACAAATATAAATCTCCATGTCGACCATTTAATGATGTGTACTACGAGTACTATACACAGAGAACAAAAAACATATTTTGTCAACATTATTATAGACAGAAGATATCTTTGCTCTTTTAAAGTGGACATAGATGTGTGGATTCGGCATTTTTGTGCACTTAAAACGCATGTGAATAAAACTAGAGGTTGCCGAGAAATACTGAGGGCAGGAAATACCGTGAACAATGGGTCTGTAGAGTCAAGTCAACGCAAGCAGTAGCGCGCGAGGGCTGGAGCTGTTCGCCCTCCTAGTGCAGGCGTCGGCCGCCAGACAGCGCTGAGGACCGCGGCGTCGCGTCGGCAACAAACGACGGGACGGCGCCGCCCATAATTCATCCTCTCCCGGCGCGTCCCTCGGGAGCCGGCGGGCCTCTCCCGCGGGAACTCTCGCCCGGCGAGCGCCCCCCGGCCCCCGCTCGTCCCCGCCCGCCACGCCTCGCGAGCGCACACGCACGCACGCACGCACACGGACACAAACACCACACGGGCGCCTACACCCGCCCTCTCACATACAGACACTCATCCCCCCCCCCACACACACCATACGCGGGCATATGCTTCCTTTCACGTCAAGGCACAGCTACACAGACATACAGGCACAGTAGTCTCGGAAATTCGAGGTGGACGGAACAGGGCGTAGCTAGAATTTAGGAAACCGCGAATGATCGAATATGATTAATTTATTAAAATAGAAAAACCTCTCCCCACTTCTAATTATCAAAGTATGTATATTTCAATTAGAAATGCACTTGTGTAAAATTATTACATTAATTGCTGAAGATAAGTTAATTACATGTTAAATTAACTGTCGATTGTATTTTGTTTAAGTACATTGTTTATTTTACGTGCGTCAATATCACGCCATCTGATGAACATTAGATTGTCGGCTGGAGTTGCCTCTGGTTGTTGTTCTACGTATCTAATGGCTACCTCTAGCGCATCAAGACCCTCATTGTGACTCAAAGTTTTCGGGAATAATGTTTTTAAATTTATTTATTTCAGTTAATTTTTCGGTAAGCCTGATTTAACTGGGATTTATGGGAAACTGAAACAAGCGAGTCTCTAATTATAGAGAATCAATGCTACTCTACTCTAGAGACTATACACGTCACAGATTCACACACCACACATAGGGGAACATGCACTCTCCCACAACTAGACACAAGCCGTCAGTCACCCGGAGGAACACACACGCAAGACCGCGTACACATTCAGACACACACACACACACACACACACACACACACACACTAACAGCTACATTATTACAACAACACATAGACGACACACTACCACTCACACGGGCCGCACAATATTCACGGATAGACACACACGAGGGCTCGCGCACGCATACACAAACGCACGCGCGCACACACACACACACACACACACACACAAACACTCCACACACAAGACCTGACGTAGAAGCTGACGTATAGCGAAACACCATATCGCGTTGCTTGGCGTGGCCTCGAATTACGTAACTTCTCCCCACATCCTAAAGAGCCCAGGTGCAAGCCCAAAACATTTGGTGGCCATCGTATTGTGACCGTCTTCAGGGATGAAATGTCGCAATATTTGACACTCCCTTTGTCACACCGTTTTCCATGCATGTTAAATAAATAACACGTTGGGCGTGTTATATACAGCCATTCATTTCGCGGATAGAGTCATCGGTGACCACCGTTAGAATTTTGGCATTTCAGCCCAAAAGAACACAACGGATGAACTTGAATTTCATAAAAATCGATGTTTTATAAAGGGGGCTTTTAATATTTGCTTATTTTATTTGTATAGTACAGTATACACATTCAACTGCTTACCGAATCAAGAATCGGAAAAAGTCAATGCACTCTTTGATACAACACTTCGTGAAGGGGCATTTATATTCACAGAGAGATTTGATTTCGTAATTCCACAGAAAGAAACACATACTCTCGGAACATTTAAAACAGTCTTGCGCAACCAATTTTTTTATTGAAATGTAACTTAAAAATAATACCAATATTTAACAGATTCCGATCTATGATTAGTAGCTTTCTTCGTACACTCAAATAAAATAATAAACAGAATTCATTCTAAATAAATACATTTCATTTGCCGCATTAGTTTATTTTAATATTGCAAATATCAAACGATTGTTAATATTAAATTAACCACATTAGAGAAATTTTACGAAAACAAAATAATCCAATATACTATATTCATTTCTTTTGAACCGGATGATCGGAAATCTAGTACGTCAGGGTTAGTGTAACGCAACGGTTGTATAATATATTTCAAATTTCAGAATGTTTCATGTTAATACTCTGAGTACAGTGATGAGTATAATAATGCTCAATAGAATATTAAAATGAGAATATGAAACGAGTTAATTGTGTGTACAACGCTCATGTTAAACCGCGCTAATGTGACAAACGCATCTAGCCATCTTTTATAATGCATGGACAATACCGCTTGATTTTAATGGGTTTATGACATTCACATATGCATTGATTTATCTTTGATACGCTGTTTAACACCATTAAAGTTTAACTCATTTTCCTGACGAATAATTTTATACGACATGGTATCATTCGAAAAAAGAATTAATATTCTTTATGAAATATTCATACAATTTTTCACGCAAGTCATAATTTGAAGACGACTTTATGAATTGTTAATGTAAAAATTATAAACCTCATTGTTCATTCGTTCTCGAGCCATGTCTTCACAAATTTTCCGTGTAATTCTTTTGCAATTACATTAATTATACTGGTGTAAGATTTGTAATTATTCTTTATAACTGAAATCCAATTTCTTCGTTGTAGGGACATTAATTTTAAAAACGTTTGAGAGAGTAAATAAAAATCTTGAAAACAAAGTATTTGTGGAATTCAACGTACCTAGAATATTAATCACTTTGGAAATTGATACATTTGCAGCACACGCACACCAAAACTGTTTCTAAAGAATCTTAAACCTGATGTGTTCCATCGAAACATTTGTAGCACGCACGTTCGACAAATTTCATTCGAGAGCCCTTGCCAAACCACAGAGCACTTCTCTCCCCTTCTCATTCATTCTTTATCATCTTGCGGGACATTTATGTCGAAATAATTTTCCAGAACGTGTGGTAATTAATAACTGTCCAAATAGGGTGTCGCCGGCACCCCCCGGTCTCCGATTGAACCGGTGCCAAACCCCACCGTCTGCTGAGTCTCCCCGTTTTCCTTTCCCTTCTCAGAGTTCGGGCCGGGGGGCGGGGGTGGGGGAGAGGGTGCTGGAGGGGGGAGGCGGGGATTGCGGGAAACCACGCCTAATCCCTGCGGGTCCCGGAATCCGGAGTCGAACACAAGTCTTCCCGGGGTGGGCTTTAAGCCGCTGCACTTCGTCACTGTCGCTTGACAAACACGCAATCAGAGCGGCGGCGAAGCGGGCGGGGAGAGTGGGGCTGGGGATGGGGGGGGGGCGCCGAGGCGAAGGACCCAACAGGACGGCGCACAAGAAGTCATAGTGATGGGACGAAGGAAAGTGGAGAATCGAAGCGACGCATGTAATGCCTGTTAGATGTTACCAGGGCAAGAAAGATAACAATAAAATAATATGAAAGTAGTAAAGAAAAGGCGGGAGGCAAAAGAGTTAGCAATTATATTAGTCACACATGTTATTGCAGGCAAAATGAAAGAAGAGACCAAAGAGGTCTAGGAGTCATAGTTAAGACGGCAGACGGTAACTACAGCAGAGAATGGGTCAGAAATTCTAAAGCCAGAACCGAAGAAACGTTTGTGAGAAAAATAATGTTGGCAAGCGCAGAAAAAGCAAATGAAATTGTGAAAGACAATACACAATCCGTGGAGAAGATGGGCGTTGTATGTATGTATGTATATATATATATATATATATATATATATATATATATATAGAGAGAGAGAGAGAGAGAGAGAGAGAGGAATAAACCGACGCAGTGGCAGAGTGCGAGTGAACCATTGTCATATAAAGACAGTGTTCTAATAAGATGAGATAATGCCTTCGCAGAAGCGGAAACGTCAAGAGCCATATGAAATATCGCACCTTGACACAAAGGGACAGATGCAGTGAATAATAGTAATGCTGGCGAAGCTATGCCAGCCATAATCAGATCAGGATGAGGTGCTCCAGCGATGGTGCACATGTCTCCAATATTCAGCAGACCAACCCTTTGCAGACATCTGACAGCCACCGGCGTCAACCCGCTTGCATCCCTCAAGAACCGTCCCCTTTCGGGGGGCAGCCGGTACAGACTCTTAAGATCTTGATTGATTGATTGATTGTTTAGTGATTCCGTGCACGTCAACTACCAGGGTCAAGTCCCGTAAGTGTAATGCATGTGTTTGCTCGGGAGGTGGCGGTGATCTTTCCCCCACTGTATGGCGAGATCTGGCGCCGACCTACCGTCGGTTAGAGGGATTTTCCCCAATCAGGTATCTCCCACCAGCGGGGCACCGCCCCAGCCGGGACAAGCTCTATGCTCCCGATCAATCTCCCGGCATGTGAGGTTGTGTAGAGCATGTTAGTGTAAGTGTGTGTGTAAGGGGTGAGGATAGGACAAGGAAGAGGAAGGTCAGACCGTGCGCGGTCTGTGGCCCTTTGGTACGGTACTGCTCCGGCATTTGCATGGTGCTGATCAGAGAAACCACGGAAAACTAGCGATCAGAGCAGTCGGCCGGTAGAATTCATTTCCAGAGAGCGACTGAATTCGACCCAGCTGACAAGCTAGTGTCGAAAATCCTGCCACAGACGGGACTCGAACCTGGGACCTCCCGGTCACAGCGACTGTCTGAGTCATCTCTCCAGGCTCCCGACTGGTCTTCCCACACGAATGGTAGTATAGTGTAAATGTGTGTTCGGGAAGAGTATAGGACACAGAAGAGGGGAAAAATCGCACGCTGTCCTTGACTCGTGTTTAAGGCGTTGCTCCGGCATTCGCCTGATATTGATCGGAGAAACTATGGACCAACGCAGCCTGCCGCTAGAATTCTCCTCCAGAAAGCGGATGAATCCGACCCACCCATCCAGCTAGTATCCACCACCGTCACCGTCTGAAATTGAACCGCGCCCGAGGAGAGGTGGCTCAGGGCATCATGCGATGTCACTAGTGTCTCTAACCGAGACGTCCTAGTTTCAAGTCCGGAGGACGGCAGAATTTTCGACAATAGGTACATGGCTAGGTCGAATTCAGTCTCTAGCCAGAAGGGAATCCTAGCGGCCAGCTGCACTGATCAGTAGTTTTTGGTGGTTTTTCCGATAAACCCCAGGTGAATGACGAAGCAGTACCCTAAGAAAGAGGCTAGGGACTGAGCGGTCTTTCCTTCCTCTTTCTTGTCCCATCCTCTCCCCTTACTTACACTAACACTTAGTTGCACTACATTGGGAGATACTGATTAGGAAAAACTCCACTAGCTCACCATCGAGAGGGGGAAGGGAACCGACACCTCCCACGATAAAAAAAGCTTGCGCTACACTTACGGGGCTTACGGGTTACCGCGCCTAATCATCAATCAATGGAATCGCGGTGAAAGCTGCAAAGATGCAGTAGCAATGCTGTCCCTGACTTCCGACAGCGGTCGTGGTCGACCTAGCTGACAAGCTAGTGTCGAAAATCGGTAGGGCGCGCTTGTTTGTGTGCGTGTGTGTGTGTCGCAGTGGTGGTGTGTGCTGCGGGCAGAGCCGGCGCGAGAAGGCAGGCGAGGCCCGTTTGGTGTCTTAGCCGCCTTCGCCCGAGAACTTCTCTTGTTCTCGGCGCCCGGCCCGCGACCCTTCCGGGCTTCGATTTCGACGCCTGGCGGCTCCGGCTTTCATCCACTCGGGACTCCGAGGAGCGTCCAATGGTCTGGCCCACGAGGCCCCACCAACTTTCTTTTCTCTCCAATGCGAAACCGAAAGAACAACGGTAAAGGCGTGTCATTTACGAAAACCACAGCATGCGATTTCGGAATGTTGAACTTTCAATCTGGTATTAATTAATTGGCATATGACGTTTTTTCTATGTATTCAAAAACGTTGTTAATTCATTTGAACATGAGGTGAAAAGAGAAGGTTCACAAAATGGCATTTTATGGCACAATCCGTACATAGCTTTTTTGTACTGCTCCGGCATTCGCCTGGGCGTTTGTCGGAAAAAAGACGAAAAACTACCGATCAGAACAGCTGGTCGCTAGCATGCCCTTCCGGCCCGCGACTGAATTCGACTCAGCCATGTAACTATTGTGGAAAATCCTCCCCATCCGACCTTCCCGTGTCTTTCCCGCACGTCGTTCCACCCGTCCTGCTAGTCAGTCACCCTGCCCGCACGTACTCAACGCTTACTGTCCGTCCTCACTGCCCACCTCACCACCCACTCTTCTTCCGCGCAGTCGAAATTCCAACATCGAC
Organism: Gryllus longicercus; assembly: GCA_038098605.1. Classification (NCBI taxonomy): domain Eukaryota; kingdom Metazoa; phylum Arthropoda; class Insecta; order Orthoptera; family Gryllidae; genus Gryllus; species Gryllus longicercus. The sequence continues at coordinate 804,323 of JAZDUA010000562.1, forward strand.
ATTGTCAACTACATAACTACCTATCATATAAGTTTCGAAAATAATTGAGGTTCTTTTATAAGTGTATAAAGCTCTCGTTCAAGAAAATTGCCTATGCAACTTGTTTAAAATATTGCTTGATTGTCTTTGTGCAAATTTGAAAACAACTAACAAGACGATGCTTGTTTTCAAAGAATGTACTTATGGAATAATACATAACATTAACAACTACTCGTATAATAAACTATTTTATTTGAAGTAATCTAAGTAATCTAAAAATCGACTAGATTCAAAGGGTACCCCTTAAATACCCAACATATTTTGCCAAGGAAATATTCCCTCCAAAATACCCAATGAATTAATTTAAGCCAGATTATGTAGTAGGAAATTGGTTTCATTTCGAAGTGACAATCTAATTATCTAAACCGAAACACGATTTAAATCTCATAATGTAAATAGGAAACCTAATGGCACGAACTACGTAAATAAGACATATTGAAATATCTGCCGACAGAAATTATCGAAGTCATTTATCGTAAATTTTTGGGCTGAAGCAAACAAATGTTAAACAACACTCCTAATTCGAGTTTTCCGTGCCAATTGTTGGAGATAACCATACACGGATTAGACCATGTAAGGTACTACATAATTATCTGCATAACTGATCTCCAGTTTCGTGTAGTTATACCTTGCATTTGACATTGAATAACGTGATATTACAGATGTAATATCTTATGTGCCAAATTTTCACAAACTTATTACACACTATTTTAATTATTTGTCTTAGTTGTACAGTCATGCAATAATTTCATTATTATTCCATATAACATAGATAATTGACGAGATTGTTACTGATTTCGAAGTTAAGACATTATATAAACCATAACCGAGCAACTACATACAAATATACTCGCGCAAAAATAGTGTTGCTAATTCAGCAACAGAAGATGTATTAGGGAATTTTAATGAAGAGAAAGATAATGAAAGAGAATGTGAGAATAGAAATCTTTCTAAATAGACAAACAAATATTTATTTCAAGATTTTCCCATTGAAAATTCTGGTTTTATCATGAAAATATGAATCAGAATTTATAGTATAAATTCATAACGATTACGCTCAGTCATATACTATTTAGGAAAGTAATTGATTTACGTTATATCGCGCAATTATTTTTCTATAAAATTATCTCTGAATGAGTGCACTAAAATAATGAGTGAGGAAATAAACTTACTAATTCAATACAGTAATGCTTTGCTCATCGTATCTGTGAAGGATAGCCGCAGGAATATGCCGAGGGGAAAATGTTTATTTTCAGAATATTTTATTTCCTGTTGCTCTTACGAAAACATAATTATGTAAAGAGGGGAACACCATCTTTACATTTACCTCAGAGAGACCAGAGGAACAGATATTATATATTGTATAATTGATGCATCGTTTGAAAAATAAAAACACCAGGAAATAATTCATCTCTACCCAAAATTTCAACCCCAAACATTTTTTTCTCCAAAAAATCCCCTAGCAGCGGACAAAATCTGCGAAAGCGCCGAGTTTATCCTCAGGGTTAAACCATCCGATCGCGTCCGCCGCCAGAGCGTTTGACGGGGAACGCGGAATATCCAGCGAGGGAATCCTTGCACGCGAAACCAAACAAACAGCGCGAGCCGCGCAGGGGAACTCCCCGAAAAGCGCCGCGCCGCGTGGAGCTGTGCGGCGTTCGGCTGTTTGCGCACGCGTCTGAAACGGAAGAGCAGCGCACCTGGCGCGGCGCGGCGCTCCCCCATGCGTGGCGCCCCTTTGCCGCTGCGCCCCGCGGCGGCTGGCGCGGCTCGGCGCGGCTTTATGCAGCGCGCGGCCGGGGGCCGGCGCTCGAATACGCTAACGGGAGATAAAATGTGGATGCACGCAGAGCAAGGCTAATGGAAATTAGCTTTCGTTCATTTTGTTTATTTATTTATTTGCGATTTTTTTAAATCCTTTTATACATTTTTTAAAATCATTTACTCATTTATATTTTTTCATTTTTATTTCTTTATATTATTTATTATTTATATTTTATTATTTATTTATTATTTATTATTATTTATATTTTATTATTTATTATTATTTATTATTTATGTTTTATTTATTATTATCATGTATTATTTATTTATTTTTATTTATGTATTTATTTGACATTCTTTTACATAATTAATGCCCCTATGTGCGCACCTGATTGTCATCAATATATTCAAATACATTATAATTTTTCTTTCTTTAAAATACATTATAATTGTAGAAAGGCATAATGGAAAATACTTATATAAAAAATAATTAAAACTGTAAATATAATTGGAACGAAGAAAGGCAGAAATGCAGGAATGTTGTGTTTTTGTAAACTTACGTAACTTTCTTCGTCGTAAACTTGAACTTAGAATTCGCTACGATAAATATACTCGATTATATAGTAAAGGTGGTAATGAATAATTTTGAAATATGTTCCTTTATTGCCACTCCCTGTAGTGGTAATGTTACATTAACTCTCTCGGGAGTCAAATATTTTTTTTCCAAACATCGTGTGACTCAAGAGTCACTTTCATATTTAGTAACAAGGGGCAAACAATGCACTTTCACAGAATTAAAAAAAATAATTTAGATAAAAATGTATGTTTTTATTGGTGAAACGATTTAAAATTGAAATTAAAAATATTACTGCTGACGGAAATGTCAACTGCAAGCGAACACCGATATAAAAGAACACTCATAATAATTGCTATTTGGAGTTTTTATTAGCTTTACACACAACTAGAGCTAGTGGCTGTTTCTAGAAAAAACAACACTTGACTTGTTCTAAGGTTACCCTAACAACCGGGCCACGGACCGCGTGCAGTCTTTCCTTCCTCTTCCTTGTCCTATCCTCATCCTCTTACACACACTTACCCTAACATGCACTACACTACTATACGTGCCGGAAGAGTGATCGGGTGCTTATAGTTTGCCCGTGCCACACTTGTAGGAGATACCTGGTTGAGGAAAACCTCGCTAGCTGAGTGTAGGTCGGTGCCGAATCTCGCCGTCCAGCGGGGGAAGATCACCGCCCCCTCTCGAGGAAAAAACAAGCACTACTCTTACGGGAATAACGACCGTGGTAGTTGACGCGCCCGGAATCACTAACAACCAACCATCCACTCAGCTCACTTTAGTAGAATTCTAAGTAGTGTTTAATATCCCCACCGTCGGGACTCGAACCTCAGGATATCCCGGACAGAGTCACTGCAGTGCGAACTGTAGCTGAGTTACCTCAGCCGATAAATCAATGTTTTCCAGAACTTCCTAGATAGTTACTTTTCCAGATAGTTACTTTTCCTGAACAATAAAACCGTTTGTAATATATTGAAAACAACACATACACTTGAAAAATACATTGAAAAATTACTCGTATAAAGTACTATGTCAATAATATATCCGAAAATGATTATCCGTGAAGAAAACATTTGTAAGTTCCGAGATTTCAGCGTGTTTTGGCGGATTCTATTAAGAAATAAAAAATATTGTAGAACGTGTTAAAACGATGATGTATTGAAAATTACTACATTCATATGTGTACGAATAAACACTTTCATGCTTAAAATTGTTTAATTTTCTTAAAAGTCCATTTCTCTCTAAATGTTCGAGGAAACAATTCTTCCGTGAAGCACAAACGGGCGCCCTGTGCCTACAGAGACTGTTCCGGCTCCTTAATAGAGCTGCGATCTCTGCGTGTTCTTAGAGCGGCCTTCAGCCCGCACCAGGTTTCCTGCAATTTTCGCGAGCTGTCGCGGTAATAGGCGCGTTGTATGATGAGTCGCCCTGGGCGGCTCCGCTGGAGCCTTCTGAATGGGGCGAGGGCGGTGGCGAAAGGACGCGGAGCGCAATGGGGCGAGGTGTGAGGTGGGGGGCGAGGAAGAGGGCGAAGGCGAGGGTGGGAGTGAAGGCGGCGGCGAGGGTTGGGACGAAGACGGGGGGAGAGGGTGGAGAAAGGGGGAGAGAGGGGGAGAGAGAGGGGAGAGGGCGGTTGCGAGGGATATGGCGAGGGAGTAGGGAGGGCGGTATTGAGGGCGGGAACGAGGGTGGTAGCGAGGGTGGGGCGGTGGGGCAGTGGCTAGGGCGGTGGTGAGGGCGGGGCGGGAAAAGGCGGGGCCCGGGTGGGAGAAGGGCAGAGGCATGGCGGACGCAGGGCGGTGGCAGGGTGGGGGCAGGGCGTGGGTAGGGTAGGGCGTGGGCAGGGTAGGGCGGGGCGGTGACAGGGCGGGGGTAGGGTGAGCGCAGGGCGGGGGCAGGGCAAGGGAAGGGCGGGAAATGAGTCTGGAGAACAGGCAGGTGATGGGGGAAGGTGGTGCATGTGGAGTGCGGTTGGGGGGCGGGTGGAATCGTGCGGTGGTGTGAGTGGGGTGTGGAGGGGTAGAGGCGCGGTTGAGGTGGGGTAGGGGAGAGGCAGCGAGGGGCAGGGACTGGTGGAGGCAGCCCCGCCTGTGAGAGGTCTCGTTCCGCATGGGGCTTTTTGTATCTCGAAATTACTAAACACAGTGTAAATAAATTTCCGCGCGGAGGGAAAGCACAAATACACGCACCTGCATAAACAGCGGGCGTGTTGCCCCGCGCGGCCGCAGCTGCCGCGGGGGAGGGGGTGGGGCTTGGCGGGGCGGGGCGGGGCGGTGACGGGCAAAGCTGCGCAGGGGCGCATGCGGGAGGAAGAATTTCTGTGTAAAGCGAGGAATGACGAAAGTTTGAATGGACGACGGCGTTTGGAGGGTATTACACAAGTCTCAGTCAGGTAAACGCAGTCACCGGCTGGGAAGAGGGTGCGCTGGTGGCGGCGTTGGTGATAATGCTGTTGGTGCTCGTGGTGATAGCGTTGACGATAATGTTGCTGGTGCTTTTGACGGTGATCGTAGTGTTGATTTTATTAGGGTAGTGGTGAGGGGTGTTGGACAATCACTAAAATCTTCTCAGTGGTGGAGCATAGATTGTGTTTTATTAGTATGGTGAGTAAGGAACAGTAAATAACTTGAGGAATACAGAGGGTAGTTCAGAAATACGGCAGTATGTGGTACGTGTGGTGAAGTACGAAAGGTGGCAAGGAGAAGGAGTTATTGACATTCATGTATTAGATGACAGGCGAGGGCGCAAGCATCCAAGAAAGAAATGAAAAGTGAAAAGAGGGAAAGTTGAGAGTGTACGAACAATTAAGCCGAAATAAATCATAAGAATTAATTTCTGCTTTCTTGGTCTGTTTATTTAACTTATCACCAATTTCGTGACAAGAAATTGGGTGGATGTCTAAGGAAGAACATTTATGCCAAATAAGATATGACTGACTAAAAGTATTTTACAAAGAGAAGAAAAATTGGAAGAATTTGGAGAGAACGAGAAAAAGTTGAAAGAAAACGGCAGGTAGAGAAAGGCATTATTGGCACCGAAAATAGTAACAAATACCAGTCACAATAAATTTTAGGTCTCGTTAGTCAATTTAAAAATAATGTAATAGATAACTGATATAATGATGAAATAAAATCAGTGTGGACCAGAATGTGGATGTGTGGAATAAAACAAATCTACATGCAGGTACTATGTAGAGATAGGGCAGGGAGCTGAATGGTTGTGGAATCATCGGAAGCAACGAGGTGATGGACGTCATTATAAAGGGACTCGGAGAAGTTGCTTCGAGGATAGTAGTAAGGCATTGCGAGTGTTGGATGGATACCTCTGTAAGAAATTCGGGCGATGAGGAGACATATGTCTAGAATCAGGTGGAACTAGCAGGTTATTAAGACAGTTAACGATAAGCTAACTGGAGTGATACGGCAGTGGGAGGCGAGGACGATGATTGGAGTAAGTTAAGGAATAACGAAGAACAGAAAAAAACAGGGAGGTCAGATAAATCATTCAAGGGCCACGTGGAAACCCACAGTAGCTGCTCTGCTTCAGAGAGTCTAGCAACAGAGGGGCGAACGCAACGGCGAGGACGACGATGGAAAGCGGAGACGGCGGCGGTGAGGGCAACACAAAGGGCCAAAGGGCACAACTGAGGGGCGGCCGGAAGGTGGGAGGGAGCAAGGGTAGCCGTGAGGGCACCGCCCCCACCTGCAGAGATTGCGTTCTTTTTAATTAAACCCAAAAAAGCGCAAATTGTCCGCTTGGCAGACCCGCCACTCCGCGGCCCCGCGCCGCTCAAGACATCATCGCCGCAACGCGTGAATTACACATATTTTTCAGCTGCAAAACAGGAAAAATGCGTCTTTGCTTTTTTTAATATTTAAACATTTGCGTTTATGAAAGAGGGCTCGACCTCCAAGGCGCGTTGCAGAGAGAAACTCTGGGAAATGTTATTCGAAATTAAACTCCATACTCGCGCGGTATTCTGCTTTAATGGGGGGCGGGGAGGGGAGAAAGTTGCAGCTGTTGTGTGCATCTGCCCAGGTCTCGAAATATTGCGGGTGTCTCCCGCGTTATTCCAGGTTCAACAGAAGCTTTGCATCTTTCGCTTTAAAATTTCTTTAAAAACGTTTGGTTCAACTCAATGTTGTTGGTTTTTTCTCGAACGTTTTCAAGGGCATTATTAATCAATATGTTTATATTATATTTTGTTCGACATCTGCTAAACAACCCTTTGTCAAGAAACGATGTTAATCTAAAAACTGCTATATAAAATTCTTTCAAGCTACGTCGTCATACATGCAGTAAAAGCGTGTCAAAAAATCGAATCAAATGGCAATAACTTGGAGATGTCAGATGTAGTTTTTTGGCACAAAACATCTCCCTTTCTACGTATTCACTAGGGATTTACATTTCATGTAATGGCCACGAAGTTAATGTTTATGACTAATATTGATTACGTTTTTAAAACCATCAGGTCGCTGAACAGCGCAACTGGGTCGAATGCTCTGCGGGAGGCTGTTTGAAACGATTGCTAATATATTTCATCTACTTTAATGGGCCAGAAACATGTTATAGTCAATTTATTTACCAATGAACTACTTGTTTCACTCTTAATGCGGGGGAACACAGTTGTCGTTCTACTGCAAAACGTTTCCCCCTCCTAAAATATTACGCGCAATTTAAAATACCGACCGTGCTTATGCGGTATGCGCATTTTGTTTATTTTGGAGCATTTCGCATTGTGTCGCTTTGTACAAAAATGTTAATGTTCGCACATAAAATCCACGTGGAACGGTCGGCCCCCACAGTGATTTAGATAATGGTTCGGATGCTGCGGCGTCGGCGGGTTGGATCCCGCTCCCGCACTTGTGTTGGCGTGGCTTCCCCCCCCTCCCCAACGCCCCGCCCCCGCCGCGTCCGCTCCTGTGCGCCTGGGAAGATGAAGATAGATCTCACCGTCAACTTTAGATGCATCACCAAGACCGATTGGTCGTGGTCAACGACGGCTGTGACGATTAAGATGGTGACCTTTTTCGTTGCTGGGCGTTGCGTAGGAGACGTTTCTTGCCAATTGGCGGCCGTGTCGTCAGTGTTAACCCGCAAGATTTTACATTTCACTTACGACACTGTCGTCCGATTACTTGCATGACATAGTGCCCATGTAAAAACATCTTAACTCGAAAATTTCCTTGGCTTCTCCGGGGCCTTCATCCTCTGTCGTCCATACTCTTCCTCTCCCCTTCACACTCCCCTCTCCAAATAAATGGGGCCACTGTTTTGGGAAGGTTAACGTAATTTGGGAAGGTTGACGTACGCCCATGAAAAATGATTTTCCGGACCGATGGTCGGAATTTGTTGTAATTTTATTTTCATTATATTTTGTCAAACAGTACAAATTGTATGTAACGTACAAGGGAGAAGTATAATTAGTTTATTGTTGTCTTGCCAGTGTGTTTAACGGTGGTCACGAAACGAATGAAAGTTGGTGAAAGATGGTTGAAATGAAAAAATAAATGAATTAAATGGATTTACATTTCTACGGGACAACATATATCAATTAGCTCCGCAACGTCTATATCAAACTTATCGGTATCTGAAAACTTCAATGTCTTTTTAATGTTAATTCATTAGGGTTTCCAGTTTTTATTAAAAAGCAAGAATCAAGTTACGTCAATTGGAAAATACAAAAGGATTCCAATTAAAAATAAAAACAAGGCTCATTATCTGAATGCAAATAGAACCGTGAAGTATTTTTCTTCTAAAAATAAAATGTAGTTGCGCGGTTCTAGCTGCTCAGATACAGTAGTTGCTGCCGCACATCCAATTTAATTAAACAAAAACCGCCCTGACTTTTCTATGAACCCTTGACGATTTTTCATCTCTAGTGTGCGAGCAACCAGCAAATTACACATTCAACTAATCCATATTCTCTCGACCAGCATACCAAATTACGCCGTAGGGATCAAGTGATAAATATATAGATTATTTAAAAATGTTCTGCCGCAGGCTTCTTGGACTGATTCATAATTACGTATTACAGATTTTTTAACATTTGACATTTTTATATGATTTTCATTTGACTCTGATATTGTAACTGAAATTGACATTCAAATTTAAGATAAATATTGTACAAGAATAATTAAATTATGTTTTCCATTACACATCAACGTTACAGGAAACATATATTTTGTTATGATTTGAGGTTAGAAGTCCAAGACGACTCCACGTAATATCTCGAACTTTTTGTTTTAATTTCTTGTAAAACTCATCAGGTATTTAAATGCAGTTCATCTAGTAAAAATGTTAGGAATAATGCCACGAAGATTTCTCTTGGTCAGCAGTTCGCTCACATCTCCGGTACATCTCATGAAACTGGACTTCATAGCAAACATGTGTGGACATATAACTCGAATGTAATAACATGACTTGTCGACTTCACCTTCATGTTTTACGTCTGAGTTTGGATTCACTAATTTATGGGGGGATATCGAGAAAACGTTACTTCTCGGCAAGGCTACATGACCAAAGAAAGGTGAAAAAATTAATATCGAATTATTATTTTGAATAGCTATTATTTAAATTTTTGCTTAATAATTGAATATATATCATTAGAGTCGATCTATTTGTATGGATTTCTCTTTAACACGTTGGCATAGACTCTACATTTGATATACTCGCCTCTTTGCCTAAAATTGCATTTGTTGCATATTTCTCTCGATGTCTCCGGCAAAGGTGTCTGCGTGTTAGAGCACGTCACTACGGCATTCGTTTACTGCGCAGGTGACAGCGGCATCTGTTGCTACGCCGCCTTCCGCCCCAGGTATTTGACCGCGGCGCCCTCTGGAGGACAGAGCGAAGCTTTCGCGTGGCCTCGAACCACGGTCCCCCTCTCCGCCCCCGCTGCTCCTGCGCCGCTCCATTTCGCGCTTCAGCAGCCCCGTCGCCTCAGGCGTGGCCCCGCTGGGCCGCCGCCGGTGGCGCTGCCCCGCGGCGTCGGCCCGAACCCACCCACCCACCCACCTACCCTCGCCGCCGCCGCGTCATCGACTGTGCTGACGCCGCGACCGGATGCCAGCGACGACGACGCTCTCTCGCTATGTAGCATCTTTCTTCGGTGCGACACGTCACCATCTACCCCGTCGACCCAGTACCATCCGGGATTCCTCCACGTTTTCACCCTCATCCGTGCCTTCGTTCCATCTCCACGTCTTCCAACACGCCGCACCGTCATCCTGTACGACACTACACGTCACCATCTTCACGTCTGCCTCTAGCAGACTGACTTTGCTCCCCCCGTATCACCCACATTGCTGAGGCCTCACCAGACACAACCTACCACTACCTGCCCTCCCCCCTTCACTCACCACCTAATACAAGCTAGCCAACCCATCAATTCACTCGTCATTTCTCCGTCGTTTCCTGAAATCGTCACAGTTTATTTTCAGTGGTGCTAAAATTTTCGCTACTTCTATTATTCTATTCTATTAATGGCATTTCAGGAATACCAAATTTATTGATGTTAATGGTTATAATAAAGATGGAGTAAACTGTGGAATGATATGCAAGGAAACTCATACTACTCCATGAAAATCTTTCGTGAAACTGTTTTAAAGATTACCTCATTGAAGTTCACGTTGAAAACGACTGTCAACCGGGGCTCAACCTAGTTACAGCAGCCTTACCCATATAGCCAGCCCACGTGCACCATTTTAGAGATTCCGTTTGCCTTACCTTGACTAAAAGTACTCTTGAATCTTATAGTCTTTGAATTATTTTGAGTCGCCTACACAGCTAGTTGATATTGTGATATTTTGTTAAAAACAGAATGGTATATTACTGTAATGCAAAACGTTTAACTAGTATAAAAACTAATTTAACTGGTAAAAGAAAGGTCATGATAAATATGATTTTAATTTACAGATGATGTATTCAAACATATATGACACTCAGTGGTATAAAAGGCAACTAATCAGTAATATCTATTTGAAAATTGAATCAAATTGTAATGTAAAATCAGGTTATTATCAAATTATGAAAAACTTACTGCAAATATTTCGGAATGCAAGTGAAGTGTATTGTAGAATAAACACGAGAATTAAATTGAAATTACTAGTAGCTGATAGTAGTTATACACTGACATTAAGATGTATTTAAGACGGATTTAACACAATCGTGGAGCGATACCTACTGCAGCCGCTCCTGCAACAATCGCTCGGCATCGCACATTCCTCGCCCTCGCCCCTTCGCCACTCCCTGACCGTCGCCCACTGCCCGTCGCCGCATCCGTCACCCCTCCTCCCGCTCTCTTCCCCCCTCCGCCCCCGCGCAAGTGAACCCTCCCTGCTCGCGACTGAAGCGCTGCGGCGTAGACGAAGGCGAAATGACGCGCCGGAGGCCGAGCGGACATCCGCGCTGTGATCATGAAAACAACAAGAGAAGATCATCGAAAAAAGCAACAACAAAAAAACACGTCGAAATAAACCTAAAAAGAGGCACGAAGGGGTTGAAGAAATGCCACACCATGCCATCGCCATGTGACGAGGGAAACTCACTCCCGACAAGATATTTATTACAGCACGGCTCACTAAATATTTCCGAAGAGAAACTCGGAGTTTGTAAGGAATATTTACGCCAATAGGAGGACAGTTGAGGACATTCATAACCAAGACAAGAAAAAGCGGAGTGAGATTTTAAAATACACAGCTTTAAATTACTAGTTTGCATCAAATTATTTTATTATTTTGAACCACAATTTTTGCGTGGTAGATACAAAGTAATAATGCAGTATACAACGTAAAACAGTAAAACATTCTTCCCAAACATTTCTTATATGCAATATTACAGAAATTAGACGCAGTAATTGGACGCTGGCTGGCTGAGAGCGAGGACATAGCGGCCGACCTCCTGCCGATCCAATTCGTAAACAATGTGGCGTACGGGTCGCGGCGGTTCGCATGTGAAAAGTCGGTCGTTAGAGGCGAGTGCGGAGCGGCTGATGTAATTTAATGAGCCGTGGCTTTCATCGCGACCATATGTTGCGCGCGCAATAGAGATGAAATGTTGCTAGCGAAACTAGGGAATTCGAGATAAATGGGAGACGAATGCTGAATAAACATCAGGCTAGGAATATTAGTTACGATTATAAAATTACTGAACACAAAGTTTACAAAAAAAAATAATCATTCTTCATTCAGGAATTCGGACAGAATTCAAAAGTATATATTGTAACCGAACCGATTACCTGTAGAATCGGTTGGCCGCCCTGCCACTAACTCAGATCGGTGATGGAAGGAACTGTTATGCAGTACAATAGGAACACAAATTAAATAACACTTGTTCACTGGTAAAATGATTCAATTTATTTCTGGGCATGAATGATAATAATAAAAGAAAATGCACCAGAGAAATTTCAACTATAAACTATCAATGGAAAGGAAAATTGAAGAGATCGATTAAAAGAGAAAGGAAAGAACATTAGGCGTTAGTAATCAGTAAAGCTTATGACTAGGAAGAAAATCAACTTGTTATAACTAATATTGACATGAATTACAGGATTACAATTTAACGCGCCTGAGCGCGACACTACGTTACATAAGTCTTGGAGTTGAATGACCCCCGGGTTGTTCAACCCGGTAGAGTTTTTTTCTTTATGAGCCCGGGCGGACCCTCGGCGACTGGAAGAAGGGCGGCGGCCTTGGGGCGAGGACGCGTCCGTGGCGGTCCCGCACACGCCCTCCCGGCGCGTGAGTCAGCTGGACGACCCTCTGGCGAGGCCGTTACCACTGGCAACGGTGGCTGGGCGAGCTGGTAGCGAAGTGCTTGAAGATTGCCGGGATTTTTCTCCCGACCGCAGGCGCAGAGCAAACAACCAAGCGTTCTTCTGATTGTCGTGACAGTCTTTTACAAGTCCGGTTTCAGAAAATTAAGAAATCCGTCACGAATAATTCAAGATTCAGAAAAGTTCCTCTATTCACTACAGTCTGCTCAATACTCGAGCTGATACTGTAAAAAATTCTAAGTTCGACAGAGGTGAACTTGCCTCTGAACGAATAATATTTCCCCCCAAGAGAAACTTCTGCCCCGACTGTCCTGTCTAAACTCCAAATCCCTACTGTAAAAATTCTAAGTTCGACAGAGGTGAACTTGCCTCTGAACGAATAATACTCCCCCCCGGAGAATGTTTCTCTCCCGACTGCCCTCAGCTCTTCTCCCGACTGATGCCCCAGCTATTCTGCTTTTCTCTCCGTCAAAATCGCACCAGGTTAACTCTTCTCCCCACCCCAATTTCTTATGCGTCCCAAGTCCCTTTAATAGCAGTGTCGCTATTGGTTAAAAGTTGTGTCGCAGTGAAATATTCTAGCCCAATCGCAGCGTGAGAAGTGAGGGAAATTCCCACTCTTTGTGCAGGCTGCGAGCAAGTAGGGTTGTTCCCGAACTTTCTGGAACTTTGGCCCTCGCTTGCGTAAGGGGGGCGCGTTCGATGACGGAAGAATTGCTCTGGGCTCCCCCGAAAGTGGGTGGTCTCAAAATCTGCAGCCAGCTGTGAACACTTGCGCAGTGTCTGTCGTCGCCAACCTTCTAAACGACTCCGCTAATGGGCCGAGGGCGTTAGGGACCTTGCGCGATGGGGAAGGAGGCGGTAATGGCCTCCCGCGACGAGCGAAGTTGCACGTGTGCCCGTCTGCGTAATACTTCGGCAGAAATCCTGGGTGGCCGAGTCTTGTTTGTTATATTTAATTTTATTTTCTGGGCGTGAATTTCGTTTCGGAAGGTATGACGGAATCGGTTTCGCCACATTGGCCTTCCCCTCCGAATAAAAAAAAATTTGAGTTAGAGGAATTAAATTTCGAAAAGCGAGAATTTTTTTTGTTTAAGTCACAATTCAAAAAAAATAGCGAAACCCGAAATGAATGCTTTTACCCGTTATTCTAATAAAATTTAGTTGACCATTGTAAGTTAAAAATGAAAAATGTGATCTCTAATTAAATCTAGTAAAGTACAAAAAAATTGAAAAACTTAGTAAAATTAAAAAATTTAGGAAAAGAGAGAAACGTTTGGTGAAGCCAGGGTGGTTTTGGATTTTCCGCCTGTTTGCCCCAGAAACACAAGTTCTGCGGAGGAATCCACGAGAATCTCAAAACTAATACTCCAAGTAAATGCATTGTCGAGTTAATTTCCGTTCCCTTCTTTAGTCCCTCTTTCACTATCTGGTTTAAATTTTGTCCAATTCCCATCTTTAGATTTCCTTCCATTTTTCTGATATTTCCCCCGTTAATAATGCCTGATTTCTTAAATTGCGGAAGAATCCACGATAATCTCAAAACTAATGCGCCTAGCAAATGTACTATCGGATTATTTTCAGTTTCCTTCTTTACCTCCACTTTCACTAACTGCTTTGAATTTTGCACAACTTCCATCTTGAAATTTTCCTCCCGTTTCTTGATATTTTTCTCATTAATAATGCCTGATTTCTCGGATTTGTCGCAGATTTGGCTGACTTCTTTGTCAAGTTCGGGTTCGATCCTAGTCAGTTCGTCGCTCATTTCCGACCTAATCTCGGTAATACTTCGGATAACTGGCTCGGAGCGCGCTTCAATTTCGCTGTCACCTGCCTGGAGCTTTTGACTACTTTCTGTCTGACTATCCCCAAAATACGAATTTACATCAGTTCTCGAATTCTCTAATTCTTTGCTCAAATTTTCTACACTATTCTGAATTTTCACGAATCTATCATCGAGACTGTTCCGCACTGTTCCAAACCCACGATCAATTACTGCTTCTAATTTTTCTAATTTTACGCCGTTGTTAGCTAAGCTACTGTCCAGCCGGTCAAATCTCTGCGAATGTTTCTCGTCCATCTCTGAGAGTTGTTTCGAGAGGGTTTCATTAAATTCTGAAATTTCTGAATTTTGTTCCGTGATTGTTTCCGTGAGAGTTTCCTTAAATTCTGAAAGTTGTTCCGAGATGGTTTCATTAAACTCTGAAATTTGTTTCGTGTATTCTGACGTTTCTTTCATGAGTTTTTCCATGCTTTCAGATCGTTTTTTGTAACTTTCTGAAATTTTTCTGTCTAGCTCTGACATTTGTTTCATAAGGAATTCGTGATTTTCTGAAATTAGTTTCGATATTTGCATAAAGTCTTTGAGGGTGATCTTGGGCGGTGATTGTTTCTTTGGACTACCATTTCCAGCCACGTTAACACCTGACTCGTCCAACATTTTGGAGGTTTTAAATGAATTGCGCACACGAGAATCACAACACACGCGGCACAACACAATAGCACTCACAAACAAAAATACAACAATAAAACAAATCATTACCAGTCAACAAGTTATTTCTCTCATAACAATATCCTTCCATCCATTTATAACAAAATTTTGGTTAAATTTAATTTTTAAAATTTGGGCGTGAAAAAACCTCAATTATTCGGCCGTCGGGCCCCACGGTGGATGCGCCAATTGTAACCGAACCGATTACCTGTAGAATCGGTTGGCCGCCCTGCCACTAACTCAGATCGGTGATGGAAGGAACTGTTATGCAGTACAATAGGAACACAAATTAAATAACACTTGTTCACTGGTAAAATGATTCAATTTATTTCTGGGCATGAATGATAATAATAAAAGAAAATGCACCAGAGAAATTTCAACTATAAACTATCAATGGAAAGGAAAATTGAAGAGATCGATTAAAAGAGAAAGGAAAGAACATTAGGCGTTAGTAATCAGTAAAGCTTATGACTAGGAAGAAAATCAACTTGTTATAACTAATATTGACATGAATTACAGGATTACAATTTAACGCGCCTGAGCGCGACACTACGTTACATAAGTCTTGGAGTTGAATGACCCCCGGGTTGTTCAACCCGGTAGAGTTTTTTTCTTTATGAGCCCGGGCGGACCCTCGGCGACTGGAAGAAGGGCGGCGGCCTTGGGGCGAGGACGCGTCCGTGGCGGTCCCGCACACGCCCTCCCGGCGCGTGAGTCAGCTGGACGACCCTCTGGCGAGGCCGTTACCACTGGCAACGGTGGCTGGGCGAGCTGGTAGCGAAGTGCTTGAAGATTGCCGGGATTTTTCTCCCGACCGCAGGCGCAGAGCAAACAACCAAGCGTTCTTCTGATTGTCGTGACAGTCTTTTACAAGTCCGGTTTCAGAAAATTAAGAAATCCGTCACGAATAATTCAAGATTCAGAAAAGTTCCTCTATTCACTACAGTCTGCTCAATACTCGAGCTGATACTGTAAAAAATTCTAAGTTCGACAGAGGTGAACTTGCCTCTGAACGAATAATATTTCCCCCCAAGAGAAACTTCTGCCCCGACTGTCCTGTCTAAACTCCAAATCCCTACTGTAAAAATTCTAAGTTCGACAGAGGTGAACTTGCCTCTGAACGAATAATACTCCCCCCCGGAGAATGTTTCTCTCCCGACTGCCCTCAGCTCTTCTCCCGACTGATGCCCCAGCTATTCTGCTTTTCTCTCCGTCAAAATCGCACCAGGTTAACTCTTCTCCCCACCCCAATTTCTTATGCGTCCCAAGTCCCTTTAATAGCAGTGTCGCTATTGGTTAAAAGTTGTGTCGCAGTGAAATATTCTAGCCCAATCGCAGCGTGAGAAGTGAGGGAAATTCCCACTCTTTGTGCAGGCTGCGAGCAAGTAGGGTTGTTCCCGAACTTTCTGGAACTTTGGCCCTCGCTTGCGTAAGGGGGGCGCGTTCGATGACGGAAGAATTGCTCTGGGCTCCCCCGAAAGTGGGTGGTCTCAAAATCTGCAGCCAGCTGTGAACACTTGCGCAGTGTCTGTCGTCGCCAACCTTCTAAACGACTCCGCTAATGGGCCGAGGGCGTTAGGGACCTTGCGCGATGGGGAAGGAGGCGGTAATGGCCTCCCGCGACGAGCGAAGTTGCACGTGTGCCCGTCTGCGTAATACTTCGGCAGAAATCCTGGGTGGCCGAGTCTTGTTTGTTATATTTAATTTTATTTTCTGGGCGTGAATTTCGTTTCGGAAGGTATGACGGAATCGGTTTCGCCACAATATGATTTGTTTATTTACGTTATATCGCATGTTGTATAGTATAATGGATTTTACAACAAAAAATAGTCTTGTAAAAACAGTACAGTACAGTACAGTAAAAAATAATACTTTACCCCCTTTTATTTTCTGTTTTATTTGATTAAAATAAAGGTGATTGTCTAAATATGGTCCAATTACTTATAATTAAACTAAATAAAGAAGACAATGTTTAAGATCACATTAACACAACACACCGGTCCTAAGATCCAGAAGATTTTAAAATGATGTAAATTTTTCTCGTTTTCTCCTGGATGCCATTTCCAAATAAAACATCCTCCGCTTGGAAAAGGAGCAAGGGAAGTAACGGGATACGCAATCGCACTCATAGCCGGAAAGGCATTCAGCCTTCGGGGAAAACCATTTTCTATTCTAGAGCAGACGAAAGGCCTTCTTTCCCGGCACTCAACTTAAGATCTCTGACGATAGGAGAAATCTCCGAGCCAAGAATCTCTTGCGTTTGACCTTGCGCCCGAAAGAAAGCGCTGGCCATTCAGTATATATCGAGCAACTGATAAAAGAAGTCCGCGGAGAGTCCGGACGGAAAAAGGCCTTAAAACACAATTTATTCGATTGCTGACTCGACGTGTCGTCTAAGCCGAAGGAAGAACAAACAACTAACATCCGCTGTAGAAGAGAGTTCCTCGTGTTTATAACTTCTGTTGAACTCAAGTTGTAAACCCTCCTCGCGTTGCATGATTTCATTCTTACCTCAATTTTTACTACACTGTTGAACTTTTCACACTCAAGTCGAGTCAGGTTTCAATCACCAGGTCCTGGTCACACACACCACAGAAGACAAGAAATGTTCATACTAACCTAAAAATCAAGACACTGTGTTTGCGAATTCACCGAGTGTGCCTTTCTGGAAGCATAAAGACAGAAAAAGTTGAGTACTTTCACAACAGGCACCGGACGTAGTCGAAAACCTATGACCTTTCGTCTTGTAGTGCGACAGTTGCCGTTTGCCTTTTTTCCGGGATGAGCACGAGAAAACGTAATGGAGCGCCGAACACCTACACAAACTGCTTCCTAGGAAAACTCACTCACCAAAAGATATGTATTGCAGCACGGCTCACTAAATATTTCTGAAGAGAAACGCGGAGTTTGTAAGAAATATTTACGCCAATAGCAGGACAGCTGGGGACATTCATAACCAAGACAAGTAAAAGCGAAGTGCGATTCAAAATACTCAGCTTTAAATTACTTGTGTGCATCGAATTATTTTATTATTTTAAACCACAATTGTTGTATGGTAGATATAAAGTTATAATGTAGTATACAACGTAAAATTAATTATTTCTCCCACACATTTCTGAAACGCCATATTACAGAAAATAGACGCAGTAATTATAAATTACTAGAAATATATATCACGAAGAAATGTTCCGTATTATTTGATATATATATATATATATATATATATATATATATATATATATATATATATATATATATTATAGCTATATATTCTGTTATAAAGACATACATTACTAATAATACCAAAATTGTCAATATTTATGTCTTTTATACGAGATATTGGTATTTAACTTCTATAAGTTACATTCCCGAACCCCCAGAATTAGATTATTTTAATGAAGCATCTATATGGTCTTGAGGAGTTAGAAGTAAATTGATGTTTTGTGGATATTTTATTTCATCACAGTTCTTCTCGTTACGACCCCTATGTGCAACCCCTTTTCATGTGCTAAAATACAACAATATGTTGTACTAAATAATACAACAACATATACATAGTTGTGTGTTAATATCAGACAATATCAGCCAAAATACTTGATGAATTGTTGTTAAAGTACCATCCTTGCGTCAGTCGGGGTGACTCGCCTCGTGCTGTGGACGGAAGGACGTGGTTCCAGCCTGACCATCTGGAAACGATACTGATTTCAACGCGACCTGGGAGAAGGGTGAGGGGCGTAAGGCAACCATTCTTGCAGGGAATAAAAGAACCAACATTGGAAAACGAATCCAGCTTCAGTAATCTTAAAGCCTATAAAGAGTTGAAACTTACTGTATCCACTATCGGTTAACCCTTTAAGGGTCGCGTTAAAAATTGGAACGTGAGTAGTAGCGTGGATTACAATTAAAATACATTTCTAAAAAAATCTAATCAACACTATTTTACGAACAAATCGGCTTTTAGTTCAAATATAGTTGAATAATTGTATCTAAATCACTGACCAGTTAGAAAATACTATTAAATTTATTAGAAAGTATAATACAAATTCTATGAAATTCTACACAAAAAATGCATGTAATGTGTGTTCTGAGCACACCCACTGGATACAATATAATGTCGAGTGATCTTGTTTCGTTGATGTCCACAGAGATAACAACTTCCCACGTAGCCTTTGGTGACTCCGCTGACCCTTAGTCCCTTCTCGTATTCCCAGTAGAAATTTACTCGTGTGCTCCTATTGCAGACGGCACAAATCTTCTCTGGAACATCCTTTTCATTTTTGGTTTCATAAGGAAAAAAGCGAGATCCTTTAGAAATCCCTTTCTTTCTCCGCTGTTGTTCATTGTGTAACCGTTCAGAGCATATATTGCAACGATAATTTTAAAGTCAGCTTAGGTCAGAAACTGAATCACGAGTGGCCGCGTGGATTATCATTGTAATCCAAGCGGGTTTCAGCGTTTATCGCTAAAACAACAGTTGTTACTTGGGTCATATTTTGCTCTAATTCAATAATTGGGACCATCTACGAACAGTATGGAAAAGGCAATGTCAAAAGTTTGTCATCTCTTGCTGGAAACAGAGAATGAATACGTCTGAATGACGTACACATAACATAGTAGTCCACGCGACAACTGAATGATTAAAATTTTTACGATTTATTATGGTTTAGTAGTTTATTTGTCTTTTAGTACTGATATTCAAGGCGAGAAATCGAGAATAACAATTTTCTAGTTATCTACGAAATAACAAGACCAAACGTGATTTTTTTCTGCAAGTAGGTAAATGACCAACCAAACAAAATTATAATGCTAATAGGTAGATGGCATCAAAGTTAAAAAATAACCAAAACTTAAAAATACTGCCCCGAAAGTAAATGGTTACATCTTTTGATTCTGCACAGTACCGTTCTCCAAAATTAATCAAAAATATATTTTTCAATTTTCTCATATATTCTGAAATGCTTAAACAGTGGTGCTATCAGTAGCCGAGTCAATGACGTTAAAAAATCGTATGCAGTCGTATATGCTACGGTCACGGTATAACACATTTTTGAGAAAGATTTTGGATACATAAAATGAGGGAAGAACGAAAAATAAAAGTGTTCCTTATCTGCAGTTTGAAACTTAGTTTTTACATTTGACTAGATAATTACTCAGCGTTCCTGGTGTATTTATCAACCTTTTAACAGTTCCTCCTGCCTAAGCACTAACGTACGCCCCCCTCCTCAAGTTCCACCCTGTTCTCCGCCCCACGTCTCTCCATTCGCTTCGGCCTGCTCCACAGAGTCAAGCAACACCAGCAAAGCCAGGCTTCAACGCTCTGCATGAGTCTTTCTAGTCACCAATTTTAAGGTGTAAGCTAATTTATATATTTCAGGGTCGCAACCGCAAACACATTCGTACATACATATACACATGCAACACACATACATACATATGTACATCAGGCGAGGCTCCCCCCGCCCCAATTTTTTCCTGTAACTATTAATTTTAACTTGTCACAAAACTTTAATGCAGAAATATTTTCGGATTATCAATAAGACGAATAAAATTGTATCGCAGCATGAGCTGAGTGTAGGCTGCAACATTTTACAAATTCTGTAATGACACATTCGACCAAACCATTTTTAATTTACCCTCTCAAAATTTGTCTCTGGATCCGCGCCTGCTTACATACATACATTCATACATACATACATACATACGTACATACGTACGTACATACATACATACATACATTCATACATTCATACATACCTACATTCATTCATACATACATACATTCATACATACATACATACATTCATACATACATACATACATGCATACAAACATAATGCATATATACATAATGCATACATACATACATACATACATACATACATACATACATTCATACATGCATATATACATACATACATACATACATACATTCATACATACATACATTCATACATACATTCATACATACATGCATACATACATAATGCATACATACATACATACATATATACAAGCATACGTACATACGTGACCAAATGCATCCATTTTTGCTTACGGAGATCCTTGGCTTGCATGCACCGCTGTGGGCAGAGAGGGCGTGTGCGGGCGGAGAGCCCCTGGAATAAGTAAGTGCGGCGCGCCATGCGCCTTGGGCCGCGAAATGCCTGCGTGCGAGGCCTCGCGGGGGCTGAGGTGATGAAGGGAGGAAGCGCGCCTGGCGGCAGCAAGGGTGAACGCGGAAGCGGAGTCGAGGTCCGGGAAATGGAAGATGGGAAGCGAAGAGACGTGGAGGAGATTGTGATAAGTCAAGGAAGAGGGGAGGGGGAGAGGGCAGTGGCGGAGAGGAAACTGGAGAGGTTGGGGTGAAGGTAGAAACTGAAGGAAGCGGGGCGGGGACGCGGGAAAGGCGGTGAATGAGGCGGGGCGGAGGTGGGGCAGAGGCAGGGCAGA
The DNA here is from genome assembly GCA_038098605.1 of Gryllus longicercus. Classification (NCBI taxonomy): domain Eukaryota; kingdom Metazoa; phylum Arthropoda; class Insecta; order Orthoptera; family Gryllidae; genus Gryllus; species Gryllus longicercus. The sequence continues at coordinate 825,419 of JAZDUA010000562.1, forward strand.
GGCGGGGCGGAGGTGGGGCGGAGGCGGGGTGGGGGTGGGGGCGGGGCGGAGGCGGGGCGGAGGCAGGGCGGAGGCGGGGCAGAGGCAGGGCAGAGGCAGGGCAGAGGCGGGGCGGAGGTGAAGTGGAGGCGGGATACAGGCGGGGCGGAGGAAGGCCGGTCGGAGGCGTGGCGTGGCGGGGGCGGGCGGTGCGGGCGGGGGCGGGTCGAGGGCGGGGCAAGGGCGGCTCCGAGGTGGGGGCGGCATGCCGGGCCCGACAGGTCGTTGGCATTGGCAGGGAAGTGGGGCGGGCGGCATGTGGGCGGCCGCGGGTGGGTCGGCGCGGCGGGGTCTGCGTCCTCCTGCGGAAGCGACTGCGGAGGCGGCACCTGCAGCGCCCCCGCCCCCGCCCCCGCCCCCGCCCGCGCCAGCGCCGCCAGAGGAGATTGATGACGTCGCCCGCGGCGTGGGTCCCGCTCCTCCGCCCTCCCGCTCCCGCTCCCGCCCCGCCTCTGCGCCGCGACCTTTCGCGATCTTTAGCGACTCGTCCTGGAGATTTGCTACAAGTGGCCTGGAAGGCGATGGCAGAAAGCGCGTTTTGAATCTAATGACCCCAACTAACTTCTCTAAATGACATTTTGGTCGCTACGAAGAGGTACAGTATAGAATCTACTTACAAAAAATGCCCCTAACCCTTAGTTTTGTATTTTCACCATTAGCCACCAATGCCGTTCACCATTAGCGCATCCGTCAATACCTTTAGTCACATATTTCTCTCAAATGTACCCTTTCAGAATTGACAGTGATTTTACTCGACATTACCATTCAGTGACCTTAAATTCACCTATTGTATTTCATTTTAAGCAGCGAAAAGTATAATTCAGACATTACCAATGTGAAAGTATAAGTTTGGGTCATCAATTTAATGGTGACGAGGAGAAAATGACCAACGTATGTACTGCACGCATGTTCCGTACCATGATCATTATTCACACGTCATGAAAATTTATAAAGTATAAGTGACATTTATAAGTTCACATTAACATTACTCACCCAGCTAAATTTGTATTTTAAATGAACACAATCAATGATCATCGTTTTAACACAAAATAACTTTTTTATTCCTTGAAGGTTGACTAATACTCCCCTGGTTTTAGACCCTGAGATCTTATGACTGGCCGTGAGTCTAAAAGTTTTTGCACTGACATTGATACTCGTATAGAAATTTCAGGAGTGTATGTGAAACATATAGCCTGTTCGCATCCGCGAGCCGTAACACTAATTTACAGCAACACGATACCATCCCGACCTAAGATCAACCTATGCGTCATAGATATAAATTCATTTCCAACACGAAGCTATCTCGGCTGCATCGGGGCAGCCTCCGTCACGTCTGTTGGCACTAAGGGCACTGAGAGATTCTCGAAACGCGGAGGCCCTTATCTCCGCGTTGGAACGCCTGCGTGCTCGCCCGCGCCGCGTACTTCCGGCGTCGTGCTGCTGCCGACTTCCGCCAGCCCCGCCCCCCCCCCCCCCGGGGCTTCGCTTCAAGCCCCGCTCCGCCCCCGACCCTCCGCAACGTCGCATACTGCTTCCGCCCCCGAAGCGGCACCCGGAGACGTCAATCTCCGCCTCCGCTGCCTCCGCCGCCCCCTCCCCCTCTCCCAAGCCCTTCACTTCGCCACCGTCCCCGTCCTTCCGCGCCCTCAGTTCGCCTCTGGCCGCGTCTGCAATCCTCCTTCGACCAAGGCATGCCTACCAAGGCATTGCTCTGCCCTCCGAAGCTTAAAAGTCGTTTTAGTTTTTTTCAGTTATTCAAGTTTGTAAGGTATCCACCAATAATTCTAAGAAATGTTGTTTTTTAAAAATAGTTGAAACTCACTAAAAAATAAGATGTTTTACATGTAAAGAATAAAATATGTTTCATATAAACATTTTAATTTTTGTTTTCTATATTATTATTATTATTTCCGAGAAAAAATCATTATGTTTAATAAAAATATACTTTTTCCGGAATTTACAGGTATTTTGATCGTTATATCTCACCAGAATTGCTGAAGGGACAATACTATATCTCGTAAGACATTAAATTCTAAGTAATAAATCTAGACTGCAAAAAATTATCTCTCCTTACGTGACTTCTGACTTCCGTTACACTCTTCCTTGCCTTTTCTCTCACCTCCATTGATTCTGCAACGGATAACACTGCTTCTTGGTGCTAATGTTTCTTAAGATTCTCGCGGTTGCTCTAAACATCTACGACCGTTCTAAAAAATGTGCCTCTCGTGCCTGCAAAGTAACTGCAATGACAGAAAACATAATGTAGGTACGGTTTAAAATGATAGCGAATTAATTATTGAACCATCCCAGTAACATAATGTGTCCCAAACTAAATGTTGCAAACTTCTAGGACATGCAGTGAGAGAGGGAGAGAGAGATAGGGAGAGAGACGGATAGAGACGGATAAAGAGGGAGAGAAAGGGAGAGAGAGGAAGAGAGAGGGAGAGAGGGAGAGAGAGGGAGAGAGGGAGAGAGGGAGGGAGAGAGAGGGAAAGATAGGGAGGGAGAGAGATGAGAGAGGGAGAGAGAGCAAGAGAGGGGGAGAGAGGGAGAGGGGGAGGTTGAAAATGATCACGTTTTCGCGTTGCACATATAGTGAGAAATTTCATATTACGGAATTACAAATATTATATTTCTCCTCGTCTGTTAGGTAATCTGAAATGTTGGATAATCAGGAGGTACATGAATTCTCCTAACGTCGTCAGAACGTGACCTACACACACCTGATCATAAGAAGGTGCCTATCACTCAGGGCAAATGTACGTGTATTTCCGGTGTATGCACTTTCCCACCATATGTTTATTCACAAGTTGATGATTTTCCTCTGTATCGTCCAAATATCCCTTATATATCCCCAAAACGTTAGTGACGCTGAGACATTCTGAATAATGAGAGTGAATGGTGGCGGTACATCGGAATGAATGGCAGGAGAAAAGAAACAAAATCTTCCGTGAATTCATTCCTTACGTATCGCCATAGTTGACTCAGGCCATAAACTAGTGTCATTGAATTGCTTCTGACCGGGAGGTTCTAGGTTTGAGTCCCTATGGAGGCGTGATTCTCGACACTAACTTGTCAGGTAGGTCGAATTCAGCCACTTGTCTCGAGAAGAATTCAAGCTGGCGGGTGCTCTGTTAAGAGTACAAATATAATTTAGTTCATGAAAAATACTAGTAGCTTAACAATAAGAAGAAAAACAAGTAATATACAGTGATCAAATACGTGGATACAGCTATAAAATTAATTCACTTTCAAATTTGCTCCAACTTTAAGAAAAAAGGTTCAAATATTTTCGCAGAAAAACTGCCCCAGTCTCTACAGTTCGATTCTAGAATGAAAATAATTCAACATATGTTTTTTCTGTATTCTCGTGACTAGCCGTGACTGCCTCCCGACATCTCCCCTTCTTATTCGTCCCAACGCCCCAACCGTCACCGTCGCGTGCAGTTGCACAACGTGATCTCGCCGCGACTTCCTCTCCCAGCGTCAGCGCTACGCCTCCGCGCGTCGCGTCTGTTTCGCCGCGACGCGCCGGCGCTGCTCGCTTCCGGAGGGTGTCGCTCCGCATCTCGTCGGCTCCCGGTCTAAACGCGCCAGACTTCTAGTCTCTGCGAGGCATCTCTGGCCTCTGCTCGTATACTGCGCGGATCCGAGAGGGCGCCTCGCGTTCACTGCCAAGATATTCCCGGAGGTGTTCTAACTTTACCCGCGTTCCGGCAGCGAAACACCTGGTTATTCCCCGACTTCCGCTACTCAGAATTTACTGCTTTGCACGGGGCGGAATCTCCATTTCTGCTGATAATTCTCGTAGTATCTCGCTTACCATTTGCTAGAGAAAATGCAGGGAGTTTGAAGGAAACACATTTCATACAACGTTCTTATCTACCTGTACACGGCAGTTATCAAACTTTGCACACATGATCCATGTGAAGCTACATAAAACCTAGAAAAGTACATCAACTGGGACCAAATGCTTCTCCAAGTCCTGTTTTTGTAGGTACAAAAATTCGGTTTTACCATTACTTCCCGTGTATGCACCGTGTGTAGTTTCGAAGTGGAGATATGCTCAGTCTTATTATTCAGTGAACTAACCTTTGTCGAAACAGACATTCTCCATATTTCCCACTATAAAAATAAACATTAAAAGCCATATCAATTTCTAAAACTACTAACGCATACTGAAGTAAGCCAGGGATAGCTTTGTAGTCTAGCATACTCGAATCCTGAGGAGAGACATACAATTTCTGCTGTGTATGTCACTTTCAGTCATGGATATTTCATGTACCTGCCAAACACCTGCATATAGGGCCGAATAACATTAGGAGAAATGCCGCATGCATATAACATGTATAAAACATATTTACATGTAAATTCTCATCTATATTTATTGACAAAAAGTTGTAATTTTCGATACTTCGATATACAACCCGTAGAAGTTTGTGTCACTTATTGTGACACACGTGTATATTGATGTTTACCCTAAAAAACATTGTATTTTTCATTAATGTGCACAATATTCTTTACACGGGTGTAGTCTGCTTATAATTTAAAAATTAACGGATTCAAAACGAAAAATGTAACTAATTGAACCAAAGCCAATGAGAAACAAGGAATGCATATAGAGGTAGACTCCTTCGAGACACTTTTGATTCAGTTAATGAGCTACGGTACAAACATGAATCAGTTCAAGACTTAATAAAAGTGTTTTATGACTAACACGCGTTTTCTTACTTACAGTAGTTCTTATTAACTGAACGAGAAACGAAACCTTTCAGTGAATTTTCAATTCCCCTTTAATGTCTGAAGGGCGCTCTTCAAAAGCGTCCGCATGTGCAGGGCGTGGCTTCATTCCGAGATCATTGGCGCGGCTTCCTTGGATTCTTGGCCACGCTCTCCTCCCCTCGGCTTCCCACCCTCTCCTCCCCGTCCCACCCTTCCCCCGACCTCCCACCCCTTCTTCTCCTCCCCGCTCCCACCCCCTCACCCGCTCTAGCTCCTTTCCTCCCACCATCCCCTCCCCGCCTTCCCACCATTCCCTCCCACCGCCTCACCCGCTCTAGCTCCTTTCCTCCCACCATCCCCTCCCCGCCTTCCCACCATTCCCTGCCCCGCCCTCCCACCTTCACTCCCACTCCCCCGCCCGCCCTCCCTCCGTCCCTGCCTCCGCGCGGCGGCACCTCCCGCGGCGTGGGCCTGGCGATGCCGTGCTCCTCTCGTTGGCGCCTCGGCCCGCGCGCCGGGCGCCGCACTGGCGCCGGCGGCGGCGGAGCACGCCATCCGCTCGTTGGCGCCACCTCCCCGCCACGCCACGCCCCTCCCCAACCCGCCCCGCCCACTCCCCCGGCCTTCGCGCCCAAGGCGGCGGCCGCCACGCGGGTGGATAGCGATGGAACAGCGAATTCTTCAAACATCGCTGTTCAAATTTAAAGAATCGACGTTAATCACAAATCTCCCCCAAACAATCGATGCATTGAAATATCGATGGTTTTAAAACTCGATATTAAAATTATTTGAGGTAAGAAAGGATTTCATCCATTACATCATCCTTCACTACGAGACTGGAGGTTTCCTATTTCCCAACCCAAACAACTGTTCAGCACTACAGTAGGATAAGGGATTATGAAGGGCGAGCGATTTGCGACGAAGAAGGGGCGACATTACGGAGAGAGACGAGGATGTTGACGGATGTGGATAACCAAGGGTAAAGAACGGGTGGTGCGTGATACAGCCGAGGGTCATGAGGTGATAACTATAGTAATGATGTGTGATTGTGAACAGAAGTCTTGTAGAGCTACTGATTGGTTATGTCAGCAAGAGAGCAATGAGTGAATTGAAGGCAGGGACGGAGGGAGGGCGGGCGGGGGAGTGGGAGTGAAGGTGGGAGGGTGGGGGCAGGGAATGGTGGGAAGGCGGGAAGGGGATGGTGGGAGGAAAGGAGCTAGATTACAAAACCCCAGAGAGTGACAGTGTCGAATATTGAGTAATGAGTGACAGCAATGAAAGCCTAGAGTGACAGGAGGTGGGTATAATGAGAGTTGACGACGAAGACCAGTGATTATGGCGCGCTATCTAGAAAATTGGTGGTCACTGAATGTAGAAACGGGATGCATAAAAACAATGCAGACAAACACCAAAACGATTAGATAAACGCGGTTTAACTGGCGAAGTGTGATTTCGTTGCAGTGATTGCAATGGAAATGTTGTTAATTATATAAAATACGACCGAAAAACGAGATTAAGTGGTCTTGATAAAAAAGGGTGATGTCATAAATGTGGAGGAGATATCAGCGGTAAAGAATCGTAAACACAAATGCTGACTCTAGAGATAAAGATGGTTTATGCGCTACGTTCAGCGAAGCTTGTCGCTGCAATATCGCCACTGTCACCATTACCTCCATCACCATACTAATACCACTGGTTACTAAAGGTACTGAAAAAATAAGAGGTTAAATCAACTCAAGTCAAAAAGATGGCCCCCCAAAATCGGCGGGTATCATTTAAAGCCATGAAACGTCCCCAACAAAATCTATTCCTAATATTAAAAAAAAATATTATATTTATCTACTGTATGGTAATCGCAATTACACACGTATGGTATCAAAGATTAAGTGGATTCGGTTTATATTATTTTGTTCATCTCTAAAGGGGGCAAATAGCTGTTGTGTGGAACCGTTGAGGTCGATGTAATACAGTCATGGATTTGGGGTGCACCCTGCCATTCCGACGCTAACGCCGTTGCCTCCTGCTCAATCTTTGCCTCGCCTAGCCCGCCTCTGCTGTGACCGTGGCCCGGTCCCTGGCGCCGCCCCCGTTCCCACCCCGTCCCACCCTCGCCTCGGCCGCCGCCGCCGCCGCCGCCTTCTCGCGCGCGACACGAAATCCGGCTTCCGCTTCCGCTGCAGTCGCAAACGAGATTTGCCGCCTGCGCGAGCTCGCGCCTTCGCCGCCCCCATCGCCCACGCCTCCAACGCAGTCACCACCTCCGCCCGTCGGCCTTCGTCGCCTCCTCCACCCACCCGCCGCCACCTTGCCCCCGTCACCCGACCCCCCACGCCTCTCACTCCATCCCAGTGCTCCCTATCTGCTGCTGTCTTCACAGCCTACATCTCTTTCCCCGCGCCTGCCGCCGCCTCCGCTCACGCAGCTGTTGCTGTCTCCTCCGCCACACTCATCCCTCTCCACTGCCGCACACTATCCCACCACTCCAGCAGCCTACATCGACACACTTGTCATATTGTGATGCGACATCGATAACAAAACGTTAACAAAATGTTAGCAAACATCGATATTAACAATACATCGACGAAAGAAACATCGATATTATTTAACACAGATGTTTTTAGACTAGATTAGTAACCTCTAACATTAAATTCGTGTGCAATAAAATTTAATTTGATATTGTGTTCATCATTTTGCCGTATAAGGTATGGTAAGGAGGTACAGAGTCTACGCTCACACCGTATGTGTTGGCCAAATCCCAATGATGAATGAACAATCCCAACGATGAATGACGTACAAAATGAATATGAAGAGGAAATAGAATGGTATAGAGGTCATCCCCGGCTAGACAGTTTGGTCGTTGTAGGTAGTGTAACCAGCATTCCTTTGGTTCCAACACATGAATAACAGTGTTACCATGAGTTATTATTTCATATTTAAACTTTTTCAGTATTGTGATCTTGGGAATTTTTCATTCAGAAACATAACATCGCAAAAGAAAAAAAATCATCGATGTTAATAAGACATAGGTATTAATGTTTAATACATCTGTGTTTCTACGAAAAAATCGATGTTTTGAAAATATCGACTTTGATGTAGCATCTCTATTGCCACTGTAGCCGTCTAAGTCATACTCTCCTCTAAAGTCCTCGCTTTCGTTCTTCATCTTCATGCTCCTCTTCTATCATTAGCTTCACCGCCACCCTATCCATTTTCGTTGCCATGTTTGCTTCCGGACGCTTGCTAACTTCCTCGCTGTCTCAGCAAGACACATTCCTGTTAACACTCACCTTTCCCACTTTCATCACCAATACAATCCAGCTGCCACCTCTGCCGCTCCTTCCACCTCCACCAACAGCTGTCCCTTCGGCACAGGCTCCTCCACTGTGCTCGTTTTTGCAGCCCCCGTCTCTGACACAGTGGCATTGAGCAGTTTGGTCACTTCCGGTGCAGTAATCATTCCAGCACGTTCTTCCACGTACAATTCAACTTCCACAGCTACTTCGCCTCCATCTTTATCTCCATCAACTCCATCACCAACTTTCGCACCTAGTTCACTAGTTCGTTCGCGACTTTCTTCGCCGATGGCACAACCTCCGCCTCCGCTTCAGCCACCGCTCTCACTTACTCCTCGGGCATGCACCGTCGGCGCCGCTTTCTCTCTCCTCACTGCTTTCGCTTTCCACACGTTCGCTAGATTTTCCTTCATGCTACCTCCGCCGAGTTCTTCAACTTCATCCACACCTCCGCCACCTCATTCACGTCCTCCTTCACCTCCCGCTAGCGCCTCAACATCTCAGGCATTCGCTAACGTCGACCACTCTCCCAACTTCATCGCCTCCTCCGCCTCATCAATTTCTGGTACGTTCTAAAGCTTTGCATTAGCCTCTGCCACCTACGCCAAAATTTCCGAACCCGCTATCTTCGTCTAAGAAAATCTCTGTCTCCATCAATGCAAACGCATTCTCTTCCACCTCGAACGTTGTCATTCACAACACTCTGCCTAAGCTTTTCATGCGTTTCTAAGCTTTGCTTTCAGCAACTCTCCCGCATTCTTCTTCTTCTTCTTCTTCTTCTTCTTCTTCTTCTTCTTCAACGATACCTCTGCCAACTCCTCCATGTCATTCACTTCCACCTTGGGGGCCATTCTTGCCACCATCTACGCCTACAGCGTGTTTCACAGCTACATTTCCATCCCCTCTACTTCATCTTCTTAGCGTGCAAAACTCCCGTCTCCACGCACTCCGTCATCTCATTCCTCTCTAAGTCAGGCGTCACTGTGCCCACGCCTTCCGGGCGCGTTCGCTAGCTTTGCTGCCGCCTCCACCGGGCCTCCCCCTCCGCCACCGCCGCCTCCGCCACGCCTCCGCCCCGCCTCCGCTCCGCCTCCGCCCCGCCTCCGCCCCGCCTCCGCCCCGCCTCCACCCCGCCTTCGCCACGCCTCCACCCCGCCTCCGTCCTGCCTCCACCATGCCTCCACCCCGCCTCCGCCACGCCTGCCCCACCTCCGTCCTGCCTCCGCCACGCCTCCACCCCGCCTCCGCCCCACATCCTCCCCGCCTCCGCCCCGTCTCCGCCCCGTCTCCATCCCGCCTCCGTCCCGCCTCCCCCTCACCTCCGCCCCGCCTCCCCCTAGCCCCCGCCTTCGTCTCCACCGCCGCCTCCACTCCGCTGCCGCCGCCAGCGCCTCATTCCGCGCGGTTCCGGTTCGTTCGCGCGTCGACGCCGCTTCCGGACCGTGGCGCCCGCCCCGCCCTCCCCTTCCCTCCCCTTCCCTCCCCTCCCTTCGTACGTGGGGCGCATGCGGAAGCCGAGCTTTTATTCTTGAGTTGGCGCTCCCACTCCCTCCCTCCCCAACTGCTCGATTTTGGAAAATAGCCGTAAGACGGGGGGGGGGGGGGAGGACTTTTCGAAGGGATTCCTATATGGAAATTGAAATGTAAAGTGGCTGGTAGATGGCGCCAATACTTGCTTTTCCCTTCACGTAAGATGAGGCCTCAATTCTTATTGATTACGAAATTTAGACTGTAATATGAAGCGAGGCATGTTGGACATACGTCAGCAAATATTTTCGAAGGAATATTTTTACACAAAATATAAAAAAAACATTGGAATATTATAGAGACAACAACCACATTTAAAAAGAATGGCCTGCAGCATCAAAAATACTACTGAACAAAACTTCTCCAAATGGTTTCCCAAAGTGAATCATCACACTGGTCAAGAACAACAAATAAAATACTTTCGTATAAAAATGCACTAAATATAATATTTGAAAAGAAAATCTTCAGTCTATTACAATAACATAGAATAGTATATCTGCAGTACAAACGTTCTTTAGATACAAACAATATTAAAACGTTGCTTTTCCATAAAGAAACAAGTGAATAACAAATATTTGAATCGAGGCGACCTGTCTCATGCAAACTTGATGTTGCATAACTTTACTTGTGTCGTAAGCACTGACGTAGCGAGTATGAGAATTCGGAACGTGCAGTACGAGAAATTGTGGATTAACTTAATCAAAATTTAAAAAAATTTCAGGCAGAAACCGAAATTGTATCATAGTTGATTTTTTCCGCGTTCTTGGGTAACTAACGAAACAATAGATACTTTTCAAATCCGAGGCTGCAAAGTTTTTTTTTCGATACCGGCGCACGTTGAAAATTTGTATCATATATGATATGCGGCTACATATTGAAATTTAGATATCCCCCTCAAATGTCCAAATACAAATGAAACAGTGCAAAATGTATCTAGTTGTATTGTTTTGAACACTATCAATTAAACGTCTCATTCAGTTTATTGTTGTGTTCGAACGTTTTAGTTTTCGACTTTTTTTTCGATTTCTTTTATTTCAAACTGTCACGTGAAGCTGTCACATCAGATACTTCAAACATTTCCAACTATGGTGCAAGATCAAACCTTTCGTGCATTTCGTTACGTTACTTCTTTCCGTCGAGGTAGCTTAAAGACATCAACTGCACTGCAAAGCCTGTGACCGGGAGGTCGTAGGGTTCGTGTCCTGACGGTATTAGGATTTTCGACACAAGCTATAAAGATTGGTCGAATTCCGCCATTGTCAAGAGAGAGGAAAATTCTGGCGGTCGCCTGCTTTGATCGGTAGTTTTCCGTGGAACGGTAGATTACCGGATTGAAAATTAGTAATACAGAAGGAATTAGTAGAAGGAAATTGAAGGCATTGGAAATTAGTATTATATTGGGGAATGAATAGAAAATAACAGTGGAACTAAACATGAATCTAAAATGAAATGAGCATCTTCAGGGCATCAATTATTGCTGGAAGCCTGCACCGCTGGTAAGTGCGGAATGTTGCCACATCCCCTTTGCACATCTTAAATTCGTACATAATTTAATTTTACTACTAAGTCAGTTACAATGTATCACGATTAGGCTTGATAAACCCATTCGTGCTTGCGTTGGAAAGATCTTGGCGGGGAAAACTCAGAATTTAGAAAACATTTACTGCGCGATATACGAGATATTTTTGTCTTCTCTCCTCTACCTGATATTATACCACACATACTATCGAATACCTGATTAAAACTATTTACTGACACCTTTTTCTTCAGTACTTTCGATATCTCGGTTCTGTATTATTTACATTACCTTTATCATCATAAGTTTATTTTCATGAAAATAGCGAGTGTCCCACCAACTACGGGCTAATCTTATTTTCGTCTTCTTCTTCTTCTTCTTCTTCTTCTTCTTCTTCTTCTTCTTCTTCTTCTTCTTTTACACCTTATTCCAAATAGCTGGTATTGTATTTTTGGATCGCTACTCTCGAGCTGCTTCTATTCTTTTCTATTGCTATGGGCTACTCTCATAGAGGATATGAGTCTATGGGCTACATCACATATATTCTAAATGGTTCACGATATCGAAAACCAGTATTTGCTAAAAAAATTGAAATCATGGGGTGAGTAATACACCGTTCAGATATTGTTAGCTTTTTTTTAGTTTTTTGTACTGTAATTATCTTTGATTTTTTCACATGGAACTGTACATTTTTCTCACTAGCAATGAATAGAACGTAAAAAAACAATGATGTATCATTTGTTAATCTTTTGACACTAGCTTGACTGTAAGGATATTCTTTCTGGCACGGAATTTTAAATGACACGAACAAAATTTCTTTGAGTAGCTGTCGCCTTTGGAGAAGGCGGCCTTCCCTCGCGGCGCCGCCTCCCGTAACATCCTCGGGCCGTAAAGGTCACCTTTCTCAAGGGCGACAGTTGCAAGGGCTACTACGAGAAACACTGTTTAATTTAAAATCACATGTTAGAAAGTCTAATGTTATACTCCAATTGCTATCAAAATACTAACATAAGATAAATCACTGTATTCCTCTTTTCATGACCTATCCATTGCTGGCTAGACAAACATATAATTCTATTTAAAAATGAAAAACTATTTAATTTTTAAAACTTACCATATTTCAAACAACATATGTACTTGCGCCATGATTTCGCATTCTTCAGCGAGAAGACCATTTCGATATCGCGACCCGTTTAGATGTTATGGGTGTAGCCCATAGTTGGTGGGTCATCCTGTATTAATTCTTTTTACCTCCTACCATCCTAGCTGTTACAGAACGCTACAAGATAACAGCTGACCTGGATGGCCGCGGTGGATAGAGTGTGTGCCGACTCAGCCCCTCGTCTGAAGGGTCACAGCGTCGAGTCCCGCCTTGGGCATGGTTGACTCATTTTCCTAATGTGCGTGTTGTCGTGGATGGCCTCGCGTTCTGCTGCCCACAGATCAAAGGAACCCTTAAAGTGTGTTAATGCCTAGTGTATGGTCAAATATGCGTCCCATCGGGTCGCAAAGGGAAACCGGCTGTCGGCTGGAAAAAGCCCTTAAAAGAAGAACAAGATAATGATGAGCCATGGGGGCCACTCACCGCGTCGTTGTGGTTCCAAAAGATGTAGGCCGGTGGCTCGGGGCTGTACAGCACCACGCACGTCAGGTTGATGGTGCTGCCTCGGTCGATGTACAGGTCCGGACCGCCTATGATGTTCGTGGTTGGCTCTGCGACAAAACAGAGCGTTTCATGGAGGTGACTTAGTACGAGAATGATACATTTTACATTGGTAATAATAACTGAGCTTACAAGTGTGTTCTGTTTGATGACATAAGTATTATACAAGTTTACTTTCTCATTCTGCGAAATTATCAACCAATACTACAAGAGGCGCATTTACTGAAGACGAATGGCACGTCGTCTTCAGGTTATCCGTATTAGTTTGGGATTTTTGCTTTGGATTTCAACAATATATTTAATCTTGAGTTTGTACAATAAAATGTTCATTTGAGCAGGTTACGGTATTAACATAACTGTGTTCCACAGACTCCATGCAATATATGATATAAGATAAAATAACTCATAAAAATACTAACAAAGGATAATCTTGTTCAGAAAAAAAACCACTTAAATGTGAGATCGCATGATAACCAGATCTGATATTACGTTAGTCAGGCAGACATTATAAATAAGGTTTCGTTTGACTGGTTAAGTAGAAAAAATAACAAATTTAAAATTATAACAAATATTTTAGAAGAAATCAATTTTGACCTCTCAAAAAATTGTCTACTTAATGTTTGCACTTAAAAACTGTTGACCAAATTGACTTGCAAGGACAAATTACGACACTTGCTATTCTGCGAGTAATATCTAATGTGTTCCGGAAGGTTTGCATTTTTCCAGCAACGTTTGCGTGTTAATAGAGTAATTATACCATCTTTTTTTTACCTTTTGCCGCCTTTCTTGAAAAACGACTAGTGATGGCAACGTTATATAAGGGAGTTAAACCGCAAGCGTGTTCATAACGCATCGCTCACAGCACCTGCACTCTGAAGGGCTCATGGCCACTCGCTGCTGTCGACTACGCGACAGATCTAGCTCTACTTCAGGGATGCCAAACTTGCGTTCGGTAGGATTGATGGAATTAGTCTGAGAGAGGAACGGAATCAACACATATTTCAATTCAGTTTTTGTAATTTAATAATTATTTAATAACACGTTGAAAGCATTTAAAAATTCGATTACCGCAATCAGTGAAAACATTGATACGGCCATCACATTTCCTGTGAAAACCGTATTCCTGTTACACCCCTGTTCTATGGAATAAAGAGAAGGTTGAACGTGGAAAATGTTTCCCAGAGAAGCACTGTCATCGCAGAGTGGTGCGTGACGACCGCACGGCATAAAATGTCATGGTCACTTTGCGCTTCGGAACTAAGCCTTTATTGCTTCTCAAATGCGCTGTCTGTGGGCCATTGTTGAATTGTCACGATATGTTTGTCACGGAGCAGCAATTGTATTGCAGCTGAATAAGTATGGGTAATGAAAAAAAGCAGACAACTGGGAATAATGGGTTGAGGAATGAATCAACAAAGGAAATATAAAACTAAAGAATTAATTATAATACTTTGATATTATCTATAGTGGAAATAGTGTAGGTGCATAAACTAATGCCTACAAATAACTCGTTAGATAATAACCTCGAATGCCACGTATGAGGAAACTAGAGCGTTTGAGGAAACTACTAATATTTGAATAATATCATATGCAGTCTATTTGTAAATTATACATTTTACAGCAAATATGAAAGTTTATTATTGTACAAAGACAAATTACATTATTTCGAGTATATCTTAAGAATTTATGATCTCAACTGATGAAAATTTAAGGCAATCAGTGGAAAGATAAAGAGAATTCTCCAATGAGTAGACGTTTCAGAATACAGGAACATGAAAATACTCAATTACAAATAAATGAAATAAAAATATACAATAAAATTTCCTTTGTCTCCTACCTACCTCATGCAAATGACATTTACAGTTATACACAAATGCGAATACATACTATAATTCATGTATCCATAGGTGAACTTACTCGCACATAGTACATTTATGGACTATAGACATTATTTACCGTGACTGGAATTAGTAAAATTGGATGTTGGCCAATAAGTCGCATAAGATGTCAAGTTATAACCGTCTCGTGTAATGAAAATAATGCACACAAGTCATTTCATTCACTTAAAAGAAACCGCACTTTAAAACATCGACCTACGACATGTAGACCCATTGCGAGGAAGTGAATTCAACGCAAAAAGCTGGGATACAAAAACATCGTACAAAGGCCACGCAAAGTAGGGGTTCTCGTCATACACGGAGCACGCGTGTCGCACACCACCAACCGCTCGTGAGTGGCGGGCGAACGAACTACACAGGCGCGTCACATCACGTGAGCTCCATCTTGCGCAAAGACGGCGATCACGTTCAGCGGTCGGGTAAACAAGTTAGAGAGTGTCCGCGTGCCAAAGGGACCTAGTCGCGACCGTGTGCAGGCGACTTTTGTGGGAAAAGTTGGCTATCTGTGAAACCACGCGCAATCCAGGGCAAAAAATCTCTTAGATGAAGTCGTTTCAACGCCATTGTGGCATGTGAATAACAAGGTCGGCTTACGATGTGCCTGCTAGACAACAAAGGAGTTCTTAACGTTAACTGTATGTGCACACAATTTGCTGGCCTTTTTATAGAATATTTTCGTTAGATTGCACAAACAGTTTTCTTTGTTTGAATGATACCAACAATATAAATCTCCGTTTTTGTCTTACATCACTTACAGCAGAAAAAATGGAACTGAACACATACTTATAGATGAATGGGTGAAAACCAGAACGGTATAAGTGACATTTTAAAAATTTGGAGAAAAACGTTTATTTCAGTACATTTTTCACTACATTTTTTTGTGGTTTTAATGGAAAATTCACACTTCGTGGATTTAATGATGAAACAAAGCGCCAAGACTGCACAATGATATTGACTTAAATAAACAGATATTATCAGAATTCAAAAAATGTCACTTATACCGTTCTGGTATTCACCCATTCATAAGAACCTAGAGAGAATTTTTGATCAATAACACGAGTAATTTCTAAGTCGAAACGCATCGAGTGACAGGTGCGAGAAAAATATAATTTAGCCGGGCAAGGAATTCCGCCTGAATTAATCCAGGAGATGTTGCTTAGAATGCTCCGTGTGTGCGAGGGGAAGAAGGGGGTTTCGAGAAGGGAAGGGGGTGGGGAGGGGGAGGGGTATGCCCCCGCGAGGAAGGAAGGGGGCGACGCCATGATTAATGGCTCCATCATAGACACGTCCGCCGATGGCGCCATCAACAGGTAGGCAGTAGGCGGCGCCGCTGGGGGCGGAAGTGGCAGCGGCGGCGGCGGCGGCGGCGGCGGCGGCAGCGGGGCCTGTGGCGGCAGTGGATGTGGAAGCGGCCGTGGAGACGGTGATGGGGATGACAGTTGCTGTCGGGAGGGCGGCAGAAGGAGCAGCGGAGGGGAAGCTGGAGGCAGTGGGGGAAGGAAGGATGGCGGAGGGGACGCCGCAGGGAGCGCAGGTGGTGGAAGCGCCAGAGGTCGTGGTGGGGGACGAAAAGGGTTACAGGGATGGCGGAGGAGGTGACGGGTTTGATGGTGGATGTGGCATCGGCAGCAGGCGGCACAGTACCGCAGACGTTGGTGGCTGTGGTCTTAGTGGTAGTGGAGAGGGCGGTAGTGACAGGACGGGAGATGGCATTAATGCTAAACGTTTATGGGAGTAGTAGATTCATGGAATTTCAGGAGTACTATATGCATGTAAGTAGTATGTAGCAGGTGCATAAAATTACACGTAATTCAAAGGACAAAGTACATTAGAAACAGCATACAGAAAGAAGAAAGTAATCAGCCTCCCGTAGTTGCAGTCTACAGTCGTGTAAGATAATGGGATGTGTATTTTGAAATTTATATACCCACCCTGGGAAGTGATATATATATATATATATATATATATATATATATATATATATATATATATATATTTTAATTTGACACGACTTAAGGAACAAGTGTGTGTTTAGTGTATTCGTGCGGCTAATTATAAATCTGTTTTGATAAATTATCAGCAGTGGTAGGATTGCAAATATTTTTAACGCTTCGATATAACACCAGCACTCGAAAATATACATGATGGATCGGGTGATTTGTGTAAATTCACGGCTCCTGTGTTGAAAATGTTAAAAATTATGTATCATGCACATTATACACATTTCAAGTTACATAATTCATGGGCGAGAAAGTGCCAAAACACTGTATATCTGCCTCCCAATAATCAGCATTAGGTCAAACAAAATTAAATACCATAACCATGCTTAACAATTTCGATGTAGAAAGACTACAGAAAATCTTCTTATTCGCAGAATAAAACAAGAAAGGGCAAAAAATAAACTTCTCTAAAATTTCATGTTCTCCGTCATGTGTACTTGACCGCGCACGTGCTTCAAAATCCGACGTGACTTCGACCTCCTCACTTTCTCGGGGCTTCTAATCCGTATTAGGTCTGCACGCTGGTCGCGGCTGCATATCTGGCCCCTGCGGCACCCCGCGCGTCCGCGCTGCCCCGGGTTATGCGCTCGACGCATCTTATGACTGGGCGCGTTTTGCGAAGACGCGACGCGCATCGCCTTTTACGACGCCCGTCGCCGCCGCACCGCGCCATCACCCGCCGCCATCGCCCGCAGCCCTCCGCCATCGCCCTCGACGCCTGGGGCGCCTCCTCCGGGGCTTCGCCGGGGTCGCGCCACTACTGCTTCCGGTTCCCCTGCCGCCGTTGACGTTGGACAAGGAAGATGGGTGCACAAATGTTCGTAAGCTGTTTGTAGTTGGTTAGACGACCATTGAAACGCAGAATTTAAAGTGTTAATATGCCGAACTATTTTCAACATGTACGGTACAGTTCAGTACACTATACAAAAGAACTACCTAGTGAAATTCGCAAAGAACCGCCAGTGTATTACACACCATGAATGCTTCGAACATTATTTTTTAATTTGTAATTATGAATGTATCATATGTATCATTTGTATTCTCTCTTCCCTCTTTTAACATGCTTATAATGACATTTTAATTAATTTTATTTGCCAATTTTGTTCCTTTCTAGCTTTTAAAAGTGTTTTATTTTTGCACTTGACCTTCACGTTCCATTCGAAAAATCCATTCCTCCCCAAACATATTAGTAATGGATCCTCAACGTATCACTCCTCAGCACATTCATATTGCACACTCATCTATCATTTGTCCTTTTCATTATTATCAAAGAGACTTGTGACAATCGCTGAAAAATTATTCCTGTACCATTATCAAACTGCTTACTATTAGTTCCATGACTTTATACTTCGAAAATATCTTTGTTACTTCGCTTCTACAAAGTATAGGTGGAATTGAATTTGCTACCTCTAGTTTTTTGCAATTTACTTCGCCACTGTGCATAATCTTTATTACGTACTTTTACTCAACAACACAATCCTTTTTATTCTAGTTAAATTCTCTCTCTCAACTCTATATTTTCTGTCCCGTCTCTTTCCTTTTCCCTCCTCGTAACATTTTCTCTTTTCTTCTTCAAGTTTTTCTCATTTTACTACCTACAAAAAATCAAACAGGTTCTTGTTTGTTTTTACTCTTCCTCTTTTCTTCTCTTATTTTCAAATCTCTATCAACATCTCGATCTTCGTTCCTTTTGCTTCCATTCGTGTTCCTACACACGCATCCGCATCCACACACAAACACACACACACGCGCGCATTCGCACCCGTCTCTTCCCCGCAGTGGCCGTAGAAGCGTCCTCGGCGAGAAGTGCCGCTGCGCCAAGCACGTGCCCGCGACAAGCGGTCATCGGCCTGCGGAAGAGCTCGCTATAAAACCCCGCCCCTCGCCCCCCGCTCCCCTCCCCTCCCCCACGGCCCCACCCCCTCCGCGTCAAGTCACTCTCCGCGCGCCGCGCGATAACCATTCCGCGATGAATATGCTGAGTAAGCCATCCCTATATTAACTGCGCCTCCTTCCTCGCGGTTACGAGGGACGCGGGCGATATTGACCATAAAACATATTCTTCGCCCCATTATTTCAGTATTTACGCAAGTCACGCGCTGCGAAGTTTTGAGATAGCGGCACTGCCCTACGACGAAACACCATACCAGTGTCGAAAATGAAGGTTACTACTCGTTGCTTCGTACTTTTAAACTGAGAAAAAGTTGAGTTCCTTACGTTTGTAACTGTGAAAATGAAGTAATTTCACTCGCACTTTGTTAGTCTTCCCAGATTACCCTTGTTAAATGCGCTCGTCACCTCGAAATGTTTATGGAAAGTTTTCTCTCCTTAAGTTATTACATACATTAAATCCCTTGTACTATATTCTCGTGTTTACGTTCGCGTATTTCATAGTGAATTTAGACGAAACGCCAGAAGCTAATTACACTCCACGAACATCCAGATGCACATCCATTTTTCAAAGTTATCGCTCGTCGCTCGGCGACAGTGCGAGGACGCACAAAATACGCATTGTAATATCGCGGAGCACGTGTAAGATATTTTCAATGAATTAGTTGTTTGCGAGGAGAGGAAGCCAGCCGTAGTCGACGTGTGTGGGGAAGTATTCATCAATCTTCATCAGCCTCTTGTTATGCTCCGTTTGTGGCTCGTTATTCCGTCATCAATATTAATATTTCCTCTTATTACAAAGGAGAAAGCCACCCCTTGCCTCCCCCGGCATCGTCGGCGTCCCCACAGTCCTCGTCGGAGGAGGCGAATGCGAGGGAAGAGGAGACTAGGACACGGGGCAGAGAGGACACAGCGGGAGGGATGTCGAAGGAGGCGGTGACAGCGGTGGAAATGGGTCAACGACGTGGGTTGAAACCAAGGTGACGTACTATGAAAAATTGTTTGGAACAAGACAAAAGGATTGGGAGTTAATGAAAACGACTATTTCAAAATAGAGCATTAATGGACGTCATTGTAGCAGAGGTAACAATTACAAGATCGATAAAAGTAATGAAGTTGGTGGAGGATATGGAGTGACAGAAATGATGCTAAAATAAAATCAACACAAAGAAAAGTAACCTAAATGCGATATGAAAGAACCGATAAATTGAATGGACAGAGTTCAGAACGCCGGAGAAAATAACAGTAAGCTTGAAAAGATACCAAATGGAAGTACCAGAACACTGAGAATGACAGCGATAACATACAACGATGGCGGGAGTGAAGAAGACTCTTGGAGACAAGGACCACCCGAAATACATATGGATACGAAAAGGATGCTTATAACGAAGGCTGCGGAGACGGTGGAAAGAAGGCAGCAGCGTCGTCGGGGACGGCTGGCGCGGGGACGGAGGAGGAGGAGGAGGAGGAGGAGGAGGAGGAGGAAGCAGAGGTGGCAGCCGGCAGGCGCCGCATCGTCGCAAAAAAAAGCGAAGAAAACCCGAAGCGGCGTATTTCATATCGGGCGCCATCTTAGCGCTGTTTAGCTACCGCGCCGCAGCCGGCCGGGACTCACGCCCCGCTCGTAAAAATCTCTCGTTAACTCGTTGCAGCGCCCCGCCCCCTCGCTTCCTCCTCCTCCCCCTTCCCCTCTCCTCCTCCGCTATTCGCCAGCATCTTTCGCCTCCTCCCTCCGCCACCGCCGGCATCGGAAGCGCTCCGGGCGATACGAGCCCGAGAAGACGATCTTGGGGCACCCCGGCATTCAGTTATATGTCTCCGCCGCTTCCTGCCTCTTTCAGCGTAACGCGTCTCCTCTCCGCGCTCCTCCTTGGAGCCTTGAAACCATTAGCTCTACCACGTCATTCCCCGCTGCGCGCTTTCAAGCTACCTTTGGGCGAGTCCCGGCGTCCACCCGGCTGTTCCGTTCTCACCTCTCTTGACCCTTTCGTCGTTTGCATAACCCTCCATCGCCTCCCGCCCATTCCGCCTGTCTCAGTCCGCGCTTTCGGCGCCCGAAGCCCTGCGTGCGCGGGCTTTTACCGTTACGGGCGTCGGATCCTCGTCGAAGCTCACGCGCGGCCCGTAATATGCGCGGGAGTCGATGAAGGATTAGCATACTGTTTTGTAGTCGTCGTAAAATGGCAGTATCGCGCGTTCGCTGCGTGCGGCAGGCTACGGCCAGAAGATGATCTTGTAATTAGAAGAAAAAGCGTACAAATGCCCGACGCGAACCGTAAACGTGGCTTAGATTTACGGTAGATGGCGCAAATTCCCAGGAGAATCACGCGAGCATAGAAAATTTGCAAACGTGAACCGTAAGTCTAAAGCTTACTAATAATAGTATTACACTTTCGAAAAACAAACCCTATTAAGATTATGTTTATTATAAGAGGAAAGGTATAAAAATTGTAATACGAATTACATTTGAATGTGGCCGGTTACTTATTTTGCTAATAGTTTTAAACATTAAAAAGATAATTAATTTACTTGATTATAGAGAAGATTATTGATATTTACTTATTTATCTGTTACTGTTTTCTGAACAGTTTCTAATATGCGTATTTAGGCAAAATATGGAATTTTCAACCACTTTGGGATATTTGATGCTCAATTCGCTCCTTATTTTTTTGTTCTTAACAACACACAGCACAAACTGTTCACAAATATCCAGAGAGATTGATTGAACTTTTATGGCCCCAAACCACTTGAAAAGCCAAGAGATCAAGAATACATTCCACCTGGATGAAATCTATAATGCATCATTGTAACAAAACAAAAGTGCTCCTTTTGATCATAAGAAAAGGTGACTCGTTTCCAAATCCTAACTTATCGCTTTTTCAAAGACCGAGCAACACCGGTTTACAACACACCCGGATCCCCTCGCCACAGATCAGGCATATCTATCACCGCCCGAGCAGTGGGGAGCCCAGACGGCAGCTGCCTGCCCGCCGCCATTCACGAGCGTCCATCACGGGCGCACCTTACGTTCCGGGGCGGCGGGGGCAGTGGGGGCGGCGGGGGCGGCGGGGGCGGCCGGGCGAGTGCTTGACGCGGTCGCAGGTCGCTGTCGGTCCACAACGCACATCTGCGACACGTGGCTCGTATCTCACGCGCCCACGCACCGCGCGCTGCCGAACAGAAGCCTGGAAGTGCGTGGGGGGAGGGTGGGCGGGGGGGAGGGGAAGAGAGCCGATCGCGGCGGCATCGCGGAATGGCATCGTTCCCGTCAGTCGCTTGCCTCACTCCCGTTCTCACCGCACTCGCGTCACGTCTCTCTTTCGCGTTTCTCACCCCCCCCCCACACGGCTGTGCTCTCGTTCTGCGTTATCTTCGGCATTTCCTCAATCCTTTTTGTGCCGTGGCACTTACACCGCTACAGATCGCCAGCTACGATTTTTTTCTGACAATACCACATCGATCCTCTATTTAGTAGTGTGACCCCTTTTTTAAAATCGTCGTTAACTCTGTTTTGTCCCTTTGTGTTGTCATTCGTCATCTTCCTCCATCTTAAATCGTCCATCTCTGCGATATTGGGATCTTTGCAATTGGGTAGATACGCTGCAATCATTCACAATTAAGTTATTCATGTACAATAATAGTAAAAGAAGATAGAATTATGAATTTTCTGAGTCAATTAGAGATCAAACAAAAACACACATTTCTTTCACAAAATCTGTTATGTGTTTTTTGTTTTGTTATTACTGTGTTAAATGTGTTTTGTTATTTCTTCTTTCGTTCTACGGAAGACCAGCTTCAGCCAGAAATAGGGACGTATACTTTCAGTGTGTTTTTATTATTTTCCTTCGAGAAGTTGGTTTCAGGGGTGGGTGTTCCGTAATTTCCACCGTAAAGAGACCGAGATACGCCGGGAACATTTGAGAACCTCTGTTTTAAAACGACGAAATCAACCGTCGGAGCTCGCTCTTCACTTGCGCCTCCTTCGCTTGCACATTTTCCTGGAAGCGGCGCCACCACCACCGCCGTGGCAGGGGGCGACGGCAGAGCGGTGGTCACGGCAGCGGCCTTCGCGGAATCCCTCTTGTGTCGCGCGTGGGTGGCAGAGGGGCGTGGCCGCCCCGCGCCGTCGATTGCGGCCGCTGGCGCTCGCGGTCGACGACGCCTCGCTCGCTTCGGCGCCAGCTGAGAAGCCGACGCGACGCCCCGCGCCGCTCGCAACGGCCCTGCGCGCGAAAGGACGAGAGAGTGGGCGAGGGAGAGGACACGAGAGAGTTTGCAGAGGGAAAGAACAACACGAGAGAGAAAGAGAGAGAAAGAGAGAAAGAGAGAGAAAGCGAGAGAATAGGAGGGAGAGAAAGAGAGAGAACGAGAGACAGAAAGAGAGAAAGAGAGAGAATGAGAGAGAGGAAGAGAGAGAGAGTGCAAGGGAGAGGACACGAGAGAGTTTCCAGCGCAGAGGGAAGGAACAACACGAGAGAGGGAGAGAGAGATGGAGGGAGTGGGAGAGAGAGCGAGGGAGAGGACACGAGAGAGTTTCCAACGCAGAGTGAAGGAACAAAACAGAGAGAGATAGAGAGAGAGAGTGCGAGGAACAACACGACAGAGTTTCTAACGGAGAGGGGTGAAGGACAAGGAAGGAACACGAGAGTGTGCGTTGGAGAGGGTGGTCCACGCGACACGGTTGCAAATGTGAGGGACAAACTGAGCGCTTCGTGCAGGGAGTATGGAGTCATGGTCCTCACTAGTGTGCATTTAGTGAGAGAAACAAAACGAGAAAGGAGGAGGGAAAATATATGCAGGCTGTGGCTGAGTTGTTTTCAGGAGACACTAGCAACTGAAAGAAAATTACCATATCATTTTGAATCTGAATTAAGAGAATTCATTAAATGTGTACAAAAGAAACACGAAATAATTACTTGTGTACTGAAAGTCGATTACAGCCAAAACTATGATAAAATAAATACTTTTCCTATTACTAAAGGAAAAATGAAGAGTCTATGAATGTTTTATAAAAATATGTATTACTCCATCATTTTGTCTTAATCTATGAATTACGAGGAGACTACAAAATACCATCGTTACAAAATAGCGGTGCATCGGGACGCGGGAATATGTGATGAAGGGAAAAAACACCGAACCGGAAATTCGAACTGAACCAACCAACGGACTGCAACACCAGGGCAATCGGAAATGAATATAGAACCACGGCGGAAGTGAACGTGGTGATTCAGCAAGAGCGTCGGCACGGGTGAGATGCACCGAGAGATACCGGGATGAACCAAATAAAAAAATTAGAAAAGAGAGAGAGAATGCTGCAGGAAAACAGCTGCTGAACAAAAACACACAAAAAGGTTTTCCAAAAAGTAGCACACACGCATTGCTCAAAAACCACAAATAAAGTGCTTTCGTATAAATTTCCAATAAATTAAACATTTAACACAAACAATCTTCAGACTACATAAATAATATAGTATAGTACATGTACAGTACAAATGTTTTTACATACTACCGAGAGTATAAATAAATCCGCTGCTGCTAAATAACTCAAGTGAATACCAAATATTTAATGTGATCTGCCTTGTCAGTAGAGCCTTGCTGTCGTACGCCAACTCGTCGTAAGCAGTGGCGCACTGAGTATGAAAATTCAGCCAGTATGCAAATTCAATGAATAACACAATCAAATATTTACATTTTTCAATCAAAATCGAAACTATTGCATTGTTGTTCTTGTGAATGTTACGAAACTATAAATACTCTGACCTGGTCATAGTTTTCTTTTGATTTCTTTATACATTAGAAACAAGCAATATAGATAGGCCGAGAACCGTGAATATAAGCGCACGAGTGACGAGAAAACAGAGAATGGAGAGATAAGAAACCGCGCGGAGTGCGACATCAAGTGCGTTGTTCAACTGCATCCTGAGAAAACCTTAAAAAGAGGGCAGCGAAAGTGCGAGTCGCGTAGCCACATGAGACGACGGCGACAATGCAGGAGAAGGGAAATACCTGAAAGAAAGAAATAGGAAACTAAGAAACATCTCAGAGAAAACCTAAAAGAAGGATAAATGATAAACCTAGACATTAGAGAAATAGATGTGAACAACAACAACAAATAACCTGTTGAAGAATACAACATCCTCGATGGCTAAACGAGGGAAGAGAGAAATTAGAACAATAAAATCTATCTAATAGAAGAAAGTTACAATATACTCACAAAAAGCCAAGAATTAAAAATTTTGCTCTTGGGTATAAGTTGAAGAACAACACTTAAGTGTCGTTCTGTCGTAAAGAAGAACATTTTGATTTATTATTCATAACAAAAAGCCACTATAAACTGTATGTGACGCACGGAAGAGAAAAAGGATTTATATTACACTTTGTTAGTGTATTATATAAAATATTTATATTGCGGTTAATATTATTTCTACAAATTCATCTTTAATATTTTATTTATTTTGTGTCATTTGTGTCAAAAAAGTTGTGTTTGATTTATGAGGCAAAAGTATTCTCTGCCCACTTTTTATTGAGCTCCAGTTCCTACTTCCCTATTTTACTATATATAGTTGAAAGATGAATAACTAACGGTGAATATCAACAAAGCAAGATTGGAAACATTTGAACAAGAAACATTTTTGCTCTCGAGTTATATAAAACTTATTTCATCCGTAAACGAACTACAGCTTTGGTTTCATTGAGCAACTCACATCCTGGTTGTACTCCTACCAAAACTAGCAAAAGGAGAGGTCAACAAAACATGCACAGATAGCGAAGCTACCTTTACGTCTAGAGAACAAACGAGCCATTTCAACATTTGCTCAAGGGATCAAGGAAAACTGACGAAAGGATCTGATCGAGATGTTAGGAATACTTGCTCGAGAAGGAACACAGGAATGGACATGTAAACGAGATGGCCGACAACAGGAAGAGCAGCAGGCGTGCAGTTCGCCCGAAGTTGGACGCAGTCGCCATTGCCACGAGCCGTCCAGAGACAGCAGAGCCGCCCAGTGGACGACACCAGAGCACCGGTTGGCGGCGGCGGCGGCGGCGGCGGCGGGCGCGACCTCTCTGACGTGTTTGATCCGCCGGAGGAATGTGTCAAGTGAGCTCTTTGCCCCCGCGTGACACTTAATTGGAAATACAATCAATTCACTCGCCGCCGCGCCCCGCCGCCGCCAGCGCCCCGACCGCGGCGGGTCGGCTTCGGCGTCGGATTGCGTCGCGACGGAGCGGATCGGATCGGATTCCGTGGCGTCCTCCGCCGATATAATGAAACTCGCTCGTCGTATAAACAAGCGTTATATCTCCTATTACGGTGCAGCGGTGAATGTTGTGATTTATTGGACGTTGTTCGACGCGTTTTGTAAATCGAATTTCCAACGATTTCCTGACAGGAATGTGAAAACGGGTCGGGATGGTTGCGCGACAGAATGGCGAGGGAATTTCGCGCCCTGCCTGCGATCTGTTAGCCCTGCTGTTGCTCTTGCGACGCTTTCTGTTCGGGAACATCACGCAAAACAAGACAGGTTATCTGTTCGTCGACCCACGTGGACCCGAGAAGGGAGTTGTGTGCGATTGATTCATTTCTGAAACTAATCTGCTCCATAAAGGCGAAAATTCTCCATTTGTCTGTTGCGCGAATGACGAATAAAGCGAGAACTTTATGTTATATTGTCACGACGTATCTCTCTAATAACAAAGATATGCGTAAGACAGAGTTTTTGATTTTATGAGTTGCTATGGATCCTAAATTTTCAAAGTCAGTTGAAGCAGGTACGTCAAAAATAAAGAAAAACTAGCTGACACTGAAGTTACCATTCATACGTAATTAAATTTGATGTCACTAGTATACGTCGTTGTGTTGAATTTAATATTAACTCTCGCAAAAGGAGTTATAAAGCAAAGTAATTCCAGAAGTGTGTAATATATTCAGAACGCATTTGCAACCTGTTCGAGAGTCATAAGCAATCTAATCGCTACATCCCAAATAGTTAAAGAATCATCTCGCACACCAAACCTTCAAATTAATGAAAAGAAAAACGCTCCAGCTTTACTTGAGCAGAGAAATAACATATACATACGTTTGCCTTGTTAACAGATGAAGAAATATCTGGTAAATGCACAAAGCCGTAAAGACCTAATGTTCTGTGAAATGAAGCATAATATTATGCAGACCAACATCGCTCCCGCAAAAACAAGTTTATTACCCAACTTGCATGCAAGTCATTTAACCCCTGTTGCTCGATTGTGTTGAAATTCATTCCAGGGACTTCATACGTAACTTAACATAAAACCAAATGACACAGGAAGGGAGAACGCGTTGAAGAAACTACATCCATACCACATTTCAGTCCTTGTAAAAACACGTTGTAAATAAAGGTTTCCGTGAACAAACAAGATTTTTTACTTATCGATCTCAAGCGTGTATGGTTCTCTTCTTTGAAAACTTAGTCGAGCTTCCAGAGGCCAGAGTAGTATAATGTAAAAAGTAGAAGTGTAGTCGGTTATACATGTGTTGGAAGATATCTACATGATACTTCTGCGTAGCTAATGTGGAGTTCTGTTACCTGAAACGTAACTTTTGTATGTATCCAGTACGATATTTTATGTATGTTTGATATTGTAATATAGAACGTACAACAATAGTAAACAGACTGTCAGAAAGCAGTACTGCGTTTCGACACCAGTGCCCTTCTATTCAAGGGATATGTTATACTCGTTTCATGTTCAAGTGTTTAAAAACAAACTTCATTTAAAATTCATAATTTCCTGACACAAAATACGCTACAAGAGTACTTGAGAATAAATCTATCGTCAAGTACATCAAGAGTTTGCAACATTTATTACCGATGGCTTCAACGGTAACGTGATTCTTCGTAACGTTCTTTTACACGAGTAGATGCTCAACTCTTCACCCACACAAAAAAACCGCTCGCATCCGAGGCAGACGCAACCGATGTTTCCAGAATCCTCTGAGCCATTGGACGCCATTTTCGCGAACCTCAGCTCTGCGAAAGCGCGCACGTGTGGGTGTTTCGTATTTCCTCAAATATTTCAAGAGCTTTGAAGCTTAGTAAATTCGCAGACGACCTTTCGAAAGCGGGAAGCGTCCTGAATTGAAGTATGAAACTTAATGGATAATTATTCTTTTGAGACTCGTGTTCAAGTGACTCGTTTCCGATCTTGAAAGGTCGACCGAAGACGAGAGCGCTGCTTGAAGTAGATGTGAAGTGTCAGACGAGTGGAGAAATTTAACTCGTAATACAAGCACTTGCTTAGGTGGCGTTAGAACCCGAGATAGCTTCGAGAATATTCCAGGCGAATTTGTGTACTTTGTGTATTAAGTTTCGTTGTGGAAAAAAATTGTGGATACAGTCCATTACAGTTACTGACAAAAAGCAATAACAAGGTATGAACTACACGTATTCTGGCTTCGAAATGGTGAGGCATTGTGAGTTGTGTTTTTATTATTAGTGTTTGCATGCGCTGATAAAGAAACATTAAATATCTCACCTAATTAGCGTAAATCAGATGGCTTTATATAATATGGCTTTAATATTTTAAATATTAATTAATGAGTGTTCAGAATAAGAACGCTGAGACAACACACAATAAAATTAAAAATTCATAAGTTAACAGAGAATTTGTACAGGTCAAGAATAACCGTTCATACTTTTACCCGTGTTGTGTGCTTGAGACATAAATAATACATCAGTGAATCGAGCAATATTCTTATGCAGGAATACAGTAATATTCGTAAATGCAATTTAAAAAACGAATGTAAGCATCAGACGTCTAGCAGCAGTAAAAGAAAATACCTGAAGTTTATTATTGTCTTTTTATTTATTTCAGTGATATAAAACCTCAACTTGCTCTTAGAAGACCTCACGAAAATGACTACATCATTGGAAGGATCTTATCGAAAAAGTAAAACAAATAGATCCTTTCAAAATAAATCTGTATTTTTTACAATATCTATATGTCTCAAATATATCAATATTTAAAATTGATGTATCAGTCTTATAAAATTCGGTTTGAATACCTTCTACACTATATTAACAGAGAACAGTTGCGTAGTTGGGATGCACGGGAATACAGTGGCGTCTGCCTCTTCAGACTGGAACGGAGCGGAAACAGAATTGGGAAGAAAGGGAGGAGACGCGGGTCGGAAATGCGAACAAGAAAAGAGCTACAATAGAAGACTTCACCTTGCGTAGAGTCAGGGTCTTGGATAGAGATGGAAATGACGTCTCGAATGGGAGAAATGCTGAGGACAGAAGTGGAACAGGGTGACAGATGAAAATCGTGATTCCAATGGGAAAAAGTTCGCTGGTGAGTAAAGGCAGAGGGGATTACTCGGTCAAAAGGAAAGTCTGGGAAGAGGTAAGAAACAAAGGGGTGAGTGGGGGGCCGATTCACGGGTGCGGGAAGGGGTTCAAGAGTGAGGTTAAGTGATGAGAAATGTAGAGCAGCGACGGGCAGGGAAAACGGTGAGGCCAGGCTAAAGAAGTGCCAAGACAGTAAAAAAACAATAAGCCTGACTTGGGGTTCTGTAGAACATGAAACGACATGGTAAAGCGAACTACGTCAGACCTAGTTGCAACGTGAGCGAATGAGAGAATATGCGCCGGACTACGCATACGGTTTGGCGCAGTAGAAAGGCCGGGCCGGAACGAGACAGACCGCGAGACTGAAGGAGCGGTCACGATACGCAGGAGGGAAAACAGGAGGGGGGAGGGGAGGGGCGGCCGCAGGGTCGTTAGCGCGTCGGCCGCGTGGGGCGTCCCACGCACTGCGTCGGCGGCGTCCGTTTGATTGAAGGCGACCGCAGCCTGCGTCCAATCACTGACCAGCGCCCGCCTCGACCGCTCCGCCGCCCCCCTCGCCGCAACGTAGCGCGACCGCCGCGTCGCAGGCTTCCGGTCCGACTCGACGGCTTCGGGCAGCGGTTCCTCGCAAGGGCACTGAGGCCCAGCCCGGACCCCTGCGGAACGCCGCCTGGTGTTTGGCACGCGGTGGCCCGTGCAAAGACATGCTCCGGCAGTACTGCAAGTACGTCTGATGCCTTGCAGAGAAGGACCTCTTGCCACGGGCTGTTAACTGTGAAACTCGGAGCGTAGGGCTTTGTAAGGCCTTCCGCTTAACCACATACACTACACCCGTGTTCGAGTAAAGGATTAACATTTGCAAATAAAATAGACTACCCAATAAAAAATAATACCGCTACTAGCGTGAGTGAGACTGAATATAATAATATGAAATTGTGTATTTGACTGTCAGTTGTACTTAAGATACATTTGATTTCGTTCAATTTTTAAGTGACAGATATAAACATTGAGATATACTTTTCTATACTTTTTGTCATGTGTCATTACGAAAATATTTGTTTCTTTATTTTTGTATTATAATACAATAGTTAGAAGGTCGCAAAACATTTGAGTACGTTGGAAATTTTACTATGATCTACATTGAGGAAACCCAGTGTTACTATCGACGTTTGCGCAAGAGACCATGTAGTGAGAACTGCATTGGAGGCACGTTCTACTTATGCATAACGCAAATGTGTGTCAAGCAAAGCAATTGCTAATATTTGATAGCTGCAGTGCCAAATCTTATCTCAACACGTCCTCTGCAAGTATGCCTGCAAGTACGTTGCCTCAACCCACAGGTCTCAAAGCTATTGGAGGAGTTTATAATTTAAAATTTCTCGAATTCAAACAAGCATGACGATAATGAAAACCATAGTAATATTAGTTTTAAAAAAATAATTGATTGTTTAAAGACTTGTATGTGTTATTGGTTTTGACCACTGTACCTAACATAAACTTAAAATAGAAAGACAAATCATCATCATCATCATCATCATCATCATCATCATCATCATCCTAAAGGCCAAAAAGTGCTTTGTCGCTGCCGCCATGACATTCTGTCCACAGCTGTCCTTTTCATACCTTTCATACTTATTGATAATTTTGATTTTTTTGATAATTATGATCTGTAATTCGGTTTGAAGTTGTTCCAAAATTTTTATTGTCGGTCTGCTTAATCTTTTTTCCAACTATTTTTCATTCCGAAATTTTGCTTTCCTGTTCCAGATGGTTTTTAATAGAGATTTCTTCTCTTTCACTTTTTCTAAAATTACATTGAATTTTTTCAGTATTTTTCGCCACAACCAAAACTCGCAAGCTTAAAAACATCTCCGGTCGGTTTTTAAAAGCCTCCGTCGTTCACATCCGTATAATAGAATCCTCCAGATATATCTTTTGAGAAATTTCTTTCTAATATCCAAATTTAGGTTGTTTTTTTGTGCAAATTTATTTTATTTATTAACGAAGTCTTTGCTAGTATAAGACGCTTTCTCATTTCTGATGTGCTTCGGTGTAAGTGAAGCGTAAATAGCATGTTCAATTTCTGTTGTATCTAACATTATTTTATTTTACGTGTGATGTTTCTCTTTCCCAAATATGAATTTAAATTATTTATGATACTTTTGGTGAGGAACCTTTGCAGAATTCTTACGAGGCTATTTATCATTATCTGAAAATCGTTTCTTGAACTAGCAAAGATTGCTATATCATCAGCATATATTAAACATTAAATTGTATGTTCTTTCTTTTTCCTTTAAAGTATTGGATTGCTTCTTTTATAAATTATTTGGATAAATGGTGTAAAAGGGAGCATCCTTTTCTTACTCCAATTCTGATATTCGGTTTGCTCTCCTGGTTATTGATGGTTATCCTTGCGTATTGTTTTTTTTATAGAAATGCAGGTAATTCTTTGGTTCTTCCAGTCTAGATGTAACGCCTGCTCTTCTATTCAGTCCGTTTCAAGTACGTTTTCTCTTGTTCACGTTTCAAAAAATCATATTGTATTCACATTCTTTCTCGTTTCTTTTATCTCTTTTCGTTGTTTAGATTCTTTCCGTTTCTCTTTCAACATAAGTTCGCTCTATACTTATCGCAATGCCTTCCTCGTATTTGTAACAGTCTTCTATTTTCTTCAAACTGCTGCATCGTCACTTCCACTCCTTCAATACATTCTCATTTTCTCTCCTTTTATTTCCTTTCTTCCCATTCATTTTCATTATCCATCTCTTTCACTACCATTATGTGTCTATCTTTCTCTCACACTTGATCTTACGCACCTAGTCGTTCCCAGGCCTTCTCCAAACCTATCATATCCGCTTCCCTTCTCTTTCAACTCCTCTATCTTCACTTGCCCCTACTCTGCCTTGTGTCACATCGTCTCGAACCAGCCCGGTGGCACGCCCCAAGGCGATCGCTGCACCCGCCGGCCAGCCCATGGTGCCCGGCCCGAACCGCAGCCCGGCGCCGCGCCTTATCCGCACCGGTTACGCCGCGCCGCGGGCCTGCTCCCCACTCGGAGGCGCGCTTATCGCCGGCCGCTGCCGAACATGACGTGAGCAGCGCTCCTGCCCGCCCCGGCCCGCCCCGCCCCGCCCCGCCCCGCCCCGCCCCGCCCAAGTCTCCTCTTCGCCCTTCCCCATGTCCCTCCCCGCCCCAAGTCCCTCCCAGCCCCATATCCCTCAGTTCACTCAGTTCTATTAATGTTATATTCTCATATCACTCAGTTCTATTAATGTTCGGCCCTAAGCCGCCATCCTGATTGAGGTTTTTCTGGGTTTACTCAATCGCTTAAGGCGTATGCCGGGATGATCCCTAGATTTGTTCTCCCAGACGTAAATGTACAGCTTGTCCTCCCCTCTTAAAATGTTTCTACTCTAAATGTATGTAAATTCAGTGGTTAGGCGGAAGAGCAGGCCCTATGGCCTGAGCCTCGCCATTAATAAAGACATTATTATTATTATTATTATTATTATTATTATTATTATTATTATTATTATTATTATTATCCCTCCCCGGCTTCATATCCCTCCCCGCCCCATGACCTTCCCACCCCATGTCCCTCCCAGCCCCATATCCCTCCCCGCCCCATGTCCCTCCCCACCACATATCCCTCGCCGTCCCGTGACTCTCCCCACGCCATGTCCCTCCCCGCCTCATGTCTTTCCCCTCCCCATGTCTGCTCTCACCCCTTGTCCCTCCTCTCCCCATATCCCTCACTGCGCCTCCCCCCCGCACCACCCCGCCCGCTCCGTTTGCCCCTCTCTGCCCCACCCGATCTCGTCATAGGTTCTCTCCAACCCAATCCCCCCCCCGCTCCCTCCATCTCTGCCACCACACCCGATTCGCTCCACCCCTCCCGCTCGGAATCGTTCCACCCATGTCTGTTCCACCTAATGTTCCATCTTATCTGCTCCGCCCACCCCAACCGTGTCTGCCCATTCGTCTTCCGCCCCGCGCCGCGACCGGGCCTCGAACCCGAACTCGGACTTCACCGCACGGCACCGCAGATATCACTGTGCTTTTCTTCAGAGGGTTCCAATGGGATCGTTTCAGATGATTGTACCTCCCTTCTCTTTTTGCTCATCTCTTTTGGTAGTCTTCTCCTTAAATTATGGCTGAGTCATCTAACGCATGCAGTCTTGAGAAACAATAATACATTCTTTGTGTTAACTGATAGGGTTCCTTGTGTTATACACAAGGAACAATGCCATAAGGTCAAATTTGCAGAAACAAAAATACAGTTTAATATTTTTTAAAATTATTATTACCTTGAATATTTGCCTTTTAACATTTTTTCTAATAACCCATGCTGCCAAAATCTCATCACAATAATCAAAAACGAATAAAAGGTAAAATAACAAAATTTGGATGAAGATCAATTCGAATTTAGGTCAGGAAGAGGTACGAGAGACGCTATTACATTGCACTCAGGAGACTCTTAGAAGAATGGGTATGAACAGGGACACATATGTAGTATTCATAGACTTGGAGAAAGCTTTTGACAAACTTCTCTGGAAAATATTATTTCAGAACATAAAAGACGTGAAAAGAGAGATTATGAGGAAAATAAAGGAACAAAAGTGAAAGATAGACACATAATGGTAGTGAAAGAGATGGATAATGAAAATGAATGGGAAGAAAGAAAATAGAAGGAGAGAAAATGAGAATGTATTGAAGGAGTGGAAGTGACGATGCAGCAGTTTGAAGAAAATAGAAGACTGTTACAAATACGAGGAAGGCATTGCGATAAGTATAGAGCGAACTTATGTTGAAAGAGATACGGAAAGAATCTAAACAACGAAATGAGATAAAAAAACCGAGAAAGAATGTGAATACAATATGATTTTTTGAAACGTGAACAAGAGAAAACTTACTTGAAACGGACTGAATAGAAGAGCAGGCCGTCAAGAAGAGTGAAAGAAAGAAATGGGTCAAATAAAATAAAATAAAATAAAAGGACGGTCGGGAGGAGGTAAATATATAGTAACGGGCAACTTGCAACTGTTCGGAACTGACAGCATGAATTTCCAAACGGAAATATCTCCCATTAAACGAATAGTTAAATAACGCGGAAGGAGCTGGTGTGCAGATTTAAAGTTCAAAGCTTCCGATTTTCAATAGAACGATCTAACAACGACTACGGAAGCTTCGGGTCCCTGATTCTATTACTGTACTTCACTGGCTGACAAGACGGTGCACAATTTGCTAATGGAAAAGCTGCTATTCGGTGACCGACGTCAGAGAGAGTTAGTGATGGCAAGAATCATTCGCAATGTAATGATATGGACTGCTGTGTGATATAATGCCATTAAAGTTTGGTATTACAGAAAATTGGTATATATATATATATATATATATATATATATATATATATATATATATATATATACCATATATATATATATATATATATATATATATATATATATATATATATATATAGTACTGAATTACTATAGTGACTATTACTATTAAACCTTTAAAAAGTCATAAAAACAAATGTGATTTGCAGATGCATTTACTGAAGCAACGTGTCCTAAATGAACGAGATAATTTTCCAAAGAGTTCCTAGCTTGCTGAAGATCTTATTAAAATCCCAGACACCATTGTTTTCCGATCTCAGCTATTATTCCCTTAAGGCAATTTCGGCGGCGGTGGCGGAGGCGGCGGCCCCGATCGGCGATAGCGGGGGTCGTGCAACTAAGCAACTCGCGCCCGAAGGCGCCAGGCTGCTTATGGCGCAATTCCGCCCCCGCTGGGGCCGCGCGGCGCGGGGCGAATCCCAAATTTCCTCCCGGGCGCCCGGGCCACGCCCCCGGCGCGGCGCCGCCTTCGTGCAGAGCCCCCGGCGCTGCCCCTCCGCCGCGCACGAAATCACGCCGCGCCCACACGCCCCTCCCCTTCCTCTCCCGCTCCGTGGCCGACACTCCCATGCACTCGCCCCGTAACAGCTCCACCAAACACGATTCCCGGCTCCCTTCTAGACTCGTCACGTCCCATCACGCTGAAGCCGGACCCTCTCTGTCCTGGCCTCTCTTCAGCTCCGTGGCCGATATCACCATGCACTCGCCCCGTAACCGCTTCCCATACCACGCTACATCGTTCCTTCTCACACTCGTCCTATCGGGCTGAAGCCGGGATCTTTCTTCCCTGGCCTCTCCCTCTCCCGCTCCTTACCCGATACCCCCATGCACTCGCCCCGTAACCGCTCCTCCAAACACGATTCCCGGCTCCCTTCTAGACTCGTCACGTCCATTCACGCTGAAGCCGCACCCTTTCTGTCCTGGCCCCTCCCCCTCCCGCCCCGTGGCCGATACCACCATACATTCGCCCCGTAAGCTCTTCCAAACACGATCCCAAGCTCCCTTCCAGACTCGTTACGTCCCATCACGTTGAAGCCGGACCCATTCAACCCTAGCCTCTCCCGCCCCGTGGCCGATATCCCCATGCATTCGCCCCGTAACCGCTCCTCCAAACACAATTCCAAGCTCCGTCCTGCACTCGTCCAATGAGGCTGAAGACGGACCCTTTCTTACCCTGACCTCTCCCTCTCCCACTCCTTAATCGACACCCCCATGCGTTCGCCCCATAACAGCTTCTCACAGCACGCTACATCGCTCCCTCCCACACTCACTTCTTCCCACCGGGCCTTCCCACCGGGCCCTTTCTTCCCTGACCTCTCCCTCTCCCGCTCTTTGATCGACACCCCCATGCATTCGCACCATAACTGCTTCCCACATCACGCTGCATCGCTCTCTTCCACACTCAAGTCTTCCCACCAGGCCTTTCCACCGGGCCCTTTCTTCCCTGGCCTCTCCCTCTGCCGCTCCATGACCGATATCACCTTGCAATAGCTTCCTCTCTTCCTCTCCGTCTTCCTCGTTCTTCCCTGACACCAAGATGCTTCCGCACTCTTTCTCCCGTGTTACGCCCCCACATCTGCTCTACATTCGCCCTCCACAAGCATTCGCTCCTTAACCGCTCTCCTAAATTTGAATCCCTTCTTCTCTCCCACATTCGTGCCTTGTTCCATCCTGTCCACTGGCGCTCATAGGCCCTTTATCCTCAGAGACGTTCCCGCACCTAGTTTGTCCCGCTGTCAACATGAATAGGCTTCATCGAAGCGAGACAAATCGACCGTATCATCCTGGCGATTTTGGGGAAACGGCTAACTAAACCCATCGATCTTCACATGTACAATTTTACATTTGTTATTCAGCACATTCACACACGTTACATTGTACATTATCTTAAGCTTTGTCCAAAATGACGCCCTTCACTCCCCCAAATACTCTTTCGTACGTTTGCACCATAGCCTTTTCATTACGACCAGACTCCTAAATATCTCATGATATGTTATCTTCGACCTATATTCACTTACCTCTCCACAGAACCTACCCGTTTCTGCACCGATCAGCCCTCTCTGTCATCCCCTCGAACATTTTCCGTTGCTTTGCACTCAACTACTCTTCCTTCTCGATCCTAGTCCATACCTCACTGCTTCATCTGTCATATTCTTACTGCACCTTCCCTCTTATTTGCACACAAATATTATTCCCAAAACAACCATTTCAATGTCCATCAGAGCTCTTCCGTCCTCACTAATTTCTTCCAGCTCGTATTTTTCGCTTGCATTATAAATCATTTAGCGCTTAAAAATCCACATCTCTACACCTTGTTCCATCTCAAAATTTTCTCTGTTCTCGATCCCGCGGTTTCACTTACCACCACTTCATTTCCCCCCGATGTACCTTTCTTATAGGACCCACCCCTTTCCGTCGCGCCCCGCTCTACCTACTCCTCTTGATTCCTGTTCCGTCCCCGCGCGATCGGCACCTCTCCGCGCGGTTTCTCGCAATCTTCCAACCCTCCTTGGCAGCTCCCGCTCCGGCTGCACCCGGTGGCTTCTCCTCCAACGCCGCCCCGCGCCGCCGCCGCCGGGGCTTCGCCCGCTCGCTTAGCAGGAGCGAAGTTCAGCGATCGAGAACTGCGCCCGCCTGCCCATCCGCCCGCCCTCCCTGCCCGCCCGCACCGCCCCGCCCGACCAATCGCCCCGCCCCCGCCCCGCCCCGCCCACCCACCCGGTGCCTAACTGCGCGGTTCCAGCAGCGGCAGCGCTCCTCGCCGGGAGGGGTGGGGGCGTGGGCGGGGGCGGGGACGGGGACGGCGCGGGGAAGAATCGGTGGACGCTGGGGTGCGCGCGGTATCAGCTCGGTGCGGCGTGGCGTAAGCGGCGGCGCGGAGTTGCGGAATGTTCTCCGCTCCGGTGGCGGCCTAACACCGCCCCGCCCCCGCCCTCTCCCCCGGATCGGGCGACGGCGGCAGAGCAGGGCCCGCTCTTCAGCGTGGGCGGGTGGCTGAGCGCGCGCGTCCTTCAATGGGCGTGATAACGAGCTCGCTGGTCCATTGTGAGGCGGCGCTGGCGGGGGCGGGGCGGGGCGGGGCGGGGCGGGGGGTCACAAGAGGAGCAGTGGGTGCGGGGCTCCTTAGAACACGAAAGTTTCCGCCTACGGAGGGTTTGACAGAGGAAATATTTTTTAGGCTTCGTTTGGATGTTTCTTTCAAGAGATTGCACTCCAGCCCGGAAACATATTCAGTTGCATCGTTTAATTTATTGTACTGCGAAATTTCTCAAAATGCTGCTCAAATATTGAAGTCTGGACAGAGTCACCATGTAGCTTTTTGAAGTGTTTAGTACCAATGTGCCTTTTTTGACCAGGTTTATATTCCGATGATAGTTTGGCATTGTAATAATGGATAAGTAACATGTAGAAAATGCTGAGTCAATTATAAAGCTGCATTGTAATAAACATTTTATATTGATATTTACAATAAAATGTTTAAGGTTAATGCGTAGAACTTTCCCATTTTTTTCATTAAAATATTAATAGAAGCATCTTCTTTTTTAAAGATTAAAATAGTATTATATGGATAAATATGAAAAAGTTGTTGCTTTACTCGAGTATTCTATATATTGATTTCGTTGAATTAAGTATGAGAAATTGTATTTTTATTTACGTTTGGAACTTTGGAATGTTTTTTAGAATTCAACTTGCATTGACATTCGAATGAATTTTTCGGATGGACTATTAATCAGAAATTGCATATTTTTCAGTAGAATTATTTTTAATTACTAGTAGATACCGTGGAAACATTTTACACATTACAGAATTATATTTACATTACATATATATATATATATATATATATATATATATATATATATATACATGACTTGTCATATATTATGCGTAACACTTTGTTTACTTGATACACATATTTATTTGTAAATGGATATTTAGAAAGTAGGAATGACAAAAAACTGTCCGTAACAGGGAATTTTCATCTTTCAAACAACAGTATAAAAATAATTCAGTGGTTACTGAGATTTACGAAATTTATAATATGTAGATAAAGAGTCAATAACGCTTAACAATGATCCACAGAATGAGTAAATAATATTAATATTATATTATAAAACAATTCTTCACAGTATTCTCGTCGGTTAAAAGAAAAAGAAATTCCTCTGGTATTTTGGGAAAAGTTTCTTTTCTGAGAAGAAATTTCTTGCCGATTTATCTTCTTCTATATTATTCAGAAAGTTGGGCTTATACTCGGTTGAAGCTCTCAGAATAGTTCTAATTATTCCTGACGAGAAAATCTATATTTATACAAACGAATTAAAACGATAATTAGCTGAATTAAGGCGCAAATTATGACAGCCCTGCATCGCGCGCAACTCTGCAATCATGATGTTAGAACTAGTTCATAACCCCCATAACCACCAACATTAAACAATCTGCCAATACGTTTTACTACAAAATTCCTTCAATCCCACAAGCGCCCTTCTTCCAATTAGGGAAACAAAAGCCAAACACAGCACGCATCCGCAGGAAACTACCCAGACAATTTTTTGACCCACCCTAAACCCATTGCACAGATATCTCCTCGAAATAATTCTAAAGCAGTAATGGATTCAAAATGTAACTCAACTCATTAAATCTGTATCCAATGTACTTAAACCCCTTGCAAAAGAGGTTTTGCACCTAAAAGCAAATAAATTTAAAAAAAGAACCATAGTCCTCCAGCCGGCCGTCAAAATTGCAGTACACTCGCTGTCCACAAACGGCACTAATGGCCTCCCAAGTCTTCAACACCATGTTCATTCTTGGAAATGCGCCCGAATTAGCGGTGACATACAGGTTTCGATTAAAGCAAACAAATCAAAAACATCTTCTACGGCATACGCTACTGAGGCCAAATTGATAAACGAGTTATTTATATCTAATATTGTGAAAAACCCGCTACCGTGTTTTTTCCACATGAGACGATTCCCATTATAGTGATAATAAAAAATAATTGTTAACGATGAAAATTTAGATAATGGCATGAGAGATAACGATCAATCTACCAAAAAGGCTTCGCTATTTCTAGCAAAATGATCTGAGGTCTTTTTAGCAGACTTGTCACATTTTTTGCGTAACACTTTGTTTACTTGATTCACACAATTATTTGTAAATGGATATTTAGAAAGTTGGAATGACAAAAAAATCTGTCCGTAACAGTGAATTTTCAAATTTCAAATAACTAAATAAAAATAATTCAGTGGTTACTTCAGAGATTTACGACGCCGTCACTAGTACTCGTGACGGAGACTGGTTGTGCATTTTGTCCCGCCCTGCACCTGCGGCGCCCACCTGCGGCCCTAGTGGCGCGGAGGGAGGGCTGACCGAGGAAGTGTTTCCGATGCGCCGTTCCGCCCAGGGCGGCGTCCCGGGAGACTGCGACGGCCCTGCAGATATTCGTCCGCCAGTTTGCCTGTCCCTCCTAATACGAGCGCCCGCCGTCAGCCCACCTCGCCCCGCCCCTCCCCACCCATCCCCTCCGCGCCAGCCCCTCCGCTCCGCTCCGCGCCCAATCCGGTCGCCGCCGCCGCCGCCGCCGCGTTGGAACGCGCGATAAGACTACGTAATAGCGGCGGCGGCGACGCCGATGGGGGTGACGGAAAGGACGGTAGCCATGCTGGTGGAGTAGGCGCAGTCCGCGGTAGTGCCGGTGGCAATGGCACAGCGATGTCGAGGGCAGCGGTGGCGATGATAAGGGCCGGGAGCGGTAGTGGTGGGGGAAGCAAAGGTGGGAATGATAGCGTTTGGGATGACGGGATGAAAGATTGCTGGTGCGGTAGCAAAAGACTCTGTTGGGAGAGCAATGATACCGGCTGTGGAGATGGACGGCGAGGCCTGATCGAGCTTGGAGAGGTGCGGAAAAGGACGGAGAGTGGAGAAAACAGGGACGGTAGTACAACGGGGACCGCAGGGACCATCGTTGACCGAAGGGACGGCGTGGGGCGATGCAAGAGCAGCGAAGAGAGGAATGAGAAGGGGTAAAGAGGTCGAAGGGGCGAAGGAGGTGTAGGGTTCGCAAGGGGCGAAGGCTGGAAGGGCGAAGGGGCTAAGGGGCGAAGGGGCGAAGGGCCTAAGGGGCTAAGGGGTTAAAGGGTGGAAGGGTGAAGGGGCAAATGGGCGAAGGGGGAGACGGGAGCGAATAGGGCGAGGAAGGTGGAGCAAAGAAGCCGAAGGGGGTGAAGAGAAGCCAAGAGGGCGATGGGGAGGTGCGGGTTGGGGTGGGTGACGGCGATCTGAGCGAACGACGCGGGTCGGCGGCTGGGGATGGCTGTGGAGTCGGTTGTCGCGTGAGAGGTTTTTTTTTCTCAGGGCTCTTTGCTTTCCTGGCGGTGACCATTGGACTTACGGTAAAGGGCAGTTGACACGTTTCGCGTTGGATGTTGGGCCACAGAGCTCTTCTCTGCTTTTGGAAAGGAAAGTATCTCAGATGTAGGAAATAGTTATCGTTGACACGTAGAGTCTGAATGGGAAGGACTGCAAGAGATTTTTAAAACGGCACAATATGAAGACTAATTTTCTTCAAACAAATTTGTGAATCTTCACTTGGAAACATGTGTCAATTTCAATGACACAGATCTATTTCTTTTATGACACTTTTAATACAGACATATTTATTTATTTATTTAAGGCCGTTATAACAGTATTCAGAATTATATAGACAGTAACACATATCAACTGTGAATCACTATTTCTAACAAAAAGTAAATTATTTGTATACGATTAATTTTGTTATCCTCGTTAAGTTTTTCGTATATTCACACAACAATTTTTAGAAATGAATCAATAAAACTAAAATAATTTTTTTATTTAAAAACTGTTTTTCCTTTTTATCTCGTTTTATCTATAATAAAACCGCATTTCTTTATGTCAATTATTATTTAAAATGCATGTGATGCAGGGAATATTTTGATGAGATAAATTATTTTCCTTGAATTAATTTATTGAAACATACTGCACGAGCATTCTATTTTAACCTAATAAATGCGAAAGGGATTGATACATGTACTTCAAAATAAATTAAATATCTTTAAAAAATACAACACATAACTCGTATCCTAAAACAAATCAGCCAGTAACATGGCATTCAAGTTCATTCTTTATAGAATCCGAAAGTACACAATATTTATGCACAGAATATGTTAATTAATATATAATTTGTAAACCGTTTACTTCTCAAAAGCATTTAACATTATATATAACATAATATTTAGAGTTTCCTAAAAGCTCTCCAGTATATTCAATATCCAACATTCAGCAAGTTACAAACACGCCCATTGCATTACTTTAGCGGCGGCAACAACGCCATTTGAGTAAATGAGAGAATATTACAATCATCGTCAGTGCTGCGTGACATACTGGAGCAGAAATTCACTACAAATCAGAGAAACTATGCCAATTACATTAATTTCGCTTTGCCGTCACTGGAATGCATTATAGTTATGACCGTCCCATCAGCCAGCACCCAGAGGCAACGTGTGGTTTTCATTCGCGTTTATTCGTCGCCGGTTCCGGCCACCAGAGGTCTCGTTTGCGCCATAAAGCCTGGCACCGGCCGTTTGGCGTGACAGCGCCACGGACATAAGCGTCCTTCATAATTACACAGTTAATAGAGAAACACGAGCCACATCGACCGAAATCGATACCCAAGGACTTGGAATCCTTTCACGCTGTCAACAACCTACGCCTAAGACTAGAGCCAAATAATATAACATTAATATAGACAATACCACCCATGTGTAATGGTACTACCCATGTGTAATATTTCTTTTTCTTTGTTATTAATATTATTACTATCATTAATATTATATGAATGTTCATTTATTTTGTAAATTACTGCCACTCCGTTGCCGTTAAATGTATCTTACCTTATTTAACTTTCAAGACTGAATGAGAAGAAACATTTGGTTTTATCCTAAAATTCAGTGTTTCTCTCACAGAAAGTAGTACTGTGGCACACTTTTCCACAAATTTATTCCTTTGCTAACGATAGCTACAGTGGTGTTTGATAGAAATGAACAAAATGATTGCAGAGGCCGCAATACGCCGGAACAGAAAACGACTGCCAAGCATTGAAGTCTTGTCTACAAAATAAGTCTATTTTGAACAATGATTTTCAATGCTCATCTATTATTTAAAACGTAACATTACTCTCTCATTACAATGAGAGAGTATGTTGGAAAAAGTCAATAATACGTTTTCGTCAAATTAAGAGTTTTTATATTGTTCGTAACCTAATTTTTACGAATTAATATTCATACGTTTGGGAGAATGAACGTGAGAGTTCATAAATAACGTTACTAAGAAATGATGAGAAATCAGTCTTAAATAAACGATGCGTTTAAACAGCCGTGAACTTCATGAAAACGCGGACATTAAAAAAAAGCCTAAATTTACAGAATTACAATTTTATTTCAATAAACATACTACTGCGTTATAAGTGTATGGGAGTCGTAACAGTAATTCAGTCATTTTGAAACACATATGTACTGCTTCTGCACTACCTAAGTACATCTGA
The DNA here is from genome assembly GCA_038098605.1 of Gryllus longicercus. NCBI lineage: Eukaryota > Metazoa > Arthropoda > Insecta > Orthoptera > Gryllidae > Gryllus > Gryllus longicercus. The sequence continues at coordinate 868,251 of JAZDUA010000562.1, forward strand.
GAAAGATATGAGCGCGAGAAGCTTGAAGGAGAGGATAACTGAAGGTTTTCGCCTGGGAACAGTCAACATTTTCCAGACTCATCGTCACCCCCCCCCCCTTTGCACACAGCTCGGCCCTTCCCCTCTCCCCAGTGCCTCACAAAGAACCCGCCGCCCACTCCGCCCTCCGCTGGCTTCGGATTAAGAAACTTTTAACAAGATGGGCCCTCGGCTCGCGGGGGCGGGTGGGGCCGGGTTTTGAAAGCGCGGCCCTTCGGCCAGCCGCTTTCCTAAAAATTTCGACTTCGTGGTAACAGCCTCTCTCCGCCCTCGGGACCGCTGCGGCAGCCGTCGCCACAGTTGCATCAGCCTACACGTCACCATCACATTCCATATATTGCCCACTCAATCTCTTAGTTTCTCTCTTTGCTACAACACCAGAACTCAAGTCATTCTCATAACATGCCATATCAGTAATATTGAAATTAGTTTCAACGGCATTAGATTCACAGAAGCCTCCTATAATTATTATATACTTTGCAGAGCATCTCTTGCGAGAGAAAACCTCCCCCATAAGAAAACAAACATGAAGAAATAGGCCTCTAAAACTAACCAGAAGTTAAGCTTCAATGCATAACATAATAGAAAGGAAATCTGGAAACAAACTAAAATTATTATTTCTGAACGTGAACATGCGTTAAATGCTGGAAAAAAATCACAGAATTTAGTCGCGTTCATTGCATCTTCTTTTCCTGTCAGCATCAGTACATCAAAGTTGTTGTAAGAAAACATTTCGTCCGCCTCACATGAAAATTGCAGATGCGGTCAAAAGGTCAGATTCAGTCATGTTAATTGCCACAAGAAGTGCCATTTCATCGCCACTGAAACCATCACCATTCTCTTTTACCTTCACCTCTGTTTCCCAATCACCACCTTCCTTTCCGCCACGAAATCCCCTGCTAACAGCCTCCTTGTCCCACTCGCCATCATCTCCACTACCATCACCACACCCCTCCCTTTGTCAAAGTCACAACTCAACGACCTTCAGCCCAGGCATTCATTCTTCAGCACCTCTCCACTTCATTCACTAGACGGCCCCATAAGGCGGCCCGACCCGACGGCCCCGATCCACAGCGCGGCGGAGGCTCCGGAAAGTTCGATTCCCGAACCAAAAGTCCGTGACGAAGACGCGCCTCCCCACATCAACCTAATCAAAGGCGCCCGACCCCAAAACGCGCCAGCGCCAACGGAGAATTCGGAATATGCCACGCGCTCCCGGGCAGCACTTCCAATTACCGCGAACACCGGAGCACCGTCGGCCGCGCCACTTCACATTCAACGCGTTTCATATAGCGACGGCCACAAAGGATGCGCTCGGCCGGCCTGGGGTCGTGAGCATAATTGTACCGGCTTTAAGAACGCGCTGATTTCACAGTTCGTTGTAGGGCCTAATTACCGCCCGCTCGCCCGCCTGGCGCGGAGCGGCGCGGCGCGGCGCACCGAGTAGTCGGGATCGCGAGGGGAGAGTCATTCGAAGGCGGCTTGCGCCCGGGCTGGGCTCCGAGTCGACCTCGTGGGGGGGTTTAATTAAGCGCAGTATTTGTTCTTAATGACACGGGCCAATTAAACACAAACGTGGTCATTGGGAGTGGGGTGGGGAGCGCTGCCCTTTGCGGGCGGAGTTAAGGGGAGGGAGAGAAGGCAGGATACGAGAGGGAAGGGAACGAACTAGATGAAAGAGAACAGGGAAGAGGTGAAGGAATGAGGTCATATGAGAGAATGAAAGAGAAAGTTGTGAAACAGTTGAGAACGGCAAAATGGATGTAACGTTCAACCTGTAGTAAAATTAGAGAGGGCAGGTAACTGACAACATAGATATGCAATGTTTACAATTCACTGTAACTGAAATTTCAAATAGTGAGGAGAGAAAAGGAGATGAACATTCAATAATTTAAAAAAAGACAGGAATACAAATGTATGACTAAAATTTCAAAAACTGAATACATGACTATGTATATTCTTCAGATATTGTCATTTCTAAAGTAGATGTAAGCCAGAGTTAATATCTGTAATAAAATAGACCTAAAACCGAATTATTAGGCCTCTACTCTTCGAATACGTAACAGCTGAAAACAGCTTTCGACCTGCTGTTCAAACAAGTCAATGAACTTGAAAAGCACGGTTTCTGCTCAGGCACTCGCGATTGCTTTTGTTGATTCATTGGTCTCCTGTCACTTTCGTCGTTTTCTTTACATTGACGGTTAACTGAGAAAGACGGTAGCCGGGCGGCGAATAATCGACTGCACGTGTACACTCTGTAAGTCGACCCTCTTCACGCCACGCGATATGTCGAGGATGAGTCCGACGCTCTCCTGAAATTTAAACTGCGTAAATGCGACTAAAATACATAACTACACATTTCATTGTTAAGTAATTTGTATATCACAATAATTTTATTTTGAACGTGTTTGTTACGTTTAGGAAGGCTAATTAAAAACAGTGTATTTTCAGCAGGTACTCTTCAAGTATAATTTGTTTCTTCTTCGATGGCGCTACGGCCAGATTTTGCTTTGGCGTGGCATAAACCAGGAGTTGCCGAAATTTTCGAGATCAGAGGGAATGAACCATTCAGATATGAGGAATCAGCCCAATGTGTTGAATTGTGAGAAACGGAATAAATATATGAAAATAGTGAGAGATTGAAAAAAAAAAACGGAAAAAAGGAAATGATTATCCAAATGATATAGTGCGTATAAAACACTTGTAGAGAGAATAATAAAAGCGACTGTAGAAATAATTTTTGAGGTGGATTGGAGAAAAGGAAGGGAAAGAATAGAAAAAAAATACATTTTAAAAAAGAGTTTAAGAAAGAGATTGGCGAGAAAGACATAAAGAAAAATGAGATGGAAGAAAGAGTCTACAGTGAGAAAGATAATGCAGTAGCTTATCGGCAACAATTTCTGGAGCATCATTGACTGGGACATTCACAGGCTCGAGTTCCGATGGGGGACACGTTTTGATTCCCGCTAAATGTTTGGGTCGAACTCAACTACTTTCTGGCGGGTTATTTTGTCAAATGCTGAAACAATACGTTAATAAACAGCATGTGCTGCACGCAAATGTTTCCTCGATATTACCCACCACCTCTCTCCATACTCACATTTACAATTGCATGCATTATATTACTAACATGTCCGAGACTGGTCTCAAGCTTAGAAATCGTTCAGGCTGGTGCAGTGGCCCAACCGGAAGGGGGCTGATACCTGGAGGATATAAACAACAGCAAAAGGTAACAGGTAGTTCGACGTGGAATCTTATGCTGCAGGAGGAGAAGAACTACCACATCCCGGAGAAAGCATGCACTGAACTTACTGGAATAATGACCGGAATCAACGCACACACACACTCACTTGAGAGAAAGAAAACTGACCGATATGCGAGGTCAACGGCAGTTAACGCCTCATAAACTTTCAGAAAAGCATAGAGAGAAGGACAAACAGGGAAGCGGGATGATTGGCTGCAAAGATATTTCGTCGAGGTCTCACAAAGAATTTGTATTGTGGAGTAAATGAGACGTTTTCCAGAGCGACTGCTTGTGGAGATGTCACAACTTAGGACCCTGCGGAACATCGTTTACGCTTCAAAGATTCCGCGCTCTATGAGATCTGCTGCAGTGGCGGTGTTTCCCTGTTATTCCCTACTCTGTTTTTCTGTCGAATGTTTCTTTGTTCCGTTCCAATTTCGTTCTGTGTTTGAGCAATATCAAAATCAATCTATTATTTGTAAGCCGTGTAGTTTGCTCTTTCCCGGAGCAAGATAAACGAATTCTATTTTTTTTAATTGAACCTTTTTACGAAAAAACTATTTTTTAAGATATGTGTGAGCAATGGGAAAACAATTATTTAAATGGATAACAACATTATGTGTCATTTGTAATATACGTATTTATTCACTTTTGACATTATGTAATTTCAGTAAACTGCAAAAATAGCAATTTTGATTTTTTATTATCACTGGTAAAACATATGTTTTTGATGGTGTTACTGAAATGACTCTTTCTTTACCTTGATGACGAAATTTTAAACTATTAATTCTCATTGAGCTTTCTATTCTCCCTCTGATTTAAAGATAACTTACGAGAGAATACGTTGACGTTTCTAGCTTTTCCAGTTTTCGTTTTTCACTAGCTTGATTTCATTTCCCTATTTTCATATCTACGTCTACTTCCGTCATCACTCTTTTCATGTGCCATTATTTTCCTTTAATCTTTCCCACACATTCTTTTCCATCTTTTCCTCCCTCCCTCCCGCTTCTGTCTTTCTTCCCCAGTCTTCGCTACTCCTCTCCTCCCCGTTAATCACTTTTCTCTGCGCTCGCAACTCGCAGAGTGTGAGGGTTTCTTCTTCTATTCTCTCCATTTGCGTTCTTTCACGGACGTTCTCTTTTATTCATCTCTTGCCCTTCTTTGTCACCATATCACATCACCTTCCTTTTTCGTTCCTCTCACTTTCGTTCCTGTCACTTTCGTTCATTTTACTTTCGTTCCTCTCACTTTCGTTCCTCTTTTTTTCCAACCCCTTCCCTTTCCTCGTTCTCCTCTCCACTTCCTGTCGCGCCCTCCACCCTGCTCTCCACTTCCGCCTGGCGCGTGCTTCGCGGGCGCCGAGTGGCGCGGGCGCATAATGAGCTCCTTCAATGCAAATGGCGACTCTCGCTGCTCGCGAGGACGCGGCGCGGCGCCTCGCAATTAGGCCTATGCGGCGCCTCTTCGTTGCTTACCCGTGTTATTACCGAGATTTTCTGCCAATTAATGTGTCACGCGGAACCTCGTTCGCCGATACAGTCCATGTTTGACGAGACCGCAAAGACCGCAACCCAATACGCCCTAACATTCTAATTTCTGGGCGACCGTTCATTTTCGGCTCCCTTGAATATTTTATACTCGCGGTTTGTAGCCTGCTTTAGTGGCTGTAATTGTTAACTCTATTTGGTACCATTTCTAATGAGAATTTTTGTCTTTGAAATTAATGATTACATTTAATCAATTGAAGTATTATAATCATTTAGGTGACGTAATCTGCCTTGGTCATCATTTATTTATCACAATCGTCTATTACACAGGAAAAGAGGAATGAATACTAACAATAGAGCTCTCACTTTTGTCAGCAACCCCCCCCCCCCAAGTCCAAACGTATCACACGAGTTTATATATTTGAAATCAATTTTAGAGTTCACGTCGTTATGACATTGAAATCTACGTATATTAGAAATTGGGAAAATATGTATCTTCACTCGTAACATATATTTTGTAAAAAGTAATTTCTGCGATATTTTTAATAAATATGGAATGGATGAAAATATTACATTCAAAATTAAATACAATTGTATTTTTTTCTGTGCTAGGAACATCAAACATCTTAAACGTATCCAATCAAAACGTTGAGAGCTCTATGCATTCGTAGTTTTCATGAATTATAGCTCAAAACGCGTCAGAAGAAGGCTCTAGGAGATCAGTGGCTCTTATTGTGTTTTTGGAGCAGTTGGAACTAGGGATGGGGATTGCAGCATGAGGATGAGGTCTAGGACGGAATGGACGGAGGCAAGAATGTTGGGAGCAAGGAGTGGGGACGTAAGCGAGGGCAGGAACTGGGGCAGGGGTGAGAGCGGGATCGAGGGGAAGGGGAAAGAACGGGTGAGCTGCTGCGGGGGCGGGGGGGAGGAGGCCCGGGGAGGCGCGGAGGCAGCTCCTCTGGCGTCGAAACGCCGCAGCACGCGCCGACAATAATCCTTTTACGGCCGCGCGCGACACTTGGCCTTTTAATTCGACGCGTTAGCGCGGCTTTGTGCGACGGTCGGCGCCCCCCTCTCCATCCCCCTCTCCCTCCCCCTCTCCCGCCACAGCCCCCGCACGGCATCGGACACCGCGTCGCCTTACACCCGACTGCTTGTCGGCGCTTTCAGGAATGGCCCTTCCCGCCATTCGTCAACCGAGCGGCTCGCGTGCCTGGGATCACATTAGATTAGATAAAACGTAATTACCAACCATTATAGCCTGTAATTGTTGTATCCAGCTAGTGGTTGCCTTCTGTCCGGAAGGTATTTTAATATCTCGTTGGTTGATTTTCTTGTCATTCATTGTTCAGAAATACCCAAACATTTCCATCTCGTATAAAATTTTCCTCGGTTACCAATATTGTAGAAGAAAAAGTTTTAATTCTTTCAAAAACACCGGATAGAAATTTCACAGCTAAAATAGCTGTTTTTATTGGGCGAATTTAATTATACTGCAAAGTCTGTATAGATGTGTGAATATGCGAATGGATGCATGTCATGCTTACTGACTCTGTCAGACTAGACGGTTTTGAGTGTGGGCAGTTTCAAATAAATTTAGCGTCGGAGGACATGGCGAGAAGATGAACGCAGTTTTGTTAAAAATCAGCATAAATCCAAAATTGCCACTTGAGCGGAAAGAACTGGATCTGGAACAAGGGCACAAGGAGTTCTGAAGATCCCTTAATCCCCAACTTCTAATCACACATCCCCTCGTCCGTAAGACTTACATAGGGACAGTAATGTTTTCTGAATATTTAAAAGTAAGGTTTTTCGTTTAAAAATTAATTTTAAGTTTTTACCCAAACAAATTTCGTTTAGTTTTAAAGTTCAGTCATTCCTGAGTTGTGATTGACATCCTGTTTTCACTGAAGCTCAAATACGTTTCCAAACACATACTACATTCGATCCGTATCACCTCACGGGCATAATTTCTCGTACTTTCGTTTTCATTCCCCTGCAGACTACATTGCGTATACACGGTAGAGCCATGTCTGTAAAACAAGACTGTTGCGACAGCATGCAACACGGCTCTTACGCCCTGAGCAGTGAAAGGTCGCCCACTGCACACATCAATAGCAGGCGCGCGGCCCTCTGGACCCATCTATCAGCGGCGGCGGTGGCGCTGAGGGTGTGAGCAGGGGGTGGGGGTGGCGACAGGGGTAGCAGTGGGCGTGGGACTGAGTGTGGCGGTGGACGAGGTGGTAGGGGCGGCGGCAGAGGTGAAGGTAGGGACGTGGTCGGGGGAAGAGTGGCGCCGTGTGTGCGTGCGTGTGTGCGCGCGCGCGCGCGTGCGCGCGTGTGTGTGTGTGTGTGCACGCGCGCGCGTGCGATTCGAACTAGACGACTGAGATGGTTGGGAATAAGGGGAGATGGAAAATAAGGGAGTCGAAGAATCGACTGGTGGGGGAATAGGAAAGTTGGACAACAGGAAATGTAAAATCGAGGTGAGGAATAGGGAAGGCGAAGAATCCAAGAGGGGATAAGGGAGGCAAGGAATCGGAAAATTGGAGGTCGTGGATTGGTGAAGGAAAAGGGACACCGGGAGCCGGGTAGGAAGTATGGGCAGGAGGTGGGGACGGGAGGAGGGACGGGAGGTGGGGACGGAAGGCGGGGACGGGAGGCGGGGACGGGAGGCGGGGACGGGAGGCGGGGACGGGAGGCGGGGACGGGAGGCGGGGACGGGAGGCGGGGACGGGAGGCGGGGACGGGAGGCGGGGACGGGAGGCGGGGACGGGAGGCGGGGACGGGAGGCGGGGACGGGAGGCGGGGACGGGAGGCGGGGACGGGAGGCGGGGACGGGAGGCGGGGACGGGAGGCGGGGACGGGAGGCGGGGACGGGAGGCGGGGACGGGAGGCGGGGACGGGAGGCGGGGACGGGAGGCACGGCGGGAGGCTGGGGAGGGAGGCGGTCAGTCTGGGGAGGGAACGGCGGCCTCGACCGCAACCGCACACCGATCAGCCACCGCCGCCGCGGCGTCGGGGCGGTCTCCCTGCGGCACGCACATGCGGGCTGCCCCCACCCCCTACGCCTCTCAGTGCAGCTGGACCTCACTCGCCATCCGCTTGCTCTCTCCGCGAGCGTGGAGCCCCTGCAAATGCTGCTACCCGCTGCACTTCTACGGAGCGTCCTGCGCGGTTGCCTAACCGACCGCTGTCAGGCGGCGCCGTCGCTCTAGTCGTTTTCTGCCGCCGCGGCCGCCGCCGCCGGGCCAGTACAGGCACGAGAGGAAATAACTGGCATGCGTGGTTTGGAAACGGAGAGTTGGTGTGTATTTATAGTAGAAAATGTGCGAAAGTAAATATAAGAACACGTCAAATTTACGTCTGTTAGCTTGGTTGATTGATTGTAATTGATTCCGGCAGAATAAACGGCAAATATGAGTCACGAAAGTGTAGTGCATATTTTTTCCAGTAGGTTGCGGCGATCTACCCCCGCTTAAGGGCGAGATCCAGCACCGACCTACCGTCGGCTAGCAGGGTTTTCCCCAACCAGGTATGTCGCACCAGTGGGGCACCGCCCCAGTCGGGCAAGCTCTAAGCTCCTGACGGGGCTCCCGCCAGGTGTGGTAGTGTGGTGCGTGCTAGGGAGTGCTTGGAATGTTGCGAATCTGATTAAGGTGTTATCACTAAATGTACTATTTGCGGTAATATTTCAAGAAGAGCAATAATTTAATATGTTTAGGGCATTTAAAAAATGGGATGGATATAATTTAATACTAATATACCTTATTTACTAACTCTTCTGATTTTTACATAACATTCATTGTGTACAAGTTCTGGTCTATATCATGAAATATGAACTAATACACAGACACTTCTTATTTTAGATATGGATGTCGATAAAAAACGTTCATAAATTTGTTCATTGAGAACATCAACAATATCAACGCGTAACGTCATCTTAGAATGGAATATAATTAGTTGTAGAGTTTAGAGTTACAACAAATAACTAGCAATAATTTTCAGCACGTTTCTAAAATTGGTTCAGCAATTTACATTGATTAAAACCATGTTCGAGAATCAGGTACTTCATTCCATTAATATTAGTCAATGAGAATCAGTTACTTCATCCATCGATAGCGCTCTAAATGTTCAAATTCTCCCTTTTCCACAGACCGTATCCCACTCCTCGTCGCAGTCTCCCTGACCTCTCCCCCGCTCAGCCCTGTCAGCTCTGCCGACGCGACGGCCCACCGTCCGCACGAAAGTCTCGGCTGGACTCTTCCGAAAATTACAGTTCGCCCCGCTCGCCCTTCCCCCCTCCCTCCCCCCTCCCTCCCCCTTCCGGCGGCGGAGAGCGATCGAAGGCATCGAGTGCGCCAGAAGTGACGGCGAGGGGCGGGGGTGGGGGCGGGGGTGGGGGCGGGGGGGGGGGCGGCGCTTGGCGGATGCGGTTCAGAACGTGCCCGCAAGTTTTCGATGGAATGAGAGAGCTCCGCAGGGCGGTGTTCCTGCCACCATTGCCAGAGGCGAGCGAATGGGAAAGCGTTCGAAAACAGACGGAGCGCTACGCTTAGAGATACGTAACAGAGGGTGTTCCAACAATGTGGGCTCACATTACTAAACGTATGCACGGTTTGTAAAACTGCGGGGTGAAATTACGTCTAGTCTAGGAGACAGGGAGCGAAAACAATTTTGGAGTTTTCAGTTAACCAGGTCTCTTATGAGCTACTTGGGTACAAGGATTAAAATTAAGAACTAATTCATAGATGAAAAAATAAATGATCTCATCACCGTCAACAATGTGTGAATTTAGACAGACGGCTTTAGATGGCTTTGCTCTCATCATCAGTCTTCCTGTTGAGGCAAAAGTCGGTAGACAGTGCGACACAGACTTTTGCCACAACAGCGACACTGATGACGACGGTGAAGCCGTCAAACGTCGACTATCTAAATAAACGTATTAAGTTAACAGAGATGGCATCTTTTATTACTTCAAGTAATTACGTCAACAATACCACATCAGAATCCCACAACGAATTCATAGCCCAACTCCTTTTATTTTGCATACATTTCAGAATTTAATGTCTCTGATGTTTAAACTGAGAGTAGGCGAACAAATAAAAAAATGTGGGAATAATATAGTATTCCTGTGTAAGACACAAGTCGTTTCAATGCTCAAATAAATTTCAAAAGTAAAATATCTTAACGTAAAGGAAAACTGAAATAATCAGGTTTCTTCCTCTTCTGAATATTTGTATGAAACATTTAGTTTCAATAATTATATTGTAACATATAAGTATATATTTCTTTAGTAACAGGTAAAACCAAAATAGGAGTCGTATATAAAACGAGGGGCTGAAAAGTGATTGAGTGCATTTTTAGTTCTGATATTTTAGAATATGATAGGATACAGAATCACTAAAAAGGAGTGCTATATTAAAATTTCAGATTTAACACTGCCTCATAGTTTTTCATTGGATATCGATAGTATACAATCATCTAAAAAAAGTGAAACTCCAATTTCTACTTTATAGCAAGTACTAGCTAGGAACCAAAGTCTACATTATTTTCAAACAACAAACAGCAGTTGGAACTTTTACTGTTTTCTTAAGAAATGTTTTCACGGCAAACATTTGACAATTACCCAAAATATACACTAGACTCAAAATATTCGTTCTAAAATTCAAGCCCCCATTTTCAGTGAAATAAACTGTGACTTTCATTTGCCCAGAAGCAGAACAACACCGAAAATCTCTCACTCGCGCGACGTATTTTTAGTTACGGACATTAGTGTACCGGGAACTCATTCCTCAGGGGATAAAACACGACCTTGCCCTCCCGTCGCCCAAACGACCTACTTGCGCCGCGAGCGCGCCATCTGTCGGCGCGGCGGCCGTGATGAAGCGGCTATAAAGAGTGATTATTGCGCCAGGGAGATAAATATGAAGAACACCGCGCGCATTACCTGAAACGTGTTTAATGGCGCGGCTAAGGGGTGGATCAGGGGAAGGATTGGTGGCGCCGAAGCACGGAGAAAAATTGGGCTGGTAACGGCGATGGTGAATACTCCTCAGCCACCACATATTTTCAATAAATACATAGAATTATTCTGCTAATACGAACAAGTGACAAACACACATCATAAAAATAATAATTACAACGATAATAATAACAATAAGAACAAAAATAATGATAATTCAAAATAATAATAATAATAATAATAATAATAATAATAATAATAATAATACAATTTTTTGGGGTATTCAAAAATTAAACTTCCCCAGCCGGGAATCGAAATCGTATTTTACTCCCAATCACCCAAATCGTACCGTACCGTAACAGTAAATGCTTTCAACATTATTTGAAGCGTTCCTTCTGCTAAGAAGCTATGGGGTCGAAAAACTAGTTGACAATTGTGGAACAGGTTTTAATATTTCCACATAGTTATTAAAACATACAACTTATCGGAAATAATACCTGGGCAGGATTGCGTTTTCACCAAGACGTATTTTATTACATTTCATTTACTAAAAAGTACAATGAATCTAGGCTGCATTTTCAACGAGGGTGCCGCACGCCATAGGGCGGGGTCGAGCAGGTGAAATAGAAAATTGGGTGGAAATGGAGGAGGGAGAGTAGGTAGCGTGCAGCTCGGGGCGAAGGGGAGCAGCCTAAATCGGCATGGGGAAAGGCATGGAGCAGCGGATTATTTCTAGCCACGTCAACTGCAACGTTAGGCCCGTTAGTGTAGTGGAGGCCCGTTAGTTAGTGTAGTGGGTGCTCTGGATGGTTAGATCCGGCGCCGACATACACGTTGACTGAAGTTAGATTTCCTTCTCTAGCGACTCACCGTCCCAGCATGGACAAGCTCTGAGCTAATGGCTGGTCTCCTGTATTTTGTGGTAGTTCTCTGTGCATAAGTGTGTATAAGGGAAGATGACAGGACAAAAGACAGAAAGAAGAAAAAAGGCCACGCGCGATTAACGGCTTCTTTACTAGGTCACTGCTGCGGTATTCGACTAGTATTGATAGGAGAAACCACGACGAAGTACCAATCAGAGCAGCCGGCCGCTAGAGCTTTACTCACTTCAGCGACTGAATGCGCCCTAGCTATTTAGCCTGTGTCGAAAATTCGCCACAGTCGGAACTGTAGGACTCGCAGCCATAATCACTGCAGAGACGGTGACAATGCTCAGCCGGTGAAGAGGGACAGCGGAGGGGACCCAGGGGACGGAACGGACGTCGGGACGGGAATGCCTTATTTTATAACTAAACCAGTTTTGAACCTCTTCTCTGCACTTGGACCGATAAACGAAAAATTCAAAACTCTCTATTTCACACTGCCTTTGCACGCGAGTCTTGGGTGGCGGTGGCCGAACCGGCGTCAGCGGGAGCGGGGCCGTCTCCGCAGAACGGTGGTCGCGGCAAATCTGCGCGCCGTCGCTTCCGGGCAAGAGAACCCCGGGGCAATCTGGGCGCAGTCTTCCGCAGCCACCGCATCGTCTTCCCCAGCGCCAGGGACGTTTTTCCTCACATAAATTCCCCGCCGCTGACCCCATGTGTTTCGCGCGAAATCCAGACGCATTAACCGCCCGACGTCCCGCCGCCGCCGCCGCCACCGCCGCTTCTTGTAAAAACATGGCGACAGTGCTTCCGGCCGGTTGGTGGGAGCGCGACGCTCAGCGCTTGTTTTAGTCGCCTCCTTCCCCGGAGGGGAGAGACTTCTTATTTGCGAGCTAATGCCAAATAATATTACTTCCAGGGACTAATTAGTTTCCTGCAGTTTTATTCGCGGGTCGAGTAAAAAAGAGTAATTAAATGGCTTGGAGAAACTTAAGTGCCATAAAAGTTTTAGTTGCGAGCGCTAATCGCGCCAAATACCATTATACGCTGTGTACAGTGGCTAGCCGATTGTGTTTTATTGCGAGTTGACCTGATTTATGCAGTTCGGGGGGGGGGGGGGGGCAAAACACTGGGCGTCGCCGGTCCACGGTGGGGGCTGCGGGGTGCAGGGCGGAGAGGCGGGGGTGCGGTGGGGGTGAGTGTGCGGTGGAGCATTGGGGGCGGGGAAGGCGGTTGGAACGGCGGGGCGTTGAGGGCGGTGCAGAGCAATGGAGGGCGATGCAGTGACAACAATGGGGAGGTCGAGAGCGTTTGCACCGCTGGCGGCGATGACAATGATTGGGGTGATGAAGGACGTTAAAAGTGGTGGGGCTGTTTTACGGTGAGGGAGGCGATGGCTGCGGGGCGTCCGCGGGCAGTGGTGGTGATTGGGGTGGTGGAGGCGAGCGACGGAAGTGGCAGGTGCAGTGGGGGGGGGCAGTGGTGGGGGTAATGAGTCGTGAATACCAGCGACGTGCGAAGTGAAAGGGGGGCGGCAACGATGATGGTGGCTGTTGGGTGGAGGTGACAAAGTGTGTGGGGGGGGAGCAGAGCGGTCGGCAGCGCGCTGGCGGGCTGTGTACGCTCTAAAAATACTCGGCGCTCTTCAAGCCGTTTGCAAACCTCTGATTACTTACGCGATTAAAGCTATTTACCCTGCGTACAACCAGTACTGTTCCGCACGGACGACTGGTGGAGAAAATTGAATAATGATGAGATGAAGTACTTTCTCTACCCTGTTCTTTATTTATTGTGATTAGCGACATAGCGTGTTCTCTTATCAATATGTGAACAGACAATGCTCCAACACTCTTGTATTACCCTTTTTACAACAGTGCATAGAAAACAACACAATAAACAACACAAAATACACCTTTGAAACAACAAAGAGCTCTAAATCCTTCAAAAGATATGCTTTACCTCTTCACTACATTTGCAACACACTTCAAAGGCCTACGCACTAACTTTTCACAAGCCTTATTTGATTTTAAAAATAAGGTATTCTGAGATTATATTATTATTATTATTATTATTATTATTATTATTATTATTATTATTATTATTATTATAGTAAATATTATTATCAATATTATTATCTTTTCTCTTAGTCCTCATCAGGCCAGGAGATATATGTTGCTGCGTCAAATTTTTTTGTATTTAATTTTGTCTTTATAGTTATTTAATTAAATGTATTGTTTGTTCAACAACTATCGCCCCTCGTCGAGGAAAATCCTGATAGCTAGTCACTAATAAATGAATTGGGAAAACCCCAATGGTGTAAATGGTATTTTATGCAATCTTAGAACAATATTCTTTACTTCAATATTCATGCAAAGATGTATTTCACTGCCTTACAAAACCAGGACATTTCAAATTTTCATTAAAATTATGATTTTTCGCTGTCATTGAAAAGCATGAACTATACCAACCAGTTTTTTCCAGAATATATAAAAGTCACTTTTACCGTCTGTTTTACATATAATTTTTTCCCCTATAATATTTTTTTAAATTATTGCTGCTGTTGTTGGTTGGAACAAGCGTGCCCCGCTGCGCAAAGCTGCCTGCTGCGCGGGCGCGCGTGTCAAAGGCGCAGCCCCGTGCTTCGCGCCGTCTCCGCTTGGAGCGCTGCGCGGCGCAGCGCCGCGAGCCCGCAGGCGCATCTGGGAGCACGCGTGCTTTCATTTCGAGAACTTCCTTGTGCGCGCTCGCAAGACACGTGTCTCTGCCTGACGTCGTCCCCGCCTCCGCCCCGGCCCCCACCCCGCCGCTCCCTCAGCTGCCGCTTTGAACTCTGCTCAGTCCTCCTCCCCTTTCCCCACCCACCGGGAGCTGTGCCGCTGTCTTCTCTGCCGTCACCGACGCCTTCTCGCAGCGATGAATTCCTTCATCGCGAAAGGTACGATGAGGGTAGAATTTCGGGATCAAATATAAATCTAAAACCAGTGGACCTACAGAATGTCACTGACTTTCTAGCACTAGTTAGTTTTCCAATCTCGGTAGTCCACAATTAGTCCCCCTCGCCATAGCTGCCAAACCGGCGCCAAAACTATATTTTTTCACAATTACACAACTTTTCCGACTCCTAATCGTATAACTGAAATAGGTCTTTAAGAATGTTACAGAATAGTAAAACACCTCTCATTATATGGTAAAGGAAATAATTTCCACAAAACCTTTTCCTTTTTCGCAGCGTTTGCTGCGTGATACTGTTTGAGCGTTTGTGAAAATGCGCAACTTTAAGCTCATTTTCATAGAGAAGTTTTGAGTTTTCGATACAAGTTATAAGAAATCATTACAAGAACTTGTATTCACAACTTTATTGATATATATTTTACAGACTCACAATTACTGTTCTCCAGCGCGCTGCAGTAATGTATTAAAGGGAATTGAACTCTATATTACTTATTTCCATCGCGTCCAGAATTTGAAACAAAACTATGCAACCTCCGGCCATACGAGAGGTGTCAATATTTTCGTTAGATACACTGAGTGTGGGAAAAATCTTGTGAGTTTCCATTTTGACAGCAAAATAAAAATAGTTTAATACATTATAACACCTATTCTCGTACTGCGCCTATGAACTAAATCACAGCGTTACTGCTTACGACACAGCCGACGTCAGGTCATTGGAATTTTCCAAGGAAGAGGGCCCTCGTCATTAAATATTAGATATTCACGGGTTTTATTGTGAAAAAGTATTAGATTTTCACGGACTTTACAGTGGAACAGTAGTTTTTTTAATATTATTGATGTGTTCCCATTACATACAAGTTAAAGAAGTATTCAGTGACGATTTTAATAAAATGTGTACTTTTTTGTAATGCTATACGAGAGTATTTTATTGGTCGTTTTTTAACAGGCGTGTTTTCTATTACTTGGAAGCCCATTTTACGTGGATGTGTTCAGCAACAATATTCATATAAATATTGTCACATAAAAACAAATCAGTGGCAACCGCCACCCTCACCGCCATCCTTGCAACACCTCTGTCTGGTAGGCGGCCAGTTCTCGCCGCCCTCGTCCCAGAGAACTGCGCCGCCACCTTCATCCCCGGCCTTGAATGCATGCACGCGCCGCCTCGTCAGACGCGTTTATTTGTTTACTCCTTGCGGGCGGGGTTGCTCACGGCGCCTCCACTCCCCCCTCCCCCCTCCCCGTTCTTACTTCCCCCACTCCCGCCTTCTGCAGCTCCTTTCCCAGCCCGCGTCTGCGTTCTCGGAGATGCTTCCGACGGGGATGAGCTCGCAATTCTGGCTCCTATTAAGTTTCCCGTATCATGCCCTGTTTGCGGAGCTGCTTTTTATTTCTTAATAATATCCTTTTGCAACAGGCCCACGCTCTTGTCTTACCGTCTCGATTGCTTTTGCGCAGTATATAACATCAGCTTATTCAGCTGGAAGCAATATTTTTTGGAGCAAAGTATGCGAGAATATAATTTCGACTACTAGCGTTACCTTCCACAGAGTATCATATTTACTTTCTTTGAATTGAACGCTCTGATATATATATATATATATTATAGGAAATTGAAAGAGTAGTTTTGTTTACTAGATGGCACGTGATTGGTTTCATTGTACAATATATTTTGCTTTATCTTATTTTTCACATAATTATTTTTTCTTTCAGAGTAGATTGTTTGAAAATTGTATGATGTAATAATACACACAATCGATAAATATAAAATAAACAACACGCAAAACCGATTTTGTACAGTATATTTAAGAGAAGATAAGGCGATTTATTTTTTATTTTTTAGATATTAAATGTTTATTAAAATTGAAAATTATACATAAAAATATAATTAATTAAATTTCAATGTATCGGAGTCAATGATTTGGTCGTTTTGATTCGTTTCTTATCCTAGAACATAATTTCAATACTTATTAGTTCAATAAACAATTTATTGATATTCTGCATAAACAATTTGTTTGTATAAAATCCCATTTGCTTTATAACCATTTCCTTATCTTAATGTCATTTTGAACCCTTACCTGCCCCATTGTTCCTTCTTTCCTCGCCGGTGGCCGAAGGTTCGTGTGTGGGGACCATCCTTATCCCCCGCAGACACCGACACGCTCTTTTGTCTCCTCCTCAGCCTCCGCTCCTTCCTAGGCGCGCCCGTGCGTCTGCTCTCGCCCCAACTTTCTTGCCGCCCCTCCCCGCCCCTGCCGCCCCCGCCTCCACCCTGCCTTCGTCCTCGCTCGGGCTCCGTGCCGCCCACCTCGCCGCGTCCATACGCAGCCCTCATGTTTTTATAATACAGTCCCTCCCCGAGTCCCTTAAAAGCTCGTCATGGTCGCCTCTGGGGGCTGCGCTCCGCCGCCCTGATCTCTGCCGTATATCAGGCCCCGCGCCGCCCCCGCTCCCGCCCGCGCCCGCCCCCGCCGTTGCAGGTAGCGGCGCCGGCCTGCCCGCTTTATCACCCCTCCCGCCGCCGCGCCGGCCCGCTGCGCTAAGACGCCGAGGCGTCGCTGAAGGTGGCGCCGCAGTAGAGAGCGGCAAGACGTTAAGGTTGTAGCCTCCGTGGTATAGACGAGTTACTCTAAGAAGGGGCCATTTGGAAAGGTCGAGAAACAAATGAAGGTCGCACAGGGCGATGACATCCTGGTCAATGGTGATGAACCTATTTACAATCGAGCTAACTGCAAACGAACTCACTGACACAACGAGTGATTTGACGTAACTTGCTGTTATTTTGCCAATAGTGTAAGCCAATAGCTGTAAGAGACGTCCCTTCTTATAGTAAAATCTCTAAAGCGTGGTGTCGACGCTAGGTCAAGGACGAACTTCCAACGTCGAACTGACTTCGGCATTATCTACTTCTATCTCACGGTCACCTGGTTCATTGCCATTGTCAACCTGTCTCATTGGCGTCATCAACCTGTCGCATTGTGGTCATCACTGTCTTACTGTAATCAACCTCTTTTACGACATTACAACACGCGTCACAGTCGTGACTTCCTCAAAGTACTCAGTTATCTGCCTCATAATCATCGTCGACATCCCTCTTAGTCAACTTCAAGCTTCTGATATTAATCGTTCTTCATTTTCTGAGATTGCTCCCATCCATAAGATCTCGTAAATGAAATTTTCAGTACTTAACCCACTAGTTCTCATTCCCCCCAAAATTGAGTAGTAATCTTCAAAGTTTTTTATATCTCCAATAATTCTACAGCGAATTGATTTTTTTTTGTCAAAAGACGGAGACACCTTAAATGAAACATACAAGTAAGTTTGGTATTCTGGAATGGTACCATGATAGATGTCAATTTAGCAGAGATCGCTAAAGCATTGTACGCCAGGGTCTATTCATAACCTGCATCAGTACAACTCGTCTTCTAAAACTGTACTTAGCCGCCATATTTTGCTCATACTTTCGGTTAATGGTTAATGAGAGTACATTTCTCCAACATAGATCTCGTTTACTCCGTGTTGTACTCGTCTTTAAAACGGCTTTTCTGACCCAGAAAACCGCTAAACAAATCAATTTCAATTCTGTATTTCTTTACTCCCGTAAAAAAAGCATTATCGTCCACTTAAAAAATAGAAAGGTATTTTTAGCGTATTAACAACCATATTCTCATTTATGAACTTATATACAATGAGCTTATAATCAACACATAATCTACTATAAACATTCTATATGAAACTTCAAATTAATGTATATGTGCGTAAACCACAATAATAGTCTCTTCACACAATTTAATGTCCGCCTCTGGCCACCTCCCTTCTCGTTATGCTATCTTTTGTCCATTAAGACACTCACGCTTCAATCAATTGCCTCCAATGTCGCTACTCTATTTTGTTAAAAAATAACGAAAAATATTTTTTGTAACTCTCTGTTAATTATTAATTAACTTTATTTGGAAATAATGATATTTTGTTACAAACATAGAAACATGCATTTCTCTTAATGAATGATATATTTTTAGATCTATTACCCCAACTACGCTACCCAAAATTTTCCATATTTCATAAAACGCACGTCACAAAGAGTAAATAAAACAGGAAATTGTTTAATTACGAAATGTAAATTTATTAGAATTATTTCATTAATGAAAATGAAATAAAATTTAGAATTAATACCTGGGATGATTTATTTCGTTACAAGGGTCACTATCATCGCATGACATCAATTATTGTAATGACAATCACGGAAACTATTAAGAGAATTAATAATTGTATTCATCATGAAACTTGGCATGTTCCTCTACGTTCGCGTTAAGACGCTGGCTGCGACGGTAGATGGCGAGAGTAAAGATGCTAGAAACGTCTTCACAGGAGCAACGTTGGCAATATGAAAGTTGAAACGCTTGTCAAAGTCATTATTGACAACCAATCTGAAGTTATGACCTGAATTGTTATCTGTCATAATTATTATGATTATTGCCCAAGTCGTAGTCGGCATCATTGTGACGAGTGTCTGTCATCGCCGTCTTCAATTTCGTCATCGATGTCACAATCTCCGCCCTAGATATTGTCTTCACAACCATTGGAAACATCATACGTCCAAGTCGTTCCATGTTGCGGCATGTGAGTGTCCGCTTTAGCATTTCGGCGTTAAAGATGACGGCTTCAGAGATGGCGAAGGAGACGACCCAATGTTATATCTGCAACCTTATTTTATAAACCCTCGATTTAAAAACCGAGCCTCTGAACTATATTTCTTGTCGTAATCTTCTAATATTCAACGTCATCATTTGCAAGTTCTTCGGCTTTGTCTTCGCTACCGTAATCTCTCTAGGTATAAACACATTTATTGTTGTTGCCATCTTATGTTAAGAATGTCATACTGATTACGAATGTCATCATTACCCACATCATAGTTATTATAATCAGTCAATAACCCTACAACGTAAACAGGACATTTATATGATATCATCATTACCATTACCGTTACTTAAATCTTCATTAACGTAACCACTGTCAATAATATAACCATTATCATCATTTCCATCTGAACTGTAGTTCACCAGTTAACCACTTAGTTCGCAGCAAGTGGGGGAGTCTCAACCACTTTATCAGTCATATCCTCAATGGTTATCGCGTCAAAAAGGCGGTGGAGCAGAGGAGAGAGATGATGTCAGCAAGTGGCGACATTCGTAGCACGCATAGCGATATCAACGGCCACGGACGCGATGTCGCTGTCAGAGATGCAACCAAAACAATTTGTAACACCATAATCAGAGTCCGCCGGCCAGATGGCCAAGATCGTTAAGGCAGTAGTGCCGCAGCGGCCTCGGAACAGAAGACCGCGGGTTGGAGTCCCGCGTTGGGCATGGGGGGATTTGTATATGTCTATATGTGTGTGCAGTCTTTTCATCCCTCACTATTACCATCATTCCATCGTCCATACCCCCAGGGCTATTAACCGTGGGGGATAAAAATCGGGATTCAGCCAAAAGGCTCAGAAAGTTACTTGCACCTGCTGAAGCAGGATGCACGCGTTGTTCGTGGTTCCCTATATGTAAAAAAATCAGAGTCCATGTGCAGTCGTTTTCAAAAACATTCTCTTCGTCATCTTTCGACACTGTGTTTTGATCACGACGAGGACTTGATTTTGTGGCAATGATGAATGCAGTAGATCGAGGCCACTCATTGTATTATCTCTTGCTTTCCTCACCAACACATCCGATACTACCACTCCGAGGTTGGCAAAATAAGAGAGGCGAAAGTATTTAAAACAAATTTACCATTCTTCTCAACGTGTTCCTGTCATTTTTAATTATCGTTTATTATTTACATAATAATTATATCCTCCCGTGAAAATTGCGAACAATAAGTTAATACTTCGATAGTAAAGCGCTACTACACTATAGAGACGAAACAAGACTCATAGAAGAATATCTCTAAGATGCCAATAAAGAAAAATGTATTTTGAATACATATCCTGTAAAGAGACCGCCACCAATATTCGCCACGAATTTTCAGAATCATCTACTTTTAGCATTGCAGCGGGCTGAAATTAGAGAGTTGGAAAATTATACAGAAGCTCGTCTTTGAACGGTAAAATGCGTCGGCATGCGCAGACCCCGATGCTCTCCCAGATCGAAGCGAGGGGCCAGCCCCAAAAGGTACACATACTCTGCTGATAACAGGCCACTACACCCAAACCACGCCAACGCCACATGGCCGAGAACGAAAAAATGTAGAAGGGGTGTCACGGCAACCCAATTCGTCGCCTACCTACCACACCATCGCCTACGCATCTACGAGAAAAGACCACTGATATGCATCACGTGACCAGCGGTCCCCGAAGGGCGTTTCTTCAAAAATCAAAGAGTTCTCTTGGATAAATATCATCCTCGGGTAAGGTTACTACCAGCATAGATATCGGCATAATTTTAGGAATGAGTATAGTATGATACAGCTGACAGTACGGGTGTACTTTTATGAATTCACTTGACTTATAGAGAGCCGACTCACCGATCAGAGAGTACAAGTAAGTTTACTTCATTCACGAGGAACCGGGAGAAGCCGCAGCCACTTTCGAGCAGTCCACCAGCACCCCTTACACCAATCGTCGTAAAAGCGGAAAAATCTTTCACAGAACGTGCTAGCCACGCCGTGGGCCAATGAGAGCCATGCATCGCTGGGGGCACATCACAAGGTTGGTGTGACGTCATTTTCGAATAATCCGCTGCGTTAAGGGCCCATGACGGACCGGTAACAAGGAGCGATGGACCAAGGGCAACACTCGAATGGAGGGCCGCTGGGCAGAGATGTCTGTATTGCCTCAGGGCCTACGATAGACGACCGAGTCGCCGTTATGTTGGCAGCCGTCAACACCGCTGCTGATTCCCACCAAGAGAAGGCCCCGCCTGCATCGATATCAGGGGAGCCCGCTCTGCTGGGGTCGAGGCAATTCATTGGCTCAATAGTTTGGCGAGAACATTCATAAGTTAAATCTATCCTAATGTTATTTATTGCGTATGTATGCTAAAGGCTGACATTATGCACGATCCTATCTACACAACATTTCAGAGAAACCGGATAAATCAGGCCAAGAAGTTAGATTGTCACTCGTGAAAAAGGGGCAGCGATTAATGACTCAGAGGTGTGTTATATTCCATAAAAATTGACTCATTCTTTTATTTTTGCACTTCCTATTTTACTTTCTCACTACCGCTTACGTAGAAGAGAGAAAGTTATGTAATTATGCGCAGAAATCAGCACATTTTTTTAAAGATTTGAGTTCTTTATAATTATTGTACTAAACTGACCTAACAAACACTGCAGCGCTTCTACCTAATCCTTTTTTCTCATCTTGGTTCCATATAGTATAGTTTCGTACCGTATAGTTTCATTCTAAACAAGGAAAATTATAAGAACCAGATTTTACTTACAACCTACTCCGATTGTGAATATACCTTTCCACTTCCAATTTTGTTAAACGCCTTCTCATCTTTACCTCAACCTCGTCTCATACTCCCTCCATTACCATTCCGTGCACTTAATCTTTATCTTTCGTAGTGTGAAATCAAAATCGTTCGTTAACAATCGAAATAGTCACGTTTCGTATCATTATCTTTCTAAACAACGCAAAATCTAAGAACTACTTACAACCTACTCCTATCATGAATATACCTTTCCACTTTCCCTTCCTCAATACCACTTTTCTTAAACCCGTCCCTTCTTTGCCTCGTCGCGCCCTCCCGCCGTTACCAATCCGCCTCCGCTACCGCCTTTCTTTCCGTCCCAGGCTCCTCCGCGTCGCGCCGCGTCGCCACGGGCGCGTCCCAGGCGTCGGCGCGCGACGCGGCGCTGGGAGGTCGCGCCGCGGGGACCTCTGCGCCGCGCCAGCGCTGGAGGCGGAGGGGAAGGGGAGGGGAGGGGAGGGGGAAGGGGTGGGGGCGGCGCCCGACGGGGGATTACACTGGCTCAGACGCGCCCCTCGATTCCCCCGGCACTGTTTTTCCGGAACATCGCAATATCTTGATGTCCTCGTCGGGAAGTGCACGGCAGTGGCGGCGGCAGCGGTGCCGGTGGAGGCGGAGGAAGAGGCGAGGAGACGCTGAGGCAGGGCGCTAGAGAAGACTGGGGCGCACGAATCGAGGCGGAGAGGGTTGGAGCGGGGCGAGGCGGGGAAAGGTAAGGAGAAAAAAAGTTGGGTAAAGTCGAGGCGAAGAAACACGAGGTGGGAAAAGGAGAGGTGAGCAAATTCGAAGCGGGGAAAAGCGAGTCGAGGAAGAAAAAGACAGAGAGAGAGGTGAGATGGGGACAGGCGAGGCGTGGAAAGGTGAGGTGGGGAGGATGAGGTGGGGAAATGTGAGGTGGGAAAAGGCAATTCGGTGAAAAGAGAGGCGGAGTAGAGTCAGGTGGGGAAACGCCAGGTAGAGAAAGGTGAGGAGCGAAAAGGCGAGGTGGGGAAAGGCGATACAGGTACTATACAAGAGGATAGGGAAGACGTAATAACGGAAAGACCAGGTGGGGAAAGGAGGAGCGAAAAAACGCGGCGAGGAAAAGCGAAGCGGAGATGAAGAAAATGAGACGGAGAAAAGTGAGAGGGAGAATTACGAGACGAGAAAAGGCGAGCAGGAGAAGAGCGATGTGGAGCAGGGTGTGACTGAGAAGGACGAAGCGGGAAATGCGTGGGAAGAGATGTAATGAAGGACAGGGCCGGACAACAAGGGACAGTGCGCGACGAAACGAGGCGAGGTGGGGAGATTTGGGTGCGATGTTGTGGGAGATGCTCGTGAGTGGTAGAGTGGACGGCGATTGGCGGAAAAGTTGGGAAAGAGCGAAGCGAGCGAGAAGCGTGGTGGGGTGGGGGCGACATGATCGAGGGAGCACGGAGAAGAGGAAATCGGAGATGAGGGGTCAGAGTTACGGATGCAGCCTGGCGGAAGGGGGGGGCAGGCAGGCAGATAGATGCAGAGAAGGACAGTTGGGGCACGGGCGGACAGGCGGAGCAAGGGGCGTGACGGGTGCGTGACCAGTGAGTGGCGGGTGCGTGGCTGGTACGTGGCGGGTACGTGGCTGGTGGCGGGGGCGTAGCTGGTGCGTGGCGGGGGCGTGGCTGGTGCGTGGCGGGTACGTGGCTGGTGGCGGGGGCGTAGCTGGTGCGTGGCGGGGGCGTGGCTGGTGCGTGGCGGGTGCGTGGCGGGTGCGTGGCGGGTGTGTTGCGGGTGCGTGGCTGGTGCGTGGCGGGTGCGTGGCGGGTGCGTGGCGGGTGCGTGGCGGGTGCGTGGCTGGTGCGTGGCGGGTGCGTGGCGGGTGCGTTGCGGGTGCGTTGCGGGTGCGTGGCGGGTGCGTGGCGGGTGCGTGGCGGGTGCGTGGCGGGTGCGTGGCGGGTGTGTGGCTGGTGCGAAGGGGTGCGTGGCGGCTGCGTGACTGGTTTGTGAGGGGGGCGTGGAGGTTGGCTGGCGGTTGCGTGAGGGGGCTTCGGGTGAGACGGGGAAGGGCGTAGAGGAAAGGTGGAGTGAGCCGGCTCGTCGGGGCACCGTTCAGACAAAACGAAATTCTGTGCTTGCGATTCGCAGCAAAGACGCTACAGGCCCCGTTTAGAATGACTGTGCCATAGCAGCACAGGGAATTCTCGAGGAAAATTAAATAAATTTAACATGTTGAAGTTCATCCTATCATAGAACATTCAAAATTGTAAATTCGTGTAACACTCAGCTTTCTATTCACATCATATTTTTTTAAATGAAACACAAAACATTAACAAATTCACACAAAAACATAAAACAGTAATAGTTAAGAACACAAATATTGATTCATGCCCATTAAACAAATATTTAGGATTTTTACTTACTAATTGGCATTATTTCTTGAAATAAAGTGGAGAAATTTGTTATTGTCACAGAAATAGAGATATATGTACGGTAGATTATGATAGAAATATGGTAAAAATAGAAGAATAACTGCTATGTTCTACTAAATGACAACATTTACTCGTAGCTATGTAGTTCAGTATTAATAATTCATTCTATATTATTCTAATGAAAATTAAGTGTAAACTCGTAACATTACTCCATTGTACAAGGATCAATGTAAACGAACTGTGCTACTAATGAATTCAAATATTCCATCATACTCCCACCTATAATAGAGGAAACCAATAGAAAGAACATGTTAAAAACATGAATAACATGTTGATATATTTACAAAAGATGTTTGTCCTACTCGCACTTTGAGTTGATATAGGCCTAATACAAATCAATAGCATAATACTAATTAATATTAAAAATATATTTCTCAATTGAAAATATAACGCTTCATCACAGTATTGAATTACACATCATTAAATCCTCTCGAGAGGAACCATGTAAATTTTAATTTTATATTTGATATTTTATGCAATACAGGAATGTAATTACAGCAATCAAGAATATAATCAAAATTATAATAAGCCAAATATAGATATTAGATTTCATAACATTTAATACATTTGGAACGTATACTAGTGGGCAAGTTTTACATTTCAGAGCGAGATATATGAAAATTTTATCAATGATTATAAATAGGTATCAGATTCATTTATCTCACTTGTCACTATTAGCTCAAAATATTGTATATCAGAAAAATATTATGAAGAGAAATGCTTTATAATAGATTATAAACAACATTCTATTATTTGTGATACTCTAATGTTCTTCCGAGAAATGAGAAACAGAAGCACTATTAGTTCAAATTCATTTTATTTACAGTAATTATTCGTAAATCAGTAGTGAAATAGGAAATTTAATAATAAATATGAATTAAATACTTTTACTTTACATTTTGTAAAGTTTACAAAAATTTGTAACATTTACAAAATGATCTTTTGAAAGAGAACACTTAGTCTACACGGTTTAATATTATGCTTGCTTAGCTTCCATGCTTGCTTAGTTAATAACACGTTTCTATTATTTGACTAACAGATTGAAGCCTACTTTTATCTACATGTTTTTATTGAGGTAGCATATGTATCGATCGTTTGACCTATAGAGTAAAGCCTATTTTATCTTCTACACGTTTACATCGAGGTAAGCGATGCAGAGCAATTCTGTAAAGTGATTTGCCCCCTTCTAAGGACGGAGGTTCTGCTTCTTTGAGGAGTAAAGGAGGCACACCTTTGATGCGTTATTGCTAAAATTAGGTTAACTTCGCAGCATTAACATTATAAACCGCACATTATTATAAGTAATAAGGTTCCTTTAGGAAGTTTATAAGCATCTCGAGGAATGTGAAGTTGAGTGAATGTAGTAAGGAGAAGCAAGATGAAGTAGCATCTTAAATTTATGGCACGTTGTGGTGTAAAGTCAAACATGTTCTGCAGACCCCGTTAAACATACATGTTTTATATATTAGAGCAATCGCAATAATCATTTTGAGCAATTAAATAAACTAAGCAATTCTCAAAGCATATTCATTATTTGCGAGAAAATCAAAAATGTTTCTTGACTCTCAGCCCTTGTGGATATGCCTTTGATGAATACAGCAAAAGGTTTTCTTTGGGCTAAAAATCATAACCGCGCTTCGAAAGAACGGATATTTTAGTGTTTTAAAAAATAGTATTTTTCAGATACTAGTGGAATGAGAACGTATTACGATCACCTGAAAACTTATGAAGGAACAAAATAGTACCAGACTTTTAAAAAAAATTAAAATTCAAATGAAATTGTTTCCGGAAGGAAGTATATATTACATTATTTTGCGATTTATATTCTACGAGCAATGTTGATGTTCTCAAATATCTATTTTGCAACGAATAAAATACGAGTACAAAAAGCATATCATCATCTCGTAATTTCCAACAAGTTAAGCAAAATCTTTCAGCATATCATCAGAAATAACAAATATTTTCTGAATAAAATTTGAACTGAAAATTGTTGATAATAATCTCCTCTTCACGACTCTACGTCTCTTGCTTGTCTTCTAGGTGTTTGAAAATGAGTACTTCCCTTTCTAACTTTTCGAAGCAAAGAAAAACCAGGAAGCAAGCGGTATTCTTTCTTAATGAGTTTGATTTTATAGTGTTTTGTTTAAAAATCCTTTCTTCTTGAACCAAGGAAGACCTCATGGTTGCACTGCGCTTCATCCCAAACGCGAGCCCACCTATTCACAGCGCTGGGCGAGCGGGGCCGCTGTATCGCCGGTGGCGCGGCGCAGCGACCGCCCGCGGTTTGATTTACGCGACCTTCGGGTGCGAACAGCCCCGGAACCACGCAGCTGGCCGCTGGCCAACGCCCGCGCCCCCGCGCCGCCCGCGCGCCCTCACCTATGCCGCCCCCATGACGCCCCGCGCCGCCCCCGCGCCGCCCCCGCGCCGCCCCCGCGCCGCCCCCGCGCCGTCCCGGATGCTAACCGAACCACTCCGTACCATTCCATATGCTCTCCGAACCAATCCGCTCCCGCACGGCCTCCCGCTCCGTCCTCCATGCCGTCATCACCCATCGAACCACCCTCGCACCGATCCCCACGCCTCATGAACCGCCTCGCTCCTCATCACTTCTCGCGCCAACCGAACCGCTCTGCACCGCTCCACATGCTTTCCGAACCAATCCTCCACCGCCCCCGCATCGTCTCCCGCTCCGTCCTCCATGCCCCCCGCGCCGTCCTCACCCATCGAACCACCCCCGCACCGTCCCCCACACCATTTATCCCTCCCCCGCCCCCTCACCGCGTCCCACGCTACCCGAACCGCTCCGCTCTGCTCCACACGCTCGCCGAACCAATCCCCACATCGTCCCTGTGTTGTCCCGTGCGGCACTCCCACGCCACCCCTATACCGCCTTTCGCGCCCCCTCCATCCCTCGCCGCCCCACGCACCTCTGCTCATTCCCTGCATCGCCTAACGCGCTTTCCCCTCACCAGGCTACAATAGCGGAACCCCCAAAGCAACAAAGTTTCAATATATATTTAATTATTCACACTAAAAATTACATTATATATATTGTTACATTATATCTTCACGCTATTTTCTCCATATTGCAACTGTATGGAACATCCTGTTGTAGGATTTCCCGATCAAATATTTTGTGATGTTATATCATTAATAAAGATATTACTCTCGTGAAATTGACATCAACAATACTGTACTATATATTTGCTAGGCACTAATAAAGACGATGTAGTCCAAAAAAGTATACGTTTTTCTTACCACCTCCTCCTTGCTGACCAATCACAATGTGCCGTAATCAATTATAGGAAGCGCTGTCTTCTGCACTTGAATGGAGAACTTAATATTATTAATATTCTGGGCAGTCTGGAAAATTTTGAGAATTTATCTCTCATTCCCAGTGCAATCGGAGTACTACCTACAATAATTTGTCTTTCATTTCAGTATGTTCAGGCTGCGAAATATTGGAAGAGAGTTTTGAAGAAATGTGCCGACGAAAACTGCTAATTACCTGTATGAGCTCTGGTGTTTCGAGAAGATTCTGAAAACCGACAAGTATCAAGAATGTTACCACAGCCTAATACCTCAGCGTAAGAATAATTAAGTAGTGAAGAAATTGTCAGTGTTCGTTCTTCTCATGTTTAATGGAATTGCGGAGGTATTTACATGCCAACACTCTTGTTTTATGGAGAATCTGTCGGCTGGTGGCCTCGGAATGCATAGTAATATAACCTTCACTGCAGTCAATACGCGGGTATTTATTTAGCTTTCACGCCAGCGAGACGATCTGCCATGAGACCACTCGTCCGGAGATTCTCAACCAATGCTATCCCGTTGCGTCGTATGTAAAAAGAGCTGATTTCTGAGAACCTGTCAACAACAGTGCCTACTGTTGCCTTCAAGGCGGCCGTGATGTGGCATGCTCTCACGGCAATCTTTAAAACAAGTTCAAAGAGTTACATGCGAGGAATGAAATTCTTTTTCTCTCTGCAAGGTAGTTCTCGGTTTTTTGGAAAAAATGAAGACTCTTTCGATCGCGAGATCTTTGAAATGCGTGCTCGTTGCTAGTAATTCGCCTCAAAGAATGGACATAAATAACTATATTTGAATTAAGGCGCCAAATATGAATTGAATTACGGCGCCAAATATGAATTTATTTGGCTGAATATGTGCCAATATGTAACCTTACATCCATTTTATTTCTCAGCGTACGTTTGAGTCCACATCCCGAACTTGAAGCTAGCGCTACAACTCGGAATTGTTTTGGAATTTTGAAAAGAAAAAAGTTAACTCGCTCTTATGTGGCTCATTGATGTTCATGTCCGAATTCTTTTCAGCATTTTTTTCGTTCACATTCTTCTTGCTGTATTGTATACCAGGCGTCATCATGAGTTACCCTCACGTTAGTGCTAATGAGATGCACGTTTCCTACGAAAATGTTAGAAAAAATTCCATGTTCCTATTCCTATGTTATATCTTTACGTTTAATACTTTAACATCCTGATTGCTATTTTGTATATTTTAATTCAGAAGTTTACACGCAGCTATTGCATATATTACGACAACATTCAAAGCATGTTCGGTAACACTCTCTCTACAAACACCTGGAGCGTTTTCTACTGCCTTAAAGCTCTGTATTTACGTGCGATACGGTAGCGCGCTCTACCACTTTCGCCTTCCGCAGGAACCAGCGCTTTCTTCCTCCCCCACCCCGGGTTTCGCGCGGCGCGGCTGGCGACGAAATCCGCACGGAGCAGCCCTTCGCCCTGCCTGCCTGCTAAATTACTACCAATTAAGTTACGGCGGCAATGGAACGACTGAGGAGGAAGGGGCGGAGGGGGAGGAGGAAGGGTGGGGGAAGGCGAAAAAAAGCGCGGAGAAAGGAGCGAGGGCTGCGGAGCCAAGGAGCAGCGAGCGCGCGCGCGGCTCGCGCAAGTTGGACATACTTTACAAAAACTTGTTTGTACTAAACTGTAATACCGGGTGCGGTATAGGATTTACTTTATTGCCACCTAGCGCCGGCGGAAGAAACAAAACGACTCCCAAGGTCCCCGTTATCCCCTCTCCGAGGAGACGCCGCCGCCGCCGCCGCTGCTGCGTACGCGAATCTCCGTGGAGTTCCGGCGGGCGAGCAGGCCGATGGCTCCGGGAGTTGCTCACTCTCTCGCCCACTCTCTCGTCACCTCCCTCGCCTGCTCTCTAGTCAACTCTTTTGCCCGCTCTCTCACTCGCTTTCTCAATCATCCTCTTCCCCGCTCTCTCGCCCGCTCTCACCTACTCTCTCTCACCCACTATCTCGCCCCCAAAATCAATACAAATACGACTAGAAATAGTAATAATAATAATAATAATAATAATAATAATAATGATTAATGCACATTCTCATTATATGAATTTTAAGTTAATTGTTTTTCGATGATAAAGTATACCAGAAATTGTGTTTATGCTAAGTTTACCAATATCCTATTATAGTGAAACAATTAGAACGATATTGTGCTTTGAAATCCGCACTAACATGCATATCTCTTTGTCACAGCCACTGTGTAATTAGTAACTAACCTCTGTTTCTCAACACTTATCTTAGCAGACGTACCGAAACCACTTTCGCTCGTTCTCATTGGTTCCTCACAGGTGGTGGGCAAACACTTCACGAAAAATTTGACTATTTTTTTCACAAAACGTTGTATGAACATTTCATAAAAAATCGTTTTAAAAATCTCTGTGCGCAACATGCATAATGTGTTAAGAAAAATGAATAAGTTTGTTACGGATATGAATACTCCTGAGTGTGTCCACCGTCCGAGCCGGGAGAAACTCTAAACCGCTGACTGGTCTCCTCATATGTGTGGTAGGAAATTTATGGAGTGAACGTGTGCCTAAGAAGGGGGTGGGAACAGGAAAAGGAGGAAGAAAAGATTGCGCGCCAACCGCGCTTGTTATGGTTCTGCTTCGGCATTTGTTTGGTATTGATTGGAGAAAACACGAAAAACCATCGATCAAAGCAGCCGGACACTATAATTTTCCTCCACACAACGTCTCAATTTGAACTAGATATCTAGTGTCAAAAATCTTGCCCCCGTTTGGACTCGCCCTCTAATTTTTTTTCGTTCTGATTCGTCTTCTGACGGCATAAACTCCGTGGTGGTAGCAGATATCTTGTGGTAATTCATAATATGGTAAAGGACGATTATTTCCTTGTAGTTTTGTGGACGATTATTTCTTTTACCATAGTCTGATGGCATGTTTTTCGTATTTAGATTTTTTCCCTAGCCGTACCATACGATTATGTAAAGGAAAGACCAAGACCTTGGTGTCAATACCAGAATTTGATAGGTTAGAATGCTTTGGGATGTAAGTATTGTAATGATTTAAATGCCTCTGGCCTAGCCACATAGTATCACATTATGTAATTATACGTGTAATAATTACCTATTCAATAAAAATAAAACCATATAAGTATTAAGATATCTATTCACAACAAAATATTGCCATCAGTGTCTCGCATTCTAGACTGAAGATAAAATACTCCACCTGAGAATTGATCTTCATGTATAAATAATAATAATAATAATAATAATAATAATAATAATAATTATTATTATTATTATTATTATTATTATTATTATTATTATTATTATTATTATTATACGATACTTCGTATCCAAAATAAATGATACCGACCAACTGAACTAATGATTTTTCACTTTTCGTAACTAGCAACATTAATTTTGTAATTGTACTCGTAACTTCTCAAGCAATGCTCTATTTTACCTGTAGCATACATTCAATTTCAAAAACACACTTCAAGCGTATCTGACAGCATTCGTCCAACGAGATATCTTGGGAACATAAATACAATTGTAACACCAACGCGACTCTTGTCCAAGAGACAGCATATTGCTTCCTCTCCCAACTGCCTCGTAGCTCAGGGCCACGTCACGGCCAGTTCTGTGAAGCCCCGCTGCTCAATCGACTGGATTATGTCTGTCACGCAGACAACAGTAGGCATTACCCTCACCTTTGCTTATCTCTATACAATTTCTGGCAGTCTGACAAAACCCTCACAAACTACTCCGTACCTTTTTTTTAACAGCGTTTGGTTAAAACGTCTCGAAAGTAGTCAATATTTCCTATACACTTCCAACTTTATCATCATCTCAATTTTCCACTGCCACAGTTGACTCAACTATCAGAATTTTACACCGCTACAACTTTCTCAACTATCTCAATATTGTTCATCACATCTCTTATTCACCCGTATTCATTTCACCTCAACTTGTAAAATTGAAATATCTGACTTTTTCAATTATCGCAGCCAAAAAAGTCGAAACTATGAAATCCTTTTCGTAAAACTACCTCAACAACACATATATGTTGTTATTATTGCTGCAAAATTAATTTATATAATGTTTACTGAATATTTCTTCAGAACACGATTGCATTGTCACCTCGTCTTCCTTCAGGAGCAGCATATTGAAGCATCGCCAGAAGTATAACTACTTATTAGCTGCCACCGGGTTATGCCCACTTGCAGTCCAAAAAAATTTATCTTATTTATATTTATATTTACCCCTTTCATTATTGAAATCTGAATTTAAGTTATGATCGTAATCATTGGGCTTTCATACTTCCTCTACATTCTCGGAATTGCCACAATCAGTTCGCTCACAACACTATCGTACGAATATCCCAAATCACGTTCTTCCACAGACATTTTCTCTACACTTCTACCTTCAATAACCCATCTGCGACACAATTTGTTCGTCATCGGCGAACTTTGCCCCTTCGGCTGTCGCAATCGCCGAATCCCTTCCATCACTGCTTCCATCGCGATCATGCCATCTCGATCGTTCTCCCGCCTTTCGTAGTCGACCTGGCCCTTCGAGTTATCAGATGTACTCACCTCCGTCCGCTAGCGACAGCCACCTGAATAATGGCCATCGCTCACGAACGCCCCACTCCCACCCGCACCCCACTCGCTTCGCGATCCCCCCCACTTTGGTTCCCCTCCCCTCCCCAACGCCGAATTACTCTCCGGAAGAATCAATCCGATGAAACTCCGACCCCGTGCGAGGCCGGCGATCCATCTCGTCGCGTGTTTTACCAAGAGGTTGAAATCATCGCTGAACCTTGCTCTCTCCCAGCGCCGATCGAATACCGATAAATCGACGAGAGAATTCTTCCGAGCACCAAGTTTCCCCTTCAATCCCTTCCTCGCCCCCCCCCGCCCGCTCACGCCCCGCCCTTTCGCGCCTCCGCGCCGCGCTTTTCGAGCCGTAAGAGCGTAGGGGCGAAGGCGGGGGTGAGAACAAAGTTTCCGAGCGGCTCAGCCTACAGCCGCGGAGCAGCGACGTAGATTGAACAGGCAACACTTCCTACTCCTCGGGTGCGTTGCCGCGCGACACCCAGGGCTGCGCTCCTCTCCCCCGCCCTCCCCCGTATACGCCCCACCCAGTTGAGTCTCGGACCCACCTCGCTCCTTCGTCACCTCCGTACCGCCTGCACCTCAGAGACCGTCTCGCCACGCCCCGCCAAGACACTTCGGGGTCCTATCTCGTTGTCTCGTCCCCGCCCTCGCCCGATCCCCGCAGAGGTCATGCCTGTTCACACCACACCCGTCTCTCTGACTTGACAAGTCTTGGACTCCTTTCGCACATGCCTCATCCCCGTCCCGCCTCGCCTCTCTCAACTCCCTCTATGCCACGGCCGTCCTGCCCGCCGAGCCACGTCAGAAGCCTAGCTCGTCCTCTCGCCCCCGCCCTCGCCTGCACCCCGCATTGCTCATCCCCGTCTCCATCACCCCTCTCCCTCTCAGTCAAGACGAATCTCGGACTCACCCCGCTCCTGCCGCACCCCCTCACCTCCCCCAACCTCGTCCACGCCACGGCCCGTCCCGCTCCGTGAAGCCATGTCTGGGTCTTCACTCGTCCTCACATCCCCGCCCCACCCCTCCCACCCGTCAACCCGCCGGCACCCCTTCCGGCTTTCTCGCCCCGTGACTCCCACTCCAGTTGGCTGCAAGCGCGAAATCGGGTTCCCGCACGCGTCTCCCCGCCGCTCCGCCCCGCCCCGCCCCGCCGCGGGACCAGGGCGCCATTCACGTCTGCAGTTGCGATGATGCCGGAGCAAAATTACAGCAGCAGACGGTTTTACCGAAAAAAAAACGAAAGACGCCGTGAAATTCTTCCGGGTTCGTTCTTCTTCTTCTTCCCTCCGCGGACATCCTCGTGTAAATTAGGCGCCGTTTTGAGAACAAGGAATTGCGTTTGTGCGTAATAAAATTTGGCACTCGCGCAAAACCGAGGCGCTCAATTCTTCTCTTCGCTCAATAACGTTCCCTTCTTTTATTTTTATTAGCGGTTTTGGGAAATCCGGCGCGCAAAGAGTACTACCGCCCCTGCGTTTCTTATGAACTTTCTTGCGCATTGCAGGTAATCAGCACGGCCGGGAGCGGAACAACATTTCCCTTCCTTCTCGGATCTTCTTTAAGGAGTGCGCGCTCTCCCTTCTTGCCATCGCTCTCACTTCTTTTACGCCTTCCGCTCTCCTTCTTTCTTTCCTTACTTCCCGGCGTGCCCCAGCTGCGCAGTTGCCAGGGTTAGGACTGGAAGTGCTGACGTTGGCGTCGGCGGCGGCGGCGGCGGCGCCGGCCGACCGCAAATTCAGCCTGTCTGTCGGCCCTGCCCGCGCGCATCAACAAGCCGTGAAATTTCTCACGTGCTCTGACGACAATGACGGCGCGAGTGCGACGCGAATGAGGCAGAATGAGGCAATGACTCGGCGAGACGAAAAAAATAAAATATGAGGCAGCGTCTCTCAGCGCTTGCTAGTTGTTGATAAATGTTAGCATTTTTAACTATATCCAGTACCGCTTAAGCGAATTTTGAGGTAGTGTGAATGGTTTATGATTGGCTGTTTATGATACAAAATGGTAAACCTCAAAAGAAATTACGATCAACGATTGTGAAAAATCCTTTCGGATTTATTTTCAACAGAAATGATTTGATGAATTTATATAATTTATTAATGTTAATACTTAAATGAATTTGGGTATTTATAAATAAGGAGAATATTTAAGAATGAAGACGAAGAACAATAATAATTTATGAAAAATATGTAGAAGTAATTAACACTCAATAGGATGTTTCAAAGATAGTGAACGGAAGTAAACTGGAAGATATGAGAAATATTAAAGGTAAGTCTCCTAAACTGAGACCAATTCTGAGAAGAATGGGACAATTAGAAAAAAAATGTAAGAAATGCATAAATATATTATAATAAATTCCAAATAAATTTCGTCACAAATTTTAAATTTACAAAGTTCGACTTTAAAAATATCTGCTGCAAAAGAAATAAAAACTCTATTTACATCAATAATCTTCAGAACAAAAAGAGCACAAACCAAGAACGTTCAGAAAAAAATATACGATATTAACAGTAAAAGCAATTTTCCAGCAATTTGCATACTACTGAAAAACTCATCAGTAACATGTAAAATACTTTAAAACCATTTATAGAAGGGAATTTAATACGATTTTTTCAAGCATAAATGCGTAAATGTGTAGGAGAAATAGGTAAACGCGAGACTCTTTCCATGGACGCAACGAGCAACGGAAGGCCACAGCCGATACTGTGACTTCATATCCTAAATTCCTCTATAAAATGACCTTAGCCGAAAGATGAATGCGAGCGTGGGTAAAATTTCGCTTAATTGAAAGCTTTATGTTTTCACGTTGCTTTCAGTTGGCCGTTTCCGACAGCGAGGGCTGCGGTGTAAATCGCAGCTCAACACGCTGTATTTAAATGGATTTGTCCCCCGTCAGCAGAGTGTTTCCATTTCCATTGAAATGCACATAACCAATATTGAATTTAAAATAGAGCGGCCACCCTGCACAAGAGCGAGACGAATACTGCTTCAAGCTGTTTGAAGGGCTTGCTTCGCCAGGAACAGGAGTTTTTACAATGGCCATTCTTGAAAAGAACGTCGCTATTGGTTGCGACCAAATGTGGAGATATTTTATTGTATTATACGATATAGCAACACGAAAAATTTGACAAATCGCTTGTTCTTGGCCGTTGAGAAGCTTAGCTATGTACAGAAATTATCGGGGGAAACCAAAAGAGATTTGTATCAAGAGCGGAATGAATTCACAACCACAGTGATTCGTACCGAATATACGGAAATGAAAAAAAGCACACATATCAGCAGAAATATTCAGTTCTATTGAGACGATTATTGAAAGATCTGGATTCGTTTTTAAATGCTACCCTGAATAATATGAACGCCATTAAGTTAATAAAGCATTATTAGATCAAAGGCGCAAACGAACTCCCTATGCAAACTCAGCAGAAGGTTAGAGAAGTGCCCGCTCAATGAAGGCTGTAAGTTAAAGTACCCAGTAAGGTATTGACTTACAGCTCTATCAAGAAGGAAATGGATATCAAAATATCGTTCAAACATTCCTTATTGTTTCAGAGTTGCCTCTTGAAGCAGAGTACTAGACAAAAATCTATAATAATAACACTACAAGATCAAGAAATTATATATAAAATAATTTAGTTAATCGTTGAGACATCATTAATAAGTTATAATATGTTATAAAACATAATGTTAAAAAAATACGTATGGTTCAAATTTACATTACAATTATAAATTATTTAGTTAGGGGCCACTGTATTTATGATAGATAAAAATATTTTTAAACTTGAAATGTGAAAAATGTTTAGAAAAGCGTTATTTCGGAAGAAATAAGGTCTGTAGCGTAAATAGATTTTCAACATTACCAAACCTCCCAAATAAAAATGATTGAAATAATGAAAATGAAATAAACCAATGCAAGCAAAGAGTAAAACATTAACGAGTTCATTATCACTGACTTCTATTGAACTGATCATGATAGGAAAATGGCTTAATACAAGTCTAGAAAGGGTAGTTTGGGGAATATTGGGGGCGCGTGATCTGTGCGTATGTGCGTGCGTGGGTTGTCAGGCGCTGCCTGTTGTGCGTACACGCAGCAATTGCCCTTCGGCACGACATCCGTTCGGAGAAGCCGTTTCCTTTGAGTCAAAGAAATCTTTCTCAGGTGCGTTCGAGCAGTAAACTTAGTTGAACCTCCCCGTTTTATTTTCCCCATAGTGCTGCAGCTGAATTCTTAACTTTGTTCGTACGCCCTTGCACAGCTGGTGAGAGATCTTTCTAGGTCGTAGGCATAAGCCATATGGGGATGAAGAATCGACTCCAATGAAGATTTAATATTTCAATAATGAGAAGAAAATGTTCTTTTAAACTCTATTTTTTGTAATTTTTAAATTGTATTATCTACTGTAGAATTTTACATGTATGCACAAACGCGAAATTTTGATTTATTACTTTGACACTTTGGTTTCCAGTTAATCATGAAAGTAAATTTTCTAGCAAATGTTCAAACGATTGGGCACAGAGTCCGGTAATTATTTAGTTTTCTTCAAGAATGGTATTTTTCCTGCGTACACTTTCTTTCCATAGAATATGCAATTTCTATAATAATTAAATATAAATTATTTCTCGTTTTGTTGGTAATTGTAAATCCACAATGAATTAAATGTTTTTGTCAGCCTCAATAAACAAGATTTTTTTGTATTGACTGTAGTATAAACGTGGATAATATTTATTAACTAGTAATGTTAGGCCGATGATTAGACGATTGTGTATCGCAAATTTAATGACTGTTTAGCCAACTAAACAATAAACAGTTAGGGAAGAAATAAGATCAACGAAAAATAACATTGTCCAAACACAATTTTGCAAGTAAGTGTGGAAAGAGAGAGGAATGTCAATTTCAGATGATCTTGAGCACAAAGACGGTTCGTTTTATAAGACGTAGACTGATTGTAATAAATGTAGACAAGAGAATTACATTTAAATTCTGGAGCGATGTTTCGTCAGCGCAGTACATATGTCTTCGCACGAGATATCTTCCTCAATCGAATCAAATTCTCGTTTCCACAAATACGAGTTCGTGGGAGAGCGGCGAGGGAACGCAGATGTCACGAGACCAAGTTCTTTTTAGGGCAGAGAGTAAACACGAACACAATTCTTTGCACGAAGCGGAAGGTAGAAAAACGCGTAACGCTTACCCGACGAGAATTATTGATTGCGGAGAGAATGAAAAATGTATTCGGAAAACGCGAGATATGACAGACGAAGAAAGGAGTTCCTAAGAGAAGAAAAAAGGGCGAACACGTTTGTGAAAGCGGGAGCGGGGGCAGGGGCGCCGGGGCGGGTGGGAGCGGGGGCGTGGTTCTTGTAATGACAGCCGTCACAGTCGCCACACCCTTCCAGCGCCACACAGCGGCTCTGCTCCAGCATTGCCTTTGCGCTGGACGTTCGCTATTGAAAAGGGTGAAAGAAATGAACTGATTCAAGTGGAAGAATTTTCAATTAGTGTTACTTATTCAAGTAATTCACTTTTGAGCTATTTATTTTGCTTTTGTAACATTCTAGATTTGTGACTGGTTACCATGTGCTCACTCATGATACTGTTCATCCATGCGTTGCATTTTCTTACGGAGGTTGTAAATAGGTTAAGAGTAAAAAATACTCGTACTTGCATATTCCGCAATGCATCTTAGAAAACATTTAAAATTCAATAAAGCAACGTCTTCAATATCAGCTATAACACCTCCATTTTTCATTAAATAGTGTGATCATCTTTTATGTTCCTACATATCGGCATAGAATTAATGAATTAGCTTTGGGTAATAAGAACAAAAAAATACCGCGAACTTAGTTTTAACTCATATTGATATCTAGCATTGGGGTGAATAAAGATGCAGTACTTTTCATATCAGTTAGACGATAGATTTATTAAAAACTGCCACGCAGTTACCTCCCGCAGTATGAGGTCAATGGATTTGTTTTATTGTATAAACTCAGTTGTTTTATTATTAAGATGGTCGTGCTCGTAGACCAAACTCAGCCAAATTTTATCTGTTGCCAGGTGATCTCTTCACGTCCACGTCACGCCTTGCTCGCGAGTTCATTAATGAACTAAATGTAGCCACTGCTCTCCGCGGTGAGCAATCCTCCTCTTCGTTAGCAAACTGATGCATGTACGCGGCCCATTACTACGCATAGTCAAGTGTCAAGTCTACTCTTTGAGTGCTTTGCCTCGTGTTAATTAGCTGCTGAAACATTTGGCGACCTGTATCTCTTTCGGTTTCTATTAGCGTAGAACAATTTCACCATTACGGAAAATAGAGGTCTAAATTAATTTACAAAACTGCATCGCTTTAAATTGTTTATGCATTTGTGATTAAAGAGATTGCTTCTGACGTCAAGGCTGTACACTCAACATAGGGCCAAATCGGACCTGTTTAGTTAATATTTAACATCGATAGTCAAAACCAAATCTTAACATGTGCAAATACTACTTCATTCATCTGTAGATAATCACTTCAGACTAGAAGCAAATGTCTTCGAAGAAGCGAGAATTCATTAGTAAATGGAAACTCGCGTCGATCAGATGAAATCATGTCAGATATTTTCAAACGTCGTTGACAGGCTACTCTTCGTACTTACTAAAGCTGTTTAGCGTTTCTATTAACAACGCGAGTGCGCCATAGACTGGAAATCAGCCACTGTTGTACCAATAATCCAAAGTGGATAATCCAATAAATTTATGGAAAACGTAATATTCTAATATGCCTATACGATGCGAATGGGAAGTAACAAATTTCTTTTCAAGGGCAACATGGGTTTAGAAATGGATTCTCTTGAGAAACTGAAGTTGTTTATATCTTTCAGGAGGTAGCTGACCCAGTTGATACGGAAACTGGTAGATGCTGTAATTGTTGATTTTGCCAAAGCTGTAACTGTACGTGTTCATATGGTTTTATACCCTCCAATTACCCTCTGGCGATATATGCATATCTATTTGATTTCATTCCAATTGTTCTCCAGCTTGAAATTAGATGTAACATTCATGCGATTTAGCAAAGACAATGAGACAAAAATATAATCTATTATCTTTAACTATGTTTGATGTGAATAATAAAAATCATTTGGTGCCCATTAAACTAATTAAAATTTACTGACAATCAGTATGTTTAAGTGTTTTATCGTGATGCCATTCTAATTACTTCCTGTAATATCAAGTAATTAATTTTAACAATATTTGGTTTGTGATCCTTCGGTTCTCATTGTTGTCTTAACATTCACCTTATCTTACAGTTAACTACATGACCATGAGTCCCCAAATTAATATATTTGCTTACTTGAGGCTTCCTTGTTTTACTGAGATTCCAAGAACTAAGAGATATGATGGTCTTTCTTGTTTTTTTTATTTGAATAGCTCGAGTTTCAAAGTTCAATGGGGGAGGGGGGGGCAAACATGTTATGTTAAGTATATGATCAAACCTTCACTGAAGACTAACTCAGTCTGATCTCATTACGAATGGACATCGAACTTTATTTTCTTCTGAGCAGATCTTTTCGAGTTTTTGTCTTTCAAGCCAATACCTCCTTCAGACGAATGCTACCTACATATTGTTATATTACTATTTCCCCTCTAATTTATTTACTACCCATTTTTTGGCACGTGCTACCTTTTTGTGAATCCTGTCAAATTAATTCACATCGCAACCCATTATTCTCCGCACCTTCCACCCATCTGCATTCCAGAGGCATGAGGGGGGTCGGGGGAACATCTTGAATGGGGCTGTCCAACGCTGCCGTGCCGGCGCTGCTGTCGAGGGATCACTGATGCCGAGCGCGATGGGTGGGGCGGGGCGGTACGGGGAGGGGCGAAGAGGATGAGCAGGGGCGGCGAGTTGTGGTGGGAAGAGGGGAAGGGAGGGGTAGGCGGGTTGGGGGAGGGGGAGGAGGGACGGAGAGGGGAGGGGATGGGCGTGAAGGGGGAGGCTAGGTGTAGGGTTATTAAGGGCGGGGAGGTGAGGTCGGGGATGTGAGGGTGGGGGGAAAGGGCGGGGAGGGGAGATGTGGAAGGGGCGGGGAGAGGAGGGGAGGGAAGGGGTGGGTAGGTTTTGGGATAGGCGTGGAGGGGCGACGAGTTGAGGTGAGGGGGAGGGGAAGGGCGGGGAGGAAAGGGGGAGGGACGGGGAAAGAAGGGGAGGAGAGGTCAGGTGCGGGGATGTTAGGGGCGGGGAGGGACGAGGCGGGGAGGGTAGGGAATGAAAGGGGCGTGATGGGAAGAGCAGGCGGGAAGGGATGGGGAGGATGGGGAGGGGAAGAGGGGGCGGGGCGCGGCTGGAGTGGCAGGTAAAAGGCTTCGAAGGGAATCGATAGCCGGCCCCGCGCGGCCCTGAGCTAACGGAGGCCAACGGCCACCGCGACCAGCCACAGACGCTCTAATGCCGCCGCAAAGAGGGGGCGAAGAAAAGGGGGAAAGCAGAAAGAAAGGAACAAAAAACGAAAGACAAAAGACAAAGAAACAATATAAAAAATTGAAGTCGTGATGTTTTTGCTCTGAAGAGGATGTATTATACAAGTATATATCAATATAGAAAGGATTTATATAGAACTGTTGCAACTCGGTAAACCTACATCGAGGTCCTTGAAAGGTAGGCAATGTTGCTACACGGAAAAGAAAGTTTCAACAGGTAACTGTAACCATTTCTATCTACTTCTGGTTTTTCGAACTACAAGAATTTGGAGAGTGAAAAAATAAAGATTTTTTCTATCAAATTCCGAACAAACTGTCGTGTATGATTCTTGTGATTACAGCAGCCGGCTCCTTCCATATGGTAAAGTTTCTGTTAATACAACTGAATCAACTGAATCCTGTAAAAGCAACTGTGACAAAATTATCCCTGTGATGCTTCACCGATAAAACTCACATGCAACGTCCACTACTGCGTTCCGCAAATGGCATGTAATTTGAGGTTGCAAGAGAAGGGGGGTAAATAAATAGTAACACAATTTATTATAACATTCTATATCTTTCAAGTAGATGGCGAGAAGCATAACCCTGATACCTATTACGTCCACATTGGCCGTCATATATACCCCGTATACTTTCTTTGGGACCTAGTACAAAAAGGAAACACATTGTTACCACGTGTCAACGCTTCGGTGAACTGGTTCATCTTCTTTACGTCTGCAATAACAATTACCACACCATTAATAGTTAAATAATATTTTATATTTTATCAAATCTATTCAAACTCTAACTTTACTTCACTACTAACAAATTCTTCCTCTGTTGTGTTGAGACATTACATTCGTAGAAATTAATGAACAAGGAATAATTAATTGAAAACGCTAGTAAACAAATCCCTTTTACCATAAATGTTATTGTGTAAGAATATCGTTATTCCGTGATACTTCATAAATCTTTGAAAAATACATTTTATCTCATTTTATAATTTACTAATCCCCTGTAATAATGACACTGATAACATGATAAAACACGAAATAGAATTTCCTTAATACACACAAGGTTATTTATTATTCTGTTCTGACAGAGTTCAAACTAGTTTGTCTTACTTTAGTAATATGAAAACCAGGTCAGCTTCTTTGTAGGTATGATATTGAAATACTAATTTTTAATTTATTTTAATTACATTAAAATAGTCTTTAGAGTATCATTTGTGTCACTTGAGTTTGATTTCAGGTGTATTGAGAAATTTAAATAATACCTTCCTATAATACGCATTTTTAAATAACTCCTCATTTACAAATAGCAGTTTAGGGCTGAAGTTCGCAACATCTAGAAACATCAGTCATTTTCGAGGGAATAGTGGAAGTGTAGTCGAACAAGGAAAGTGATTGTGGCTAAGGGCTCATGGAGCTATGGATGGAGAGGGAAACGCCCGGGCCGAACAGTTGAAGCACGGAAGTGCTAACGCAGCGGACTAAGTTGGTACTGGAGTAGGGCTTAGGGTTGTCTACGTGGTCAAAAGGGAAGATCGCAGCAAGTAGCAACACGATGTAGATCGTCAGAAAACAGTCCGCCATGTTACTAACGGTAGAATACTTTATGCAGAAATTAAATTCTTACTGTCTCCTGTTTCTGCATGGCCTTACCCAAACATTTCGAAGCCTTTACCAACAGGATATTACAACATAATAAATCTCGTAACACACTCGATATTACACAACATTTTAAAATAAATTTACCTATTAATACAAAACTTCAGTTTACTTCAAAAAGGTTAATAAAGCAAAAGCTATTAAAATTCAATGCAACATATGTGTAAATTTTGCAAGTTATATATACGGTGAATCAACATTCAGGAAATATATTCCGTCAAAAATGCTTTACTATAACCTGAATATGACATTAACATCCCTGCGTCTCTGCTTTCAGAAGTCACAAATTCATACTTACCAATAATAAATATGTTGCTTATCATGAGGGTAATATTTAATCATAATTGCACGCATTACAGCGCATTTGAGACACCGAGAGCGATTTTACATCATATTCTACTCTGTCTCAGTTCCATTCCTACTGCATAATCAATATATTTTGATGAAACCTTAAAGAAATCATTTAACTAAAGACTGGTGAGATAGTTATTCTTTATTACTGAAAGATACAATGAGCACTATATAAGAAAGAAAAATTGCCTCAATTCTCGCGTCGGTAAGAGCGCCACGTAAATCACCACTGTGGACATAGGACAAAAATTGCATTACAATCGTTTCTCATGGACCGCCGTCTCCACACACTTTATATTCACGTTCACAAATCTTTACTGCCAATTGCTTTCGGAAATATTTCGGCCTGCGATGTACTAACAACAGAAAACATCTAACACACGTTAAAATGCAGAGGTCGAGTCGGAAGGAATAATCCCTGTTCTGGGCATCAATTCCTTTAAACCGTTAAAATTAAGTAAATAACAAATGGAAATGTATTGTCTCACATGCACATTTCCATCATCCGATTTCAAAATACAGTGCACCAGAAAAGTCTCCCTGCACCGAGCAAAATCAGGGCATCGTATTAAAATTTGCATTTATGATGGTAGCAAACATAGCACTGGGAAACAAGTAAGGAGGACAACACTTCCACATCTATTTTGATTATGGTGAGTATGGAATTTTCGTTTGATACAAGCCGTAGTTCTTGCTACCGACTTTATTTCTGTTGCAACCTGCAACCTTCTGGCCAACAAGAGGCCACTGCGGAGAAATCTCACCCGCGCACTATAGTATTAGTTCTAAGATATCATGCTCTCGGAGGTATAAACTCCTGGAATGTGAATCTTGAGACAGAATAAAGTGAATGCGTCATGTCAGTGAAGACAGTTCCTTACGGTGATCCTGATGCTGACCTCTTAATAACTTAAGAGTACTTAATAATAGTGTACGATCTCCTCTAAGAAGCCCAATACATTCTGCATTTAACTGCCCAATACTTGGAGGTGTCCAACCTGCCCGTGGCGGAGCGCGGAGCCTGAAAGAGATTTGACGCAAGTGCGTGCGGGTGGTGGTGAGGGCCGCGCTGCTCTCACGCACTGCGCCCCGCACGCACCGGCCCGCGCACGCACACGCAGCGGGGGCGCAGCGGGGTGCGTCACGTGCGTGTCGCCGCGCCGCCTCCGCCCC
Organism: Gryllus longicercus; assembly: GCA_038098605.1. Taxonomy (NCBI): domain Eukaryota; kingdom Metazoa; phylum Arthropoda; class Insecta; order Orthoptera; family Gryllidae; genus Gryllus; species Gryllus longicercus. Next base: position 912,269 of record JAZDUA010000562.1, read on the forward strand.
AGGCGCCGATTGGTCCCCGCGGAGGTCCTGTTCGCCTCGCCGCGGACATCCCTTCGGTCCAGATTGGGCTTAGGCCACATGCCAGGCGACGGGGGCGGGGATGGCGGGGGCGGCGACGACGGGGGCTGACGTGACAGGTGGCCGTGACGGTGGTGGCGGGACGACAGGGGCGGGGATGAAGGTGGTGGTGGTGGGGACGGCGGTAGCCAGTACGGCGGTGGCCGGCACGGCGGTGGCCAGTACGGCGTTGTCCTGAAGGCGGTGGCCGGTACGCCGGTGGCCGGTACGGTGTTGGCCGGTACGGCGGTGTCCTGTACAACGGTGTCTGGTACGGCGGTTGTCTGTACGGCGGTTGCTGTACGGCAGTGGCCGGTACGGCGGTGGCCTGTACGGCAGTGGCCGATACGGCGGTGGCCGGAAGGGCGGTGCAGGAGACGGCGGCGGTGATGACGGCAGTGGTGAGAACTGCGGTGGCGTGGACGGTGGTAGCGGTGACGGGGACGGGGACGGCGGGGGCTGCAGTGGTGGCAACGGCGGCGGTGTTTTTAAACGTTTGTTGCTTTGTTGTATAAACCTGTTTCCACACGAACACTTTTTACGAAAATTGATGAATTCGATGAATTGACGAATTCTTCTAGCGATGAATTTGATGGTATTTAAATATTAAGAACTTATTAAGTTTACAATATAAATCTGATCATTCAATGGCAGATGATAATTGAGTAAATAAAACAATTAACGAAAATTAGATGTGAAAGTTTTTTTTCTACAATTGTAGTTTACTGTAAAATCTGTGAGTTATCTTTATAAGTCGTTTGGGTTCCTCAGCATGCCAGATGTTAAATCAATTTAATGAATCGGAGCGACATTAATTGATCACCAATATGAGTTCTTCTGACATTTATACTAAGTAAATATGGTGTAAAAATGTGTTTTCACGTATCTCAAGGATGTCTATATTTCTAATCTTTAAAACACTTTAATGACTTACTACTTTCAGTAATATCAAGTCATCGCCATTCACCGTAGAAATAAATGCAGCGAATGTTATTATAGAAAAGAGGTAGAATGTGGTCAGTGATTGCTGAATAGCGTGAATATAACACGTTTGAAGGCAACACAGCTCCGTTTGCACAACGGGGAACATTTCAATTCGAGTTTCTTGTAGCAGCTCCAGTTCGTAGTAATCGCGTACGAGTGTAACGTCAATCAAAATTTCCAAGAGCTTTCTGCTAATCGAACGTATTCACATTGGCGGAAGTAGTTATGAAATGTATGTCCAATACATAAATGTCATTATAACGGTTTTATTATTTGTTATGTGTCAATATTAAACATCTTAAATGTCATAATATTTTTTTTATTATTTATTATTTCTTTTGTTGATAAACCAATTCAATGATAAGATAATATTCACGGGCTCCAAACCATTCAGACATTTGGTAGCAAAGTAAACGTATACTTGGCGCCCTTTATTTACTCACTTTTTCAATAAAAACAACGCACTACCAAGAACGATGTTGTGCATTCTACACAAAATACGAGAACTCTATATACACAATATTTTCAGTCATGATGACACACAAGTGACACCTGTGAAAAGTACTGGGCTCCCTAATTCCATGTCATTTATTTCACAGATACGGGTGCGGCTATATATTCCCTTTCGCAAAGCGGGGGATCATTGCCTTTGAACAAGCTACGCCATCACCAAAGCGGCGAGAGCCACCGAGTATGTCACACACAATTCCGGAGGTGTGTGTTGATATACGCTAGTGCGATGCAAACCATACCATCACGGTAAGCGCTCTATTTTGAAAATGTCGGATCTCCTCCAACTTTGGGACCCTAATGCAATCGAAAGGGGGTGGCGGAAACGGAAGAGTGTAGAAGGTGAAGCGGTGACACGTTAGAGCTGGGATAAGGGATGAGGATCGAGATGTGGCAATTGGTTTTGTAAGAAAAAAGAGGTAGAGATCAAGGAGGGAAAAGTGAAACGATGGTGGAGGTATGATTTATGAAAACTTACAAAGAATGCTGGTTCAATACAGAAGCATTGATAATTTAGATGTGAGGAAAACAATACTGGAAAAAGAAAAGAAGCATGGGTTTGAGATGGTGAGCGTATGGTGTATATAAAAATTTGGGAGAAAAAAACAAAACATCATTTTAAAATGGTCCAGCATGAGGAAAGAGTAAATTGAAATTCAGTAAAAATGTGAATCGTGTCCTACAACAGGAAAAAAGCGAGCGTTCAGAAGTGGTCGAAAATTAAATAAGTTGCTGAAAAACGTCGGGTATAATATTACAAGGCAAATAAAAAACTTCAATTCAGTGGTGCATTATAGTAAATTACCCTGAAAATGATGACTACAAAATAAATTCAAATAAAGGTGTAGAGAATGCAAGGAGGTATGTAGATGTAATAATTAAGAAACGAAGAGAAAATAGAAAGGAATTTGAAATAATGAATCGAGAAAAGGGTGATAAAAATGTATAGTTCATAACATATTAATCAATTGCGTCTAATTAGCACAAAGAAAAATTTGAATGACGAGAGATAAGATAAAGGTCTAGAATAAAAAGCAGCAAGAGAGAGGAGCGATGGAGAGAAGAGACACATCAGAGAGATGAAGAGCTAGAGAAGAGAAGAAGAAATAGTGAGAAGAGAATAGAGAATAAGATAAAATAGATAGAAGACAGAGTGGAAGAAGAGATAGAACAATGTGAAAGAAGAGATGGAAGAGCGAGAGAGAAGAGAATAAGAAGAAAGAGGGGAGAGAAGAGCGAGGGAGACGAGAAGAAAGTGCGAGAGAAAGGAGATGAAAGAACGAAAGAAAAATATGGAAGAGCGAGAGAAAAGAGATGGAATAGCGAAAGAAAAGATATAGAAGAGAGACGGGGAAGAGAAAGAAATGAGAAGAAGAAAATATGAAAGAGAGAGGAGGAAGAAATAAAAGAGGCAGAAGAGCGAAAGATATGCAAAAGTGAGAGAGAAGAAATGAAAAAAATTAGAAAGAAGAGGTAGAAGAGAAAGAGAGAACAGATAGAAAAGAAAGAGAAAAGAGCCAGAACAGCTAGAAAGGAGGTGGAAGAGATAACAGAAAGGGAAGCGAGAAGCAAGGAGAGAAGCGAGGGCGCCTCGGGAGTCCCACAAGGTCTGGCGGCGGGCCTCGGCGCCAGGCCCGGCTGAAGCGGCTTGCGCCGTGCAGACGAGCAGCTCCTTACACGGCCTAAGCCAGGATTTTATGGCGGATTGAGGGGGTGCTCGGATTCCTTTGTCATCCGCCGCCGGCGCGCGCGGCCCGGCGGCGTCTGACGCGGCGCGGCGCGGCGCGGCGTCTGCGTGAGCGCCACCTAAAGCGCCCAGCCTCTCCTCCTCGCACTCGCCCTCAACGGAATGCGCTGACCGCTGCGACTGCATGCATTAAGACCAGTGGTAAGGAAACATCAGTCAATTATTTACTTATTACAAATAGTACGTTGTAATTAAAATTTATTTTTAATTATGTATTATAATCACAAACTAAAAACTTTGTAGTTCGTGAATCGTAAAACATGTATAAAAATTAAATACAATATTAATTCAGTAACACAACATTCTTTTAGGACCATGAAAAAACGATTTATCTGTAGTGTCAATAAATACAAGCTACTTCTTAGCTACGCTTTCTTTGTTTAATTTTAAAGGAAGCTAGAATGACACATAACAACACAATTTCTCACGTTACTGGTCACGGTTATATAATATTATAAAGTGTAATGTTAGTCCCTTTAAGTCGTCACTTAATACACTTCTAACCAAACGAAAAGCCACAATATCTTAAAATTCTGAGGACGAAATGACTCTCTGCTGCTGAATTCAGTGTATTCTTGTACAGAGTAATCATGCGTTAATTATACTCGTTATATATACTCGTCGTATGCCAATGAAAATTGTCTGGGTATATTTTAGCCAAAAATAAAAAAAGGTAGTTCAATGAACGAAGTAAGGGCGTCAGCTGCAAGGCCTCAACAGTTCCGTTCTAGGCTCGCTGCACATTTGCCACAGCCGCCCTCAGTGCACACAGTGCTGTAAGGAATCTTTCAATGTAGCAACGACTCGTTCGGTTTTACACTTCAAAACAAGCGGAGTTCCAACAGCACATACTTTTCGTGTTAATTATAAATTTGTAACTTTCAAAAAATTTTCCAGAGTAGAAAGGAACTAGCACCAATATGAAACAGAACTAGCTCAAGTTTTTAAACTTTCAAACACACGACGAGAAAATTCAAAGAAAAAATTGGAAGTCATGTTTTAAAAAATAGATGTTTAAAAATTGCTGAAATGTGACGTACAATTACGCGCAAACTACTCATCTTTTCTAAAAATTGTCCATGACCTTATTTCAGATGTGTCTTTCATCATCCAAATTTATCAACAAAATTATTTATCTTCAAAATTGTAGTCAGAGCAAGTAATGGCGAGACCAAAGTTGAAGGCGGGTTAGAATTAGGGGGAGGCAAAGAACTAGTACAACAGGAGGGCGATAGAGGGTGAAAAGTAACTGATGAAGGGTACGCGATATAAGGTAGAGATAAGAGAGAGAGAGCGAGAGCGAGAGAGAGCGAGAGAGAGCGAGCGAGAGAGAGAGCGAAAGAGAGAGCGAGAGAGAGAGCGAGAGCGAGAGAGAGAGCGAGAGCGAGAGAGAGAGCGAGAGCGAGAGCGAGAGAGAGAGCGCGAGAGAGAGCGCGCGAGAGAGAGCGAGAGAGAGAGCGCGCGCGAGAGAGAGAGCGAGAGAGAGAGAGGGAGAGCGAGAGCGAGAGAGCGAGCGAGAGAGAGAGCGAGCGAGAGAGAGAGCGAGCGAGAGAGAGAGCGAGCGAGAGAGAGAGAGCGAGCGAGCGAGAGAGAGCGAGAGAGAGAGAGCGAGAGAGAGAGCGAGAGAGAGAGCGAGCGAGAGAGAGAGCGAGCGAGAGAGAGAGCGAGCGAGAGAGAGAGCGAGAGAGCGAGAGAGAGCGAGAGAGCGAGAGAGAGAGCGAGAGAGAGAGAGAGAGAGAGAGAGAGAGAGGGTTTATTAGTGATCCCGGGCACGTTAATAATTAAGAGCATGTGTCACGTAAGGGTAGTACGTGATTATTATCGCGGGAATTGTCGGGAATTTTCCTCTGCAGAATGACAAGATCCGACGCCAACCTTTTCACTCCCCAACCATGCCTGTTTTCCCCAACCACGTATCTCCCAACAGCGAGGCATCACCCTAGCTGGAACACGCTCTAAGCTCCCGACTGGTCTCCCGGCATGTGTGGTAGTGTATTGCATGTATGTGTAAGTAAAGGGAGAGAATAGGACAAGAAAGAGGAATGAGAGATTACGCACGGTCTGTGGCCCATTTATTAGGGTATTGCTCCGGCATTCACCTTGCGTTGATCTTAGAAACCACGGGAAAATACCAATGAGAAGCACCGGCCGGTAGAATTCTCCTCCAGAAAGCGACTGAATGCGACCTTCAACGCAGCTAGTGTCGAAAAACCCGTCACCGTTGGGACTCGAACCCTAGGACTTCCGGGTCAGAGAGCGGGCCAAAAGAAGGAAGAGCTCAGACCAAGAACAGGATTCTGGGTGAGGAATAGGTGGCGAGAAGTTTCAGGATCAAGAGAGAAGGGTACATGTTTTGGATGCAGACACGAGGGAATAGCAGCGATCGAGTAAGAAGTTTGGCGATAGGAAAGACAACGATGAGTAGAAGGAAGGCGAGCGCAACAGCAAGGGCTGCACTGCAAGGCGGCCCGGGCCCGACGCGCGCTCAAAGCTAGCCCAATCGAACGAACACGCAGCGAGGTACGAAATCCAACTGCCAGGCGGAGCCACCGCCGCGCCGCCAGGAATGCGCCGGTTAACCGCGTGCGCGCCGCCCAACTGCGCCGGAATAACGAGGTAACGCCGCATAGCTTGATCACCCGCCGCCGTGCAGTGACCGGAGCCCCGCGCCTTGCTCGATTAGCGGTCCACGCGGCTCGGCTGGTAGGAGCGAGTGGCGGGCGAGCGAGTGGCTGGTGTGTGGGCGAGCGAGTGGTGGGCGGGCGAGCGAGTGGTGAGCGGGCGGGCGAGTGGTGGGCGGGCGAGCGAGCGAGCGAGCGAGTGGCGAGCGAGTGGCGAGCGAGTGGCGAGCGAGTGGCGAGCGAGTGGCGGGCGAGTGGAGGGCGAGTGGCGGGCGAGTGGCGGGCGAGTGGCGGGCGAGTAGTGGTCGAGTAGCGGGCGAGTAGCGGGCGAGTAGCGGGCGGCGGGCGGGCGAGTAGCGGGTGGGCAGGCGGGCGAGTAGCGGGTGGGCGGACGGGCGACTGGCGGGCGAGTAGCGGTCGAGTAGCGGGTGGGCGGACGGGCGAGTGGCGGGCGACTGGCGGGCGGGCAGGCGTGTGGCGGGCGGGCGGGCGTGTGTGTAGCGGGCGAGTAGCGAGCGGCGGGCGGGCGAGTAGCGGGCGTGTGGCGGGCGTGTGGTGGGCGAGCGGGCGGGCGAGCGAGCGGGCGAGCGGGCGGGCGGGCGGGCGGGCGGGTGGGCGGGCGGTGAGTGAAAAACACGGCGGGCACCGTTACGGGTGCCTGGTGCTAAATAAGGTGGAGATGTCCGAATCAAAGCGACGCGAATCGGAACATGCGGTCGCGTCCACCGATCGAACTGGATCACGCTAACGCGGTTTCAATCGCTCTGCACGGGGGATGTGCGCTCGATTGCCGCATAAGGTATGGAGCTTTTTACGTAGTAATTATTGCATGAAAAGCAGTGACAAATTTGCTATGGAACCTGTATATTTAAATACTTTTTCATTATTGCTATTTTTTTGCCAAAGAAATTCAAGTTTATGTTATACGTACGCAGGCCGCCAACACTGTTGTAATAGTAATAATATAAGCAATGTACAGAGGGCCTGATCAAATCTATGAAGTTAAAACATCCCATGGGCCAATCTCAAGATCTTAAGCTGCTTCGGCTTCAGCCACTCGCAATTGAGTTTGTGTATTCTAATCTCGCGTAAGGAGTGGGTGTTTTACCGCCAAATTTGGCGTACTAAGCAAAGAGATATAACCAAGAATCCTATAATTTCATCAACCGACATTTTGTTACCTAGCAAAGTCAAGTTTCTGATCTCAGTTCTTTATCGCCGTCATACCGTGTACTACATGCTACACTTCCATACTACACTACCATACATGCCAGGAGACCGGTCGGGAGCTTAGAGCTTCGCCTGGCTGGGGCAGTGTCCCGCTGGTGAGAGATACCTGGTTTGAAAAAAAAAACAGATAGGCGACGGTAGGTCAGCGCCGGATTTCGCCACACAGTGTAGGACGACCACAACCACCTCCCAAGCAAAAACATGCACTAATCATACGGGACTAATGACCCTATTAGTTGTCGCGCACGGAATCCCTATCAATTATTTTTATTAGAAACGAGAGTTATATTTGTTGTATTTCGATGTTTGTTAATTTTGTTAATGTTGAAGGGGAATATTAACAATATTTACAGAACAAATTCAATAAATTCACGAACTTCAAATACACTTCATATATCCATACTTAAACATGCAACATTTCACGTAGAAGAATAATCTCGTGATTTCAAAGTCTTCTGCATGTGCCGAGTAATTTGTAGTGGTTCTAGAGTAGGATCAAACAGAACGCGATAAACATCTACAAACCTTTTCGAAACTCCGGCGCCCATTCCCGATAGATGTGAGTGGTTGGAAAGATCAGAGATGACGTGCCCGTGCGTTGGGCGAAGGGCGCGCACGTGTTGCGCGTGCCGTGCGGCGGCCGTGACTGACACGTCGGAGCGAAGGGACGCCGGTCACGCGAAAGAGCGACGAGCGTGTGCTGCAGCGCAGCGTCTGGGCGCGGAGCGCGGGCAAGTGGATGAAGTGCGGCAACGAGGGGGTAATGGCGGCGCAGCAGCAGGAATTGGTAGAAGAGAGGTTGAGAGAGAGATAGAGTAGAGGGAGAGGTAGAGAAACTTTATTCTACAATTCGGTTTATGTTGCCAGGCGGCAGATTGCAGAAGCATGAAGGAACAATTACAATTGCAAATACCAAAAACTATATACATATATATATATATATATATATATATATATATATATATATATATAGTATAAAAACACGCCCTTGTATCTAGCACATGCAGATGGCATTTATATACATATATTACCAATCCAAATAAAGATATACTAACTTTGAGATCAGTTAACTTACATTCTACATTGATGAAATACCTCCTTCCTCTGCTAGTTGGTGAAAGGAGCGTAGCGAAATTTGCGTGGTCAGACGGAAGAGCGGGCCTGATGGCCCGAGTCTCGCCACGTAAAATAAGGCAAATTCAATTCAATTCAATGATCATAACACACACACACACACACACACATATATATATATATATATATATATATATATATATATATATATTGTGACGTACCTGGTGGTGCCGGGTATCTTCACTGCAATATAACACTAAGAGAGGGTGTCTTTTACGTGAATGGGTCCTAGGATAAGTCGGTGCAACGTTGGGGAAGTTATTCATACATAGAAATACAATTATGACAAGATTTATTTTAAATCAAAGTTACTATTTACATAATCAGACACCGTTTTTATACTCCGCCTTGGTACCAAGATTAAGAGTAAAATACAACTTTCATACCTTCGGGGCCCCGTTTGAATACCTATGAGGTTCGTCGAGCCGCTCGTGCCGACAGGGTTGTCGACCTCTGCTACTGCTGCGGGCCGTCGGCAGCAGATGGCGTGGTGATCATCCACGGCTGATGCTCCAACAATTCTTCCCCGAACAGGATCTTGATACCTCGGCTGCGCACCTTCCTCGAATCACTGTCCATTAGTGGGTTTAATTACACGACCCCCGCCTACTCCGTATACTGGTCACAGTTCTGTACCGCACGCTTTCAAGAATGTTCCCTCCGCACCAACTAATAAGAGCGACGTCAATTATTTTACCAACACTAATCTTTTACTATACTGATACTTCTAATGTTCTGTTTACATGTCCATTACTTTGCGATTCCTAATCACATAACTATGTCGCGTATTACATGCGTCCATTCACTAGCGGAGAGCCCTCGCTACACGTCCGCACTGGTCGCCGCTCTGCTAACGTCTGCCTCGTCAGCGCTCTGCCAACGGCTCTCATCCGCGATTCTCGTAACGAACTTTTGCACCTGCGCGGTGCCCAGTTCCAACCGAAATTCACACGCTAGCCTCCCGGCGGCGGAGGCACCGTCGGCGGTGGCAGCGGTTGCTCGCCGGCCCCGGCGCGCCGCGCTCAGCGCGCGCACCACGCAGTTCAAAATAGCAATTGGTTTCTTACACTAATGATCTAATTAGTGTAATGAAACACATATTCTGGGTTTCATCACCCCCCCTTTCTTTTTTTGAATTTTTTTCGCTTCTGGAAAAATTCACACTAGTAACATCGTCACTACCGATGGTTGCACTCGTTTGCATATTGCTCGACGCCCTATATACACTTATAACCTAAAATCGAATTAACATGTGGTTGTTTAGATTAACACTAAGATTACACTTATTTACACTTCACTGTTTTCCATACATGTTGAACCAGGTTTCCGATTTGAAGCTTGTAGTGTCCTACTATGTCTTGTCTCTTGTGCGACGGTTCATTCCCATTTTGCTGACAGTGATTTCCTGAATCACAGTTGTAGGACATAGCTTCCAGCGTGTTGAGCACATCTTGATAGGTATCATCCCATTTCCAGCTACGACCTCTTCTACGTTTGTACCAATAGTTGACCATACCATCACTCTTCCCTCGCCCCTGACTTCGCTCCATTCTTGACCTGCCTACATCTCCTTCACTCCCATTCGTTGGGGCGTCTGCAAACATGAAGTTGTACCCCTCCAATATCTTCAAACCCTTTCCTAAATCGGTATGATCTGCTCTGCTCAGTAGGCTTTGCACGGTGACAGGATACTGTCGCGTTGACATGAAAATAATTCCTTGATATTTTATAGGAGCAAATAATGTTTTTGGCTCCATAACGCTCTTCGTTCTGTATTCACTACTACTTCCCGTGATGTAGTTGTGATGGCTATTCCTCTGGTCGCTCTTGATGTTTATTTGGGTTTCTTCATTCCGCTTCCGTACAGAAATCTTGTTTTCAAATTCCTTCAAAAATTTCGGAAATATACCAAAATTCTCTGCCCATGTCCTGGCGTTCTCTTCTAACATTGGGTGTAATAACTGGATCTTGTATCCTTCCAATATGTTGTTTGATGCTAGGTGCCGTTCTTCTGCTCGCAGAACTACCCTAGGGTTTTCCGTCCCATCTCCCAGAGATTTCATCGACTTTGGAGGCATAATTGGTGTCACCCCATACTTGACACTTGGCGACATTTTCCCGTCTTCTTCCTGTTTAAACTCTTCTTGTCCTCTTTTCTCTTCGCACCCTTGTATATTTTCCACGATTTCTTCTTCTATTATACGCTCCATTTCTTCTATTTTCATTTCCATTTCTTCTTCCATTATTAACTTCAATTCTTCCGTTTTCACTTTCACTTTATAAACATCCTCCTCGGTCTCGATTTGGACCTCCACCGTTTTGCCCTCCGCTGTCTTGACTTCCTCATGGATTTGGTTCGTCATCCCCTCGTTTCTATCTGTTACCGCTACCCTAGCATCTACTTGATGGCATGATTGAAATTTTAGCACCTCATCTTTCCTATCCAGTTCCTCCGCTTTCCCATACGGTTTTTCGCATATTTCGATGAGCTTCCTATTCCGTTCTTCTGTGATTCTTCCCATTTCTTCTGCCGGCTTCTTAATCTGTTCTTCAACCACCTTCCCGTTCTGTTCTTCTATTAGTTTTCTATTCCGTTCCTCCGCCTTCCTATTCTGTTCCTCCTCGGATCTTTTCTGTTTACCTAATTCTTTGCTCTGTTTTCGCAAACTTCTCAATCTGCTTCTCCGTTTGCTGCCTCAGCTGTTCTTCTAATGAATCTTTTGCCATTACGCCCGTACACGCTTCGTACTCTTCGTCCATCCCCAAGTCAAATCCTACCGCCTGGCTCCCCAGTTCTACCACCTGCCGTTCTAGATCTATATTTACTCTGTGATCGACCAGAAAATCCATCCCTATGATTACCGAATACAATAATTTTTTGACTACCAGGGCCACCATCTCATATACTTGGTTGCCAATCCTGGCTTGAAACATGATTTGTTTTGTGATGGGGCTTGACTTCTTCTGAGTTGCCCCAATCACATACGCCCTATTCATAGGCAAACACATTACTTCTTTTCCCGTTGCTTTTAACTCCTCATACATTTCTTCTGATACTACTGTAGTCGTGCACCCTGTATCCACTAAAGCTTCTTTAATTATGCCTTCACATTCTATCGATATCGTGGGACATTTCCTGATTCTGACCGCTGAGTTCTTACATCTCCGCCACGGTTGGGTATCGTAGGTTACCGGCTGCATAGCGTTTATGGAGACCGCGTTTACGTCATCGATTTCCGCGTCCGCAATGGGGCCACCTATCACCGCGGACTCTATTAGTTTAAATAGTGTCCTTGATCACTACTTGTGCTAGGCTGTGCTAATCGGTCGGGTGCATTCCCGCCCCCGCCTCGCGTCTCCGTACGGTTTGAATTAGATCTGTTCCAGTCCGGTCTCTGGTTCCCCGGCTCTGGTCTCCATCCGTCTCCCCCTCTTCCGCGTTGGTTTCTCTGGTAATCGTTGCTCCTATCACTCCCTTGCCCCTGGTTACGTTCCGATCTAACCATATTAACATTCCCTTCATTTCTGTTCTTTGGTACGCCTGCGAACGTCAAGTCGTACCCTCCTAGCACATTCTGGAATCTTTCCAGGTCGGTGTGCTGCACACTACGTAAGAGATTCTGCACTGTGACTGGGAACTGTCTCGTCAGTACACATATTATTTCCTGATCGCTCATCGGTGGGGATAGCGTTTTGTATTCCATGATGCGCCTTGTTGCGTATTCCCGCAAGCTTCCCATGGACTGGTTGTAATGATTATTCATTAGGCTAATTTTAAAATTAATTTGAATTTCCTCATTCCAGTACCGCTCAAGGAATCGATCTTTAAATGCCTTTACTGATTCGGGAAACTTATCAAATGTATCGGCCCATATCCTTGCGTTGCCTTCTAACATTAAATATAACAATTGTATTTTACACCTTTCCGAAGTATTGATAACCTCTAGATGTCGTTCTGCTGCCTTCATAAATATGCATGGATTTTCTTTCCCGTCTCCTGAAAATTTTAATGATCTTGGGGGGGTAAATGGTACCGTCCCGCTCGCTGCGATTGGGGATGCCTTGCATTCTTTTATTTGTTCAATCTCTGTTCGTAATGACACAACCTTCTCCTCGCATTCCCTCTTATTCTCCAACATTTCTTCCTTGACTACCAATTGTATCCTTTCAATTTTCTCGTCCTGCTTAGCGGTTCTCTCATCTAATCGCTGATATAGCTTATTCTCTAATTCTCCCCCCAGATTGATTACTTGGGATTCTAACTCCTTTTTCTGTTTCCCTAATTCTTCGGCGGTCCATTGCTCGTGACTTTCTACCCGCTCCGCAATTTTAGTCATCTCATTCTTCGTTAACTCAATTTGTTCTTCGGCGCGTCCTATTCTCCCACTTAATTCCTCTTGTAATTTGCTGATCCGTTCCTCGAATTTCCTATCCTGTTCATCTAATCTCCCATTCAATTCTTCAGCCAACTTCTTATTCTGTTCCTCTACTTTCCTATTCAGTTCTTCAGCTAACTTCCTGTTCTGCTCCTCTGTGAATGTTTTCTGCTCCTCAGCTGACTTCCTAATCTGCTCCACTGTGAATATTTTCTGTTCATTCTGTCCATCCAATATCTTCCCATTCTGTTCGTCTAATTTCCCATTTAGTTGTTCGAACATCTTCCTCATCATCTGCATTATATTTAGATTGGTATCTTCTCCCCCCCCCCGATTTGAATTTCCTGCTGCCTGAATCATCGGTGTTGACGTAACTTGTACATCTTTATTGAAGCTATCTCCTGACGTGTCGTCTAACCGACTTCCAATGCCACTATCCCTGCTTTCCGATGGTATGCTATTATCAATTCCTACATCTATCTCCCCTACTTCATCCGCCTTCTCTTCCCGGTCCAGCGCTATATTTTGCGCCTCCATTCTGTTGCTTTGAGCTGTCCGATCGATTCTCACTGCACTAAAGTACCGCACAAATTCTCCACTTACCTCACCTACCGACGATACCACAGTTAACCTATGAATGCACTATATCCACCACAACCCCTGTATATTCTTCGTGAATGGTTTAATTCACTCCTATTTCAATTGCTACTTAATACCGAACAAGCCTCACTCACCACCATAAACACAATAACACTAATTCAATAGCCATATAAATTTCCACTCACCTACCAATGCATAAACATAATCCTTACAATACATAATATTATTACCATTGAAACACATATACACTGCTAATAGACTCGTTAATACTATTACACAAAAATGCTTTCAGATTATAATAAATCCCTTGTTAATTGAAATTACTTTTCAACGCACTTATTGCTATATTATGTACATAATCATCATTCACATTTGCATGTCATATCTCCTCCCTGAATTTTCCTCAATAATATCATATAGATATTCACAACAAACATTCACACTGCTGGTATATATTTCCCAACCTGGTATCTTTTCTAATAAATTCCCCACACTTTACCATCACCAATAAATAATGCACTACTGCGTGAATGTTCCCAGCAAAAAAAAACAATTTTGTGCATAATTTGTACAACACTATTAACCACCTTTATATTCTCATAAGAATTATTACTACTTCCCCATTTCTTTGATTTCCATGTTATAAAAAAAATTGCCAAGCCATTCAAATATTATTAATATGTCTTACAAAATTTGGAATTCTATTACATTATATTATTTGTAACATGTACATGTATAGCCTTCATAACCTCAGTAACTACAATATTAACTATATATTGGATGCTCACAAATAATTGCCTATGTCAGCCCGTAATTAATTATGCAACAACATTTTTGTAATTATCAACATTTCATTATGTTTACTTGACTTATGCATATTTTGCTAACACATGTATTGTTACTTTTTGTTGTCTACAATAATACACTTCACTGCCTGCTTCTCATCTGTACCCTGCACTACTATACATCAATTACATGCACATTATTTTCCAACATTTCACCAACTTCCCTAAGGCCACATTTCTTAACTATACGTTATCCACTTGTTCGGGCGCCAGCTGTGACGTACCTGGTGGTGCCGGGTATCTTCACTGCAATATAACACTAAGAGAGGGTGTCTTTTACGTGAATGGGTCCTAGGATAAGTCGGTGCAACGTTGGGGAAGTTATTCATACATAGAAATACAATTATGACAAGATTTATTTTAAATCAAAGTTACTATTTACATAATCAGACACCGTTTTTATACTCCGCCTTGGTACCAAGATTAAGAGTAAAATACAACTTTCATACCTTCGGGGCCCCGTTTGAATACCTATGAGGTTCGTCGAGCCGCTCGTGCCGACAGGGTTGTCGACCTCTGCTACTGCTGCGGGCCGTCGGCAGCAGATGGCGTGGTGATCATCCACGGCTGATGCTCCAACAATTCTTCCCCGAACAGGATCTTGATACCTCGGCTGCGCACCTTCCTCGAATCACTGTCCATTAGTGGGTTTAATTACACGACCCCCGCCTACTCCGTATACTGGTCACAGTTCTGTACCGCACGCTTTCAAGAATGTTCCCTCCGCACCAACTAATAAGAGCGACGTCAATTATTTTACCAACACTAATCTTTTACTATACTGATACTTCTAATGTTCTGTTTACATGTCCATTACTTTGCGATTCCTAATCACATAACTATGTCGCGTATTACATGCGTCCATTCACTAGCGGAGAGCCCTCGCTACACGTCCGCACTGGTCGCCGCTCTGCTAACGTCTGCCTCGTCAGCGCTCTGCCAACGGCTCTCATCCGCGATTCTCGTAACGAACTTTTGCACCTGCGCGGTGCCCAGTTCCAACCGAAATTCACACGCTAGCCTCCCGGCGGCGGAGGCACCGTCGGCGGTGGCAGCGGTTGCTCGCCGGCCCCGGCGCGCCGCGCTCAGCGCGCGCACCACGCAGTTCAAAATAGCAATTGGTTTCTTACACTAATGATCTAATTAGTGTAATGAAACACATATTCTGGGTTTCATCACCCCCCCTTTCTTTTTTTGAATTTTTTTCGCTTCTGGAAAAATTCACACTAGTAACATCGTCACTACCGATGGTTGCACTCGTTTGCATATTGCTCGACGCCCTATATACACTTATAACCTAAAATCGAATTAACATGTGGTTGTTTAGATTAACACTAAGATTACACTTATTTACACTTCACTGTTTTCCATACATGTTGAACCAGGTTTCCGATTTGAAGCTTGTAGTGTCCTACTATGTCTTGTCTCTTGTGCGACGGTTCATTCCCATTTTGCTGACAGTGATTTCCTGAATCACAGTTGTAGGACATAGCTTCCAGCGTGTTGAGCACATCTTGATAGGTATCATCCCATTTCCAGCTACGACCTCTTCTACGTTTGTACCAATAGTTGACCATACCATCACTCTTCCCTCGCCCCTGACTTCGCTCCATTCTTGACCTGCCTACATCTCCTTCACTCCCATTCGTTGGGGCGTCTGCAAACATGAAGTTGTACCCCTCCAATATCTTCAAACCCTTTCCTAAATCGGTATGATCTGCTCTGCTCAGTAGGCTTTGCACGGTGACAGGATACTGTCGCGTTGACATGAAAATAATTCCTTGATATTTTATAGGAGCAAATAATGTTTTTGGCTCCATAACGCTCTTCGTTCTGTATTCACTACTACTTCCCGTGATGTAGTTGTGATGGCTATTCCTCTGGTCGCTCTTGATGTTTATTTGGGTTTCTTCATTCCGCTTCCGTACAGAAATCTTGTTTTCAAATTCCTTCAAAAATTTCGGAAATATACCAAAATTCTCTGCCCATGTCCTGGCGTTCTCTTCTAACATTGGGTGTAATAACTGGATCTTGTATCCTTCCAATATGTTGTTTGATGCTAGGTGCCGTTCTTCTGCTCGCAGAACTACCCTAGGGTTTTCCGTCCCATCTCCCAGAGATTTCATCGACTTTGGAGGCATAATTGGTGTCACCCCATACTTGACACTTGGCGACATTTTCCCGTCTTCTTCCTGTTTAAACTCTTCTTGTCCTCTTTTCTCTTCGCACCCTTGTATATTTTCCACGATTTCTTCTTCTATTATACGCTCCATTTCTTCTATTTTCATTTCCATTTCTTCTTCCATTATTAACTTCAATTCTTCCGTTTTCACTTTCACTTTATAAACATCCTCCTCGGTCTCGATTTGGACCTCCACCGTTTTGCCCTCCGCTGTCTTGACTTCCTCATGGATTTGGTTCGTCATCCCCTCGTTTCTATCTGTTACCGCTACCCTAGCATCTACTTGATGGCATGATTGAAATTTTAGCACCTCATCTTTCCTATCCAGTTCCTCCGCTTTCCCATACGGTTTTTCGCATATTTCGATGAGCTTCCTATTCCGTTCTTCTGTGATTCTTCCCATTTCTTCTGCCGGCTTCTTAATCTGTTCTTCAACCACCTTCCCGTTCTGTTCTTCTATTAGTTTTCTATTCCGTTCCTCCGCCTTCCTATTCTGTTCCTCCTCGGATCTTTTCTGTTTACCTAATTCTTTGCTCTGTTTTCGCAAACTTCTCAATCTGCTTCTCCGTTTGCTGCCTCAGCTGTTCTTCTAATGAATCTTTTGCCATTACGCCCGTACACGCTTCGTACTCTTCGTCCATCCCCAAGTCAAATCCTACCGCCTGGCTCCCCAGTTCTACCACCTGCCGTTCTAGATCTATATTTACTCTGTGATCGACCAGAAAATCCATCCCTATGATTACCGAATACAATAATTTTTTGACTACCAGGGCCACCATCTCATATACTTGGTTGCCAATCCTGGCTTGAAACATGATTTGTTTTGTGATGGGGCTTGACTTCTTCTGAGTTGCCCCAATCACATACGCCCTATTCATAGGCAAACACATTACTTCTTTTCCCGTTGCTTTTAACTCCTCATACATTTCTTCTGATACTACTGTAGTCGTGCACCCTGTATCCACTAAAGCTTCTTTAATTATGCCTTCACATTCTATCGATATCGTGGGACATTTCCTGATTCTGACCGCTGAGTTCTTACATCTCCGCCACGGTTGGGTATCGTAGGTTACCGGCTGCATAGCGTTTATGGAGACCGCGTTTACGTCATCGATTTCCGCGTCCGCAATGGGGCCACCTATCACCGCGGACTCTATTAGTTTAAATAGTGTCCTTGATCACTACTTGTGCTAGGCTGTGCTAATCGGTCGGGTGCATTCCCGCCCCCGCCTCGCGTCTCCGTACGGTTTGAATTAGATCTGTTCCAGTCCGGTCTCTGGTTCCCCGGCTCTGGTCTCCATCCGTCTCCCCCTCTTCCGCGTTGGTTTCTCTGGTAATCGTTGCTCCTATCACTCCCTTGCCCCTGGTTACGTTCCGATCTAACCATATTAACATTCCCTTCATTTCTGTTCTTTGGTACGCCTGCGAACGTCAAGTCGTACCCTCCTAGCACATTCTGGAATCTTTCCAGGTCGGTGTGCTGCACACTACGTAAGAGATTCTGCACTGTGACTGGGAACTGTCTCGTCAGTACACATATTATTTCCTGATCGCTCATCGGTGGGGATAGCGTTTTGTATTCCATGATGCGCCTTGTTGCGTATTCCCGCAAGCTTCCCATGGACTGGTTGTAATGATTATTCATTAGGCTAATTTTAAAATTAATTTGAATTTCCTCATTCCAGTACCGCTCAAGGAATCGATCTTTAAATGCCTTTACTGATTCGGGAAACTTATCAAATGTATCGGCCCATATCCTTGCGTTGCCTTCTAACATTAAATATAACAATTGTATTTTACACCTTTCCGAAGTATTGATAACCTCTAGATGTCGTTCTGCTGCCTTCATAAATATGCATGGATTTTCTTTCCCGTCTCCTGAAAATTTTAATGATCTTGGGGGGGTAAATGGTACCGTCCCGCTCGCTGCGATTGGGGATGCCTTGCATTCTTTTATTTGTTCAATCTCTGTTCGTAATGACACAACCTTCTCCTCGCATTCCCTCTTATTCTCCAACATTTCTTCCTTGACTACCAATTGTATCCTTTCAATTTTCTCGTCCTGCTTAGCGGTTCTCTCATCTAATCGCTGATATAGCTTATTCTCTAATTCTCCCCCCAGATTGATTACTTGGGATTCTAACTCCTTTTTCTGTTTCCCTAATTCTTCGGCGGTCCATTGCTCGTGACTTTCTACCCGCTCCGCAATTTTAGTCATCTCATTCTTCGTTAACTCAATTTGTTCTTCGGCGCGTCCTATTCTCCCACTTAATTCCTCTTGTAATTTGCTGATCCGTTCCTCGAATTTCCTATCCTGTTCATCTAATCTCCCATTCAATTCTTCAGCCAACTTCTTATTCTGTTCCTCTACTTTCCTATTCAGTTCTTCAGCTAACTTCCTGTTCTGCTCCTCTGTGAATGTTTTCTGCTCCTCAGCTGACTTCCTAATCTGCTCCACTGTGAATATTTTCTGTTCATTCTGTCCATCCAATATCTTCCCATTCTGTTCGTCTAATTTCCCATTTAGTTGTTCGAACATCTTCCTCATCATCTGCATTATATTTAGATTGGTATCTTCTCCCCCCCCCCCGATTTGAATTTCCTGCTGCCTGAATCATCGGTGTTGACGTAACTTGTACATCTTTATTGAAGCTATCTCCTGACGTGTCGTCTAACCGACTTCCAATGCCACTATCCCTGCTTTCCGATGGTATGCTATTATCAATTCCTACATCTATCTCCCCTACTTCATCCGCCTTCTCTTCCCGGTCCAGCGCTATATTTTGCGCCTCCATTCTGTTGCTTTGAGCTGTCCGATCGATTCTCACTGCACTAAAGTACCGCACAAATTCTCCACTTACCTCACCTACCGACGATACCACAGTTAACCTATGAATGCACTATATCCACCACAACCCCTGTATATTCTTCGTGAATGGTTTAATTCACTCCTATTTCAATTGCTACTTAATACCGAACAAGCCTCACTCACCACCATAAACACAATAACACTAATTCAATAGCCATATAAATTTCCACTCACCTACCAATGCATAAACATAATCCTTACAATACATAATATTATTACCATTGAAACACATATACACTGCTAATAGACTCGTTAATACTATTACACAAAAATGCTTTCAGATTATAATAAATCCCTTGTTAATTGAAATTACTTTTCAACGCACTTATTGCTATATTATGTACATAATCATCATTCACATTTGCATGTCATATCTCCTCCCTGAATTTTCCTCAATAATATCATATAGATATTCACAACAAACATTCACACTGCTGGTATATATTTCCCAACCTGGTATCTTTTCTAATAAATTCCCCACACTTTACCATCACCAATAAATAATGCACTACTGCGTGAATGTTCCCAGCAAAAAAAAAACAATTTTGTGCATAATTTGTACAACACTATTAACCACCTTTATATTCTCATAAGAATTATTACTACTTCCCCATTTCTTTGATTTCCATGTTATAAAAAAAATTGCCAAGCCATTCAAATATTATTAATATGTCTTACAAAATTTGGAATTCTATTACATTATATTATTTGTAACATGTACATGTATAGCCTTCATAACCTCAGTAACTACAATATTAACTATATATTGGATGCTCACAAATAATTGCCTATGTCAGCCCGTAATTAATTATGCAACAACATTTTTGTAATTATCAACATTTCATTATGTTTACTTGACTTATGCATATTTTGCTAACACATGTATTGTTACTTTTTGTTGTCTACAATAATACACTTCACTGCCTGCTTCTCATCTGTACCCTGCACTACTATACATCAATTACATGCACATTATTTTCCAACATTTCACCAACTTCCCTAAGGCCACATTTCTTAACTATACGTTATCCACTTGTTCGGGCGCCAGCTGTGACGTACCTGGTGGTGCCGGGTATCTTCACTGCAATATAACACTAAGAGAGGGTGTCTTTTACGTGAATGGGTCCTAGGATAAGTCGGTGCAACGTTGGGGAAGTTATTCATACATAGAAATACAATTATGACAAGATTTATTTTAAATCAAAGTTACTATTTACATAATCAGACACCGTTTTTATACTCCGCCTTGGTACCAAGATTAAGAGTAAAATACAACTTTCATACCTTCGGGGCCCCGTTTGAATACCTATGAGGTTCGTCGAGCCGCTCGTGCCGACAGGGTTGTCGACCTCTGCTACTGCTGCGGGCCGTCGGCAGCAGATGGCGTGGTGATCATCCACGGCTGATGCTCCAACAATTCTTCCCCGAACAGGATCTTGATACCTCGGCTGCGCACCTTCCTCGAATCACTGTCCATTAGTGGGTTTAATTACACGACCCCCGCCTACTCCGTATACTGGTCACAGTTCTGTACCGCACGCTTTCAAGAATGTTCCCTCCGCACCAACTAATAAGAGCGACGTCAATTATTTTACCAACACTAATCTTTTACTATACTGATACTTCTAATGTTCTGTTTACATGTCCATTACTTTGCGATTCCTAATCACATAACTATGTCGCGTATTACATGCGTCCATTCACTAGCGGAGAGCCCTCGCTACACGTCCGCACTGGTCGCCGCTCTGCTAACGTCTGCCTCGTCAGCGCTCTGCCAACGGCTCTCATCCGCGATTCTCGTAACGAACTTTTGCACCTGCGCGGTGCCCAGTTCCAACCGAAATTCACACGCTAGCCTCCCGGCGGCGGAGGCACCGTCGGCGGTGGCAGCGGTTGCTCGCCGGCCCCGGCGCGCCGCGCTCAGCGCGCGCACCACGCAGTTCAAAATAGCAATTGGTTTCTTACACTAATGATCTAATTAGTGTAATGAAACACATATTCTGGGTTTCAAGATATATATAACATACAGAGACCTATGAACCCTCGCGTGTACACAAGCCTTCTTCACCTTATCAGTCATAGACAAATATGGGTAAACATTTTACCTGTGGCCTATAATACCACAATATGATACTTGTAATAATTATTACTTTTTTCAACACGTGAAACCCTCGTTGATGTAAATAACTAAACATAAAAAAAATTCGTTTTAGATTAGCAAGATAAACAGAAAGTGTTGAAATCACTTCACTTCACTTCACTAAACCGCACTACATATCACTGTACCAAAACTACTCAATACGTTTTAACTGTAGACTACCTAATAATCGCACCTTTCACTTCACTACATGTTTTCACCCTATTGACCAATTTCATATATTTGTTCCTAAAATCTCGCGCTAAACAAGGAAAAGGCTGAAAAACTATCACAGGCAAATCATTCCAATCTACTATTGTTCTGTTTACAAAGGAGAATTTGCCTATATCTGTTCTTTGTATTCGAGTTCTAATTTTACATTTATGATCAAATCTATTTAAATTTAACTGCCAACATTCACTTCATCAAAATAACAAAACAAAGGACTGTAACTAAGAGAAAAACAAATGATCAGAATTCAAATTGCGTTCTTATATTTGATATAGTAGTAATATTTATGTTTCAACTCAAGTTTATTCTCAAGTCAAAGGTTTTTACTTAATTAACGAACGCATCCTGTTTCAAGTTCTATTAATAAGGCATCTAGACTGAAGTCGAGAAGGCATGTAGACCGAAGTACATTATATAGTAGAGCCAATCAATGGCTGGCAGCTCAACGTGGCAGCTCAAAACAACGGTTGGCAGCTCAATGTAGCAACCATGTTTTCAGGTGCGAACCCCATCGACGTACTTCAAAGAAACAGAAACGACGACAGGGATCACAATGAAAGTGCATTAAGTAAAAACGAAAGTGAAGCACTCATAGCTGCACATGCTCCGGTTCTTTTATTTACTCTTTTCTGACAACACGCAAAGGAGAGGCATTAGACGAAACACTATCTAGGATAGGGCTCCGTTTTTTGGCTTTCATCTACCATTTTATCTACCTTCTGTGAGTGAGTCCATTGCGATAATCGATAAGCAATATGTCTTTACTACAAAAAACTTTAAAAGAATATCAATGTAACACGTCACATTTTTCAAATTGTACATAAAAAATATAATTATTTGACATAATAGAAACTCGCCCTGAATCTATACTTTGTAGGTAAGCGTGGGTATTTTGTACTACATACGTACAGATTTGGAATAATATGCATGACTATGCATACAGAAATGAAGTCATAAAAAACAATGTTGTACATTTAAATCTTTATCTCTGGAGTGTGTTTTCATTACATTCAAACTGACGGTAACAAAAATACAGTTTTACATTTGTGACACAGAATTAGGTTATCACATTCATTTCCACCACCGGCCAGCATATTTCTTTCACCCGCTGGACAAAAAAATAAGCAGACACTGTCTCTCTAAAGTCTGGCTCTTCTCTCTCCCTGCATCAGATTTCACAAGTGATTCTATATAACCTAACTCCGTGTGTACACAAGGGACGTTACAGTCTTCGCAAAATACATTATTGCATAAAAAGGTATTCCAAAGCTTTTTACGGAATTAAAAGGCGTTGTGCGGGTGTTTATTTACCACAGTCTTGTGTTATAATCAGCCTTACTCGTCCTGCTCGTTCCACCCACCTCGCTCCGCACGCCCTGCTGCCCCCGCCCCTGCTGCTCGCCCCTGCCGCCGCGCTCGTGACCCCGGATCCCCCGGCACCAACGCTGAGCAGACGCAACGCTTGAATGATTGATTTTACACGAAACCTTTCCCCGCGAAAGCTATTCCCCGTCCCGTAAGTGTAGGGCATGTTTTATCAAGAGGCATCTGTGATATTCTTCCGCTTGATGATGAGATCCAGCGCCGACTCGCACGTTGCCAAGTGCAGGTTTTCCTCATCCAGGTATCTCCCACCAACTGGGCTCCGCTCCACACAGGACGAGCTCGAAGCTCCCGACTGGTCTCCCGGCACGTGTCTTAGTGTATTCCATGTGAGTGTGGGTAGATAAGGGGGTGATAGGACACGGAAGAGGAATGAAAGATTGCGCATGGCCCGTTGCCCTTTAGTTAGGGTACTGCTCCGAGATTCTCCTGGTGTTGATCGGTGAAACCACGAAAAACTACCGATCAGAACAGCCGCCGCTAGATCCAAACGATTGAATCCGATGTGGTGTGGAACTGTGGCAAATCATGCCACCGTCGATACTCGAACCCTAGAATCCCCCGGTCATAGTGACATCAGTTGAAGACCTGAGTCATACTCGTATAAGCTAGTCAGAGGCAACACGAGTGCCAGAATTTCTAGGAACAATTTGTGATGTAATCATTTTTGAGGTATCAGTTGCGAAGGTTTTTTCTCCACATTTGAAAAGCTTTCTTGAAAAAATTTAAAGCTATCGCTCCATTATCTCAAAATATTTTTGTGGAATAAAGACACCGCCACTTACATTTTCACATATTTTGAATTGAAGTTTTTAAGATGAATGACAAGGTAAAACAAACATCTAACAAAATTGTTATCTCAGAAAATGAATTCATGAATAATTGGTTACTATGATATTTGATGATTGTCCCTTAAAAGAAAGTGAAATTGCCATTAGTTTGAGAAATAGTTTAATGGTACCTACGTGGTAAGTACACTGAATAAGGAGTTGTTAAAGTATGTCATATGTTACAAGACTTCCCGTCGCAAACGTAGCAACGAATCTTTACACACCGATTCTTCTCCCCGGGCATGCCAGACTTTGTGTTTAGCAGGTCAGAGGTCGCCGTTGAAGAATCAATTCTTTTCATATTTTTCCACCCGTTCTTAATTCCGTGATCCGCTGGAATGCCTGTATAAACCTTCAAGGCAAATACTATATATATCATTATGTTCATTCAATTCAAATATCTGTATAATGTACGCTTACCACAATGATAATATTCAATTATAGGCCGTAACGACACGAGTATCGCTTTTATTTATCAACGCTTGTATATTTATTTTCATATTACAACCGTTATCACCTAAGCAAAAATCTTAGGTAGCGCAGGTTCAGGTTCTGAAATTATTTACTTGTCTAGTACAGAAAGTGAGAATTTTTGTACGAATAAAATGTTGACGGACGAGGCGACGATGGAAAACGAGTCCAGCATTTTGAAATGAAATCAAACACACTCTTATACGACTTGCGTACAATATTTTTTAGTATGAATTCATAAATTCTTAAAAATATGGTTTCTTGAGATCATTCTTAGTATGCGACGCGGAAGCACTGTTTCATTCTTGTTGCCCGTGTTTTGTTCACTTAGCAGTAAACACTTGTTTTACAGGGCCATGACTTCTTTGCGTTTCGCGCACAGTACAGTCTATGCTGCCATACACAAACCGCAAAGTACGACTTTTCAATCAAGAATGAGCGAGGGTAAATTCCAGTGTTCATGCGCGAGTGCTGAAAAAGTGACGAGGGACTTAAGCACAAGGGATATAAATGTGGTATTGAGAAAATCGAGTTCAAAGTTGAGTGACTGTAAAAAATGCTAAGCAATACATTTTCTCTCCACCGCCAGCACGCTGAGATACTCGAAAACCAATTGTGTACGAAATAAAATTAAGTTTTTTTATTTTCCACGCCTACTCTTAGCTCGAAAGTTCCTCCAAATGCACGTCTACCCTTTGTGCCGCGGACCGCGCATATCTTCTAACGTCCCCTTGCACGTGGGGCGCCGGTTTCCGCCCACCCACCCAACCGGAAGTCGGCGACACACGGCGACGCGCGGGGCGTTTCTCACGCGTGCGCGGGCACGTGCGGGGAGGCGCACGCGCGAGTGTTTGCACGCCCCGGCGGTGGCCCGCGCGCGACCTCAGCCGCCCACGCCCCGTGCGCACGGGAACAAACAAACGCTTTGCAACCAATTACGCCCGCCCGCGCGCGCTCGCGCACCGCCGCCGCCAGGTGGGGCCACCAGGCAAAACAACATCGGCAAACAACTGACTGCGGGTGACGCGCCGCAGCGGCGACGCCGCGCCGCGATAAAATATTCGGCGCACTTGGGCACGTATAATAGGATTACTTCAGTTTTATTCGCGACAATGACTGCATCAAGTTTAGACCATAAAATTGCCTTTATTTGTGAGTACTAAAAATTAATTGAATCCGTTCCCGACTGCTCATTAAAGGAACGTTCATAATTTAGATTGGTTATGTGAAATCGATGGAATACGGCGTGGTGTTTCTGGTAATTCAGGAGAGCTATATCATCATCGATAATTTTTCAATTGCATTTCCTGAAGTTGCATGAAAAAATTAACTAAATCGTCCTATGTAACGAGTCCATTTGTACGTAGTTTTGAAATAAAAATAACTCAATAAATTGATTAATTTTGGACGCTGAGAACTGTTGAGTTTTTAATAACACGACTAGTGCCTCAATCTCCAATTTTCCACACAGAATGAATTGACGTACAGTGAGAAATTCCACAAAAAGACAGTTTTATAATTTTTGTTTACACTGAGTGGAACTTTAAAAATGTTCATCAATATAATATTTAGAATGATGAAGAAACACATTTTAAAGATAAATGAGGAGACAATGCGAAATTTTCAAAACAAAAGTAAACGATAATGAAAATGGCAGGATATTCATATTGATAATTTCATTTGGTGTACTATTGTCCGTAACCATTATCAGAAGTACAGTCTTATTAAGGATTCTGTGACATAAAAGTTAATATACAAATGCCTCATACTTTATGACACCGATTCTCTTGATTCTAGTTGCACAGCAAACAAAACACTCCGAGCAACGGCTTACACGATTTTTCGTTTCGCAACTTGTATCGTCAGAGGCTTCAAAGGAGGCTTGTTTTTCTCTTGTTGCCAGCTGCGAACAATATTTCCAAACACGTCACCCGACGCTTTGGCGTCGTACGCGCGAGCCAAGTACGGTGAATCGAAAAACATATCAAATTATGAAAGCCGAGCTCAAAGACAAATTCTTCGAGCGGCGGAGATTCATATTGCATTAGCGGGCGCAGGTAATTGTGGAGCCCCTCTGTCGGCGAAAGCCTTGAGATTTGGGGGCGAGCACGCAAGGGGAGGGGCCCGTAATTACCCCGCCCCACCCCCGCCCCACCCCACCCCTCGCACCACACCTAGGGCCCCATTGATCGCCTCCCGCTCACGGCCCGCGAAGCTGCCTCTCCCCCTCCACGCCTCCCCCCCCCATGCAACTACAGTAAAAGAAAATTACGAAGTAGTATGAAAATGGACAACGCAACCGTTTAACAATATTATTGTTGCAATGAATGATGAATAATTACGCAACAGTTTGAAGAAAAAAATGTTCTGATTTGTTTCCTTTGTCTCTTACAGGCAAGAACTAACGTGTGATAGAAAAATATTCATTCAACTAACATTTTTTTAACTGTTCAATACTTTCGAAAATATTCACTTCTGTAACACTTGCAACTGATTCGTTTTGTTACGAGCGTTGGAAACGTTCTTGGTTTTGGTGATAATGATGATGCACATCCATTCACGCTCTTTTTGTTTCTAAACCACGGGAAACCAAGACTTCTCCCACATAGCAAGTCTATCAAAGACATTCACAGCTCGTTGAAATCGCCATACAAGTTCGTTACCAAACTCAGAACCTGCGAGTAGATCTGCGTCCATCTGCTGCAATGGCCATCTTGCCGACACTTTCTCAAATTGGAGCAAAAAATGCATTCATGATGACTGATTGATTGACGCATGTGTCCAGGCACGTCAACTGGTGTGATTTCGTTAGTGTAGCGAACAATTTTTCCCGGAAGATGACACACATCCCCTGCTGAATGGTGAGATCCGACGCTGACACACTATAAAAGTCAGCTTCCAGGGATTTCTACCTCCAGGTATCTCCCCACAGCTGGGCACCATCCCAGCAGGGAAAATCTCTAAGCTCCTGCTTGGTCGGCCGACATGTGTGATAGAGTAGTGAATGAAAGGGTGTGAGTGTAAGGGGAGAGGAGAGGGTAAGGAAGAGGAAGGACAGGTGCCCGCGGTCTGTGGCTCGTTTCTTCGAGTTACCAGTGTTGTTGACACATTGCCGGCCAAATTACTTCGAATTTGGCGCCTTGTCTTCTTTAACAGGGCGTTTGATGTTCTTTGAAGGCGTTTCAAAGGAAAAGATCATACATTTTAAACTTGGCGCCTTCGAGATAGTCTTAATTTTCTCCAAAAAACACGCGCAAATTTCTTCTTCTTTGGTCTCCATAAATTCATTTCTTCGTGCAAGTTCCTTGAAGTCGATTTCAACCTGTTCTATTAGTGCGGAGCACCGCCTAAAGATCGCACCAGCTCCTGGGAAGGATGCTCGAAACACGGCCGCGTGGCTTGGCAGGCAGGGGCAAATACTGGGAATTCTATCGCAGACGGCTTATCGCCTTGTTACGACAAGGTCACTGCGGAAGGCTGTGTAAAGGCGTTTTGGAGCGTCTTCAGGACTCGACCCAGAGTGTGCCAGGCACTGCATGTAATTGAAATACGTAGTTAAAGGCCACGAAATTCGTAAGGAAAGCGCAGTTTTAGTTTGGGCAGAGGTAGCTGTGACAACTTCAATACTCTTTGTTTCTTTCGCCAAGTAACAATACTTTTAAATTGTGTGTCATTTATTTTCCAGAACATTCTTGTCTGACGAAAGAACTACTGCGATGGAAGAGGCGATGTTCCATTGTCATTTTCATTTTTCATCAACAATGCTCTGCTCTCCCAGCCTCATTCAGCTATTTTCGCAGCGTGAACAAGTGTAGTTGACGGGAATTCTGCTGGTATTGATCGAAGAATCCTTGCAAAACTACCGCGTGGAGCAACCGGCCGCCCCAGTACTCCTGCAGAGAGTGGCTAAATTCGATCTAGCTACAAGTTACTAGCTAATGTAATAAATTCTGCGTCTGTATGGCGAAAACCCTAAAACCTTTGGGTCAGAGTCGTAGGAAAGACAGCAACAATGCGGATTCTGTGATAACTCAGATGGTCATTACGCTTGAAGTAATGTGTTGCAGTCATGCCTAAATATTCTTCTGTTTCATTAGCACTAATTCGGCTATTTTCCTTCAACGTCTGAAGACAGCAGTATAGTCTGGGTATGTATCAGGTGATATGCTAGACCTAGGCGAGAAGCATCTGTGCCATGTTACAGCGTTTGGAAATATTGCCCGCCACACATATGCTTGCTGCCGCGCCATACATATGTGTTCACACTGCGTTTTCATTATGCGATGCATTTCAAAAAGCCTTTTTAAGCCTTCAGAAGACGAAAATTTAAGAGTCAAAACTCTTCTTTGCCGAAAGTGCTTGATAAACCTTGTGTGTATGATATATATATATATATATATATATATATATATATATATATATATATGCAGGCATATGAGTAAGTATGTGTTTACATGTGAAAGTGTATATGCATGCAGAAAGTGCATATAGAGTACTTTTATTTTCTATATTTAACTGCTATTGTAGCGGCAACCTCTCATCTCAGCGATTCTGATTCATTCTGAACATTTGTTTTACCGCACATTTTCGACATATTACATGAAATCACTTTAAGTTCAAAATAATTAACGCAAAGTTGTGTATTTTGTTTGACATACGCACACAAACCTTTATATAGGAAAGGATATTATTTTATTGTATCACTTGACAACTTCTGAAATTGTGGAAGGAGTTTGACTAAACGAGAAATCAAAAATGTCTGCAACATTATTTCCTCTCCCAGAATAAGGATTTAAAAAATATACGACTTGGTATTAAGCACAACTAAGTAAATCATAAAAAATTAGCACTACTAAAACTCAACTTCACCATTTTGTTGATATTATCAGATTATTTACTGAATATTTCAAACAAGGCAAATTCTGCTCTAAATAGATAATGTGTTTCAAGCAACTATTCTAACTAAACAAATACCCAAAAATAATATAAGTTCAAACCTTAAACTACCAAAACGCATGTCGTTAGTTAATACTCATCTCGTAAACTGTAAAAAATGGTTTGCTTCATTAACATTGACTAGGAAACATACTCATTATCCTTTCCCAATATATTATCACCATCATCAACTATATTACTTCCATGCTTGGCATCGTTCATGTCCACAACACAGTGAGCCTAACCGTATTCAACCACTGTACCAACCTGTTGCTAGACAGCCACATTCCCGCCCGATGCAATTCACACTCAAACGAATCTGATCGACCTCCAAACCAAGACTTGCCTTCTAAGTTTCTATGCTAAACCTCTTTTCATTGCCGAACTCTGACTTACCAACAACATAAAATTTCACTCGAGTAGATCAACAAAATACCATCGAACATTTAAAAAAAGCACACACATACATGGGTTCCAACGCTTTCACGTAGATTGGTGGAAAACATTCAAAAAATAAAACGAACAACTAAATTCTCCATTTCGACGAACGAGCTGGACTACAACCTACGCGCAATAAGAGCAATGAACAAATTTATCTTTCACCCTGAAAAAAAAAAAAAAAATGAATGAACTGGAGCACGAAATACCTTGCAAAAATCTACATGACATTCATAGAATTTTTCCTCTCTCGCTGATTGCCCTCCATTTTATCTCCAGGGTGGTATTGGAAGCGCTCCTTTCTGCCCCTGCTGCCGCTGGGGAAGCGGATAAAAAGCAGCATTCGGCGCAGCGCGGCGCGGGGCGGCGCGACGCGCGCGCGCTATCGACCTGCGGACACGTGGGGGCGTCCACGAGCGGCGCCCGGGGGGCGGGGGCGGGCGAGAAAAGGGACGCCGAGTGGCCCTGTGCCCCGTGCAGGGTCTCGACCTCAATTCCGCGCCACAGCGACGCGCGCTGGCCTCGCGGGCGGGGGTGGGGGGAGAGGAGAGGGGGGAGTAAAGGCCAGGGCGAGGGCGGCGGAGCGAGGAAGGGGGAGGGGGCAGCTGGGGTGGGGGATACGGCGGAGACGGAGACGGTGAAGGTGGAGGGGGAATGGAATTGGGACAGAATTGGGGACGGTGTGAGGGTTGGGAGAAATGCGTAGATGCGGGTGTGTTGGTGACGGGGGATTCGAGGAGTGTGGCAGAGACGATTGGTGAGAAGGGAAAGCTTACTCACGTGGCGTGGTGAACACTGCGATGAAGCGGTAACGTAAGAGGGAAGGGAAAAATGGACGTGAACAGTGAAAATGACGGCAACAGTCAGTGTTACTATACAGGTGGAAAAAGAGTGTGACAGGTCAGATAGAGGCTACACCTCATACGACCACTACTCCTCATACGAGGAAACGATGGAAGTGTAAATCAAAATGAGATATAATAATTGGCAAAAGGGTCAATATCAGGAACGGACAGCATGGTGCAGATGATGAAGATTGTGGGGCCATTGGGATACGGTGGAGAAGTCAGTTTAAAAACAGTGAATTCAAACGTAGGCCTTGGCGAAGACAGTGGCAGAACAGGCATTTGTTAGTACAGAAGACTATGGTGGTGGCGAAAAAAGCGGTGAGGACTGTAGAGGCGGCACAAGTGAGATGTCACTGAGAGAGAGGCGGAAATGGGCCATCAGCAGAGTTCGACAGTGGACAGTGGAGGCTATCGCGAAGTAGTTTGAGACAATAGTGAAACTATGTATAAAAAAACCGTCCAGTTAATAATGGCAACCGTGGTGGATTCGGCTGTGAAAGCGAAGTGATGTTGGGTGACAGTATTGACGAAACCGATGGTGGTGACTTTGCCTATGGTGACGTCGGTGTATGATGACGTCAGATGTGAAAGTGGCAGAAAAGTGCACGAGGATGACAGTGTGGGAAAAGTAAAGTGATGAAGACCGCGTGATAGCATTGGGAGAGTCGTCTGCCGTAACAACAGCGATTAAATATGGTTTATATTTTTGAAAACAGAGGTAGAAATCATGAGGTACGTTACGATGGAAATGAAATAAAGAATTTGTTTGTTTTTACATAATGTTCTGATCCTTCGTTTTATCTCTGGATTGCTTTTCGGCGAAATATTTAATGGTCTTTGTTAGTTGGAAAAACATTTTGAAGTGATATGAAAGCGTCAAAAACTAGTGGTGATACAGAATGGCACAGACTTTCTCGTATTGATTAGTTTTCTAATGACTTTACTCTTGGTTACCTTTTCGTTATTGCCCTATCCTCTTCCCAGGTGATACCTATCTCTACCAAAATATTTTCCCACATTTTTAAATTTTTGTTCCCCCAATACGCTGCGTGCCTAATCTCGTTGGCAGCATAGCGCTAGTACCAGAAGTGCAAGGTCGAGACTACAATGTTGGTGTTTTGTGCGGTGTATTGTAATTTATTTACATGCTGCTCACGTGAAAAGTGACAACCAAAAATAATGTCATCCTGTAAAGAAGTAAGACTGTTAACTAAGGGTTGTAAAGATGGGTGCGGTAATAGTACAGAAAACAGTAAATAACATATTTTAACATAGAGGAGGAAGAAGAAATTCAGTCATTTTCTACTGAACGACTGGAAATAGCTTCAAAGCGCTACGTACAGAATTGAATGTGAAGCTCAGTTGACACACAAAAGCATCCACAAACAATACGTGCTTTATGAAAAAGAAAATGTCGGAAAAGAATATGAGGTGGCGCTGCCTAATGAAATCACACGCTTTAACACGATAGCAGACCAAATGTAGAATGCTATTGAAGACTCTGTAATGTGTCAGCGCTATGTATAAAAAAAAAACAAAATAGATAAAGTATTAGAAATAGCGAACATATCTGGCCCCACTACGAGAAAATCATGTCAGGAGATACAAAATCAAACAACTTTACGATAAACTATTGAAATTTCGTGCTCGTTTAATCCTCCGCTCTGGATGCGCTGCGGCCGGGGATAACGTAGGAGGCAGCAAGAACCCGCGGGTTCTCCAGTCGGGCGCTCTCCAGAGCGGGCAGCGCGCGCGCACCGCTGCCTCGCGGCGCGGCTTCCTCTCTCTCTCCTCCAGCCGCTGCGCGCTGAAGGGCGCTCTTCCTGTGGGTCCCCGCCCCCCCACCCCCACCCTCCCTCCACCCGCGCGTTGGCCGCTCGCGCTCCGCTGGACACAAATGCCGGGAGATGCGACCCGGATCGCAGCCACCGGTCCCTCCCCCTCCCCTCCTCTCCCGCTGCCCGTCCACTGCGCCGCTGCCAGGCGGTCGCCGTCCCGCCGCTTCGCCGCAATTCCCTCCCCCCTCCACCCGCTCCCCGCACTCTCCCGCTCCACTGTTCCCAGGTGCCCGTGAAAGACCGACACTTCCCAGCCATTCGCAGCCTTCCGTAGACCCGAGTGCCACGCCCCGGTGCTATCACTGCCCCACTATTAGCCTCCGACGCTGCTGCTGCTGCTGCATCACAACTATCCTGCCGCGCCCCAGCCGTCGTCCTTCAACAACACACCGCGCACACACGTCGCACCTCTGCTACATTCCCCGCTAACTCCTTACTACAACCCCCCCACCCCCGCATTCTCTCCGCGTCTTCGATGTACACCCGCCTCTGCTGTTTCGCAGACCGAAACTACTCTAAGAACTACATGCCACAAAGTTAACTCTCTCCCTCACTAACCCACCATAATTCCGCTATTGCTTTGCCATTGGTTTTCCCATCGCTCCTTACTTGCCCTAACTCACTAGGCCGCAATACAAATAGTACAGCTCAGAACTAACCAAATTAAACCCTCATCTAACGTCTACCACTTAATATTTATATTCCATTCTCTCTCCACCACTGTATCTACTAACTAAATCTCTCTCCACCCATTCTATTCCTCATACGTCCTCTACCTCATTTCCAACTACATCATCCACCTACGGGCTCATCCTTACCTTAACATCCCCACAACAAATCGGTTTGTAATCTCCATCCTGAAATCCTATCAGCACCCTTTCTTTGTGGTCCAGTTACTCTCATTACCTCTTTCCTCATTTCCCGTCCACTTTTGGCCCCTGGCGCCTACCGCTATCACCGTCTCGCTCAAAGAGCGTCTTCCTCCTACGCCTCCCTTCCTCCACCGCCACCGCCCTCCACCGATCCCGTCCCGTCCCATGCCGCCTCTTCGACCCCTCCTCGTCCACGTCCCGCCTCGTCTCGCCTCGCCTCGGCGGCGGCGGCGCGCGGCGCACGTGCCGAGATGATTGGGCCGTCGAAAGAGCCCCGCGGAGCCCCGGCAAGTGCGGAAATCCCGCCCGGCGCAGCTCCGCTCCTCCTCACTCCGCTCCGCTCCGCTCCCAGCGGCCCAGCCTGCCTCCCGGGGCCCCGTGGCGAGCGCTTCTTAATTTCGGGGCCCGGCGACCTCGCGCAGGCCGCCGGCACCAAGGCCGCTGGCGCACAATGGCTGCGATACGCGCTGTGAGCTTTTGTAATGGGCAACGCCGAACAAATCAATAATCCTCAATTAACCCGCGATCCAATCGCGAACGACCCTAGAGAGAACTAGTTTACGAATTTTAAATGCTCTCCAATTGCATCAGCATGCGAATACTGCCTTTTGGGGACAAAGTGTACGGAATTTCGACGGAGGTAACTACACCAAATAGTAGCAGAGATTCATTCTGTAATATTTATTAAAAATAGGTACATACACCGATGATTCCATTATTCTAGCCCACGTATATGCTTATTCCGGAAAATTAGTCCAGACACTCCACTTTTACGAACAATATCATGAAATACATCTGTCATTTGTATTGTGTTCAAGTGCCATTCATGAAACTCGAAAGCATGATCTAGTCAAAAAAAAAAAGTACTAAAATTGAAACAAATTCTATCCGCCATCAGGCAAAAGAGACCTAAAATATCAAGTGTGGCAATCGAGGTACTTACAACACAAAAGTGATCAGATATATTAATCATAATATGTATTTGCAAAAGTTGTTAACTCTTCTTTAATGCTGACTGCTAATGAAGCACAGACCATTCTGCAGCGATTCTTGGTGAAAGTGATATTTCAATATAAAACCAGTAACGACAGATTACGTGGGAGCTCTGTTTCAAGCAGAGGGGCTTTTCAAGCCTAGTGCTTTGTTTTTACTGCAATTATTCGATTATTTGGCAATAAGAAAAATTATTTATTTAACTCGAAGCCTCTGTTTTAATGAAGGTATTTAAGAGATATTTAATATCATTAAAATAATTTGTTGTAATGCAGCTTTGCAAATTTGTATAATGTATTCATTGCAGGGATAATAATAAAATTAAAAACCATAAACTGATCAGTTAAACATATGCTATATTTTACAATCAACATGGCCCAAATATGCCAGAGATCAAATATCGGCGTGAGAGTCGTAATCATTCATCATTCATGATCGGTGTTGATATTGCACTTCTCGAATACGCTGATATTACAATAAAAACAATAATGTTTCGAACGTATGTTAGAAAATCAGGTAATGATGGAAGATCTATTCAAAAGAGCAAATAAAAACTATGAAACAAAGAAGATAATATTATAAGAAGTATTTGGAAATACATATTTAATATAGTATTTTTGAAAAACACCTACTTTACTCGTTTAGAATGAAACTAATAAAAATGAAACATATCCACGAAATGCTTTTTAATAATATTTTATATACAGTGTCGGGGTTGCAACAGATCAATGTTGCAATACTGATATTTGGACAATTGAATGGATGTTTTGATGTTTGATGGACAATTGAATTGAATTGAATTTGCCTTATTTTACCTGGCGAGACTGAAGTAAGTATTGAAATAAGTCTTCATTTTTGGTACTCTTAGGATATGAATCTTAAAAAACACGTAAGCTTTCGAGTCACTCTGTACATAAATTCCACTTCCAGACATTCTCGATTTTTCCCCTCCCTCTCTCGCCGCTCTGTTCGTGAAACGCGCGAACGCGCAAGAACTTAAATTGCGTCGTTGCAAAAGCGTCGGTAGTTACATGAAATATTCCCTTATGGAGGGATACGCGTGTGAGGCGACGAAGAGTGGGGTGGGGCGAGGTGGGGCGGGGGAGTAAGGCAGGGAGAGGGGAAGTTGCGGCGGAACGAGTTGAGTAGGGGTGGTAGGGGCCGCAAAGGGGTAAGGTGTGGAATGGGGTACATCGGGTCGGACTATGGAGAAGAAAAGAGGGGAGGGCAGAGAGACGACGGAGCGAGATGGTGCGGGGAGGTAGAGGCATAGAGGTCCGAGGTGGCGATAGCAGGATGGTGGCGACACGAGGTAGGGAGGGACGGGGCGGGGAGCGACGGGGGATGATACGGGAGTTCAATACGGCGCGCTTAAACGAACCGCCACTCGCCGTCGCTTATTACTCCCACCTGAGAGGCAGCGACTACGGCAGGCACCACGCTACAAAGGAAGCGTCGGACAACGAAGGCAGACACGTGAATTGTCTGCTTACGGACTGCGCAGAGCCAAAGCTAATACGAGTTGGCAGAAATGTTGCACATACCGGCAAAAATACATTTTGGTGTCGTTATTTGAAGAGTTTACAGCGTAACTGGAAAAATACGTGCATCCCTTTAGCATAAAATGTCTCTACAGTAGAATCCCGGTATTTCCCGACCAAACAATTGGGTGTGTCATCTGTTTGAATTCGGAAATGTTTGGATTATCCGAAAAAAATGTACCGTACAAAAACAAATACATCTACAGGATTACCAGACAAAGCAACGTAGCGTATGATGTGAGAAAATGGCAACGTAGCCTAGCTATTGCATCATCAGATTGCACCATCAAGCATATTCAGTTCCTTACCGCAAAAGAAGATTACCGGTTTTGCATATTCTTCTAAGTGAAAATTACTGCTATGTGTAACATGTGACATGCACCGTAGTTTCCAGTGCACGCAGTTAACGTTTCATTTCGACAGTTTCATTTCGACAACTTCAATCAATAACTTCTAGGCTGTCCGGGTGACGCCGCGTCGTTGGCAGATAGGCCGACGTTTCGCCCGTCATGTCGCAGGCTTCTTCAGGGTAGTGACGGCCTCACTACTAGTAATGGACTCGAGCCGCGGAAGCCTACGTGTACAACTTCAATCAATAGTTGTTCAGTTCTACAGTAATTATAAAATACTTTTTTTACTCTACGCATTTAATTTATTTCGTTTATTTTTTCACCATCTCGAAATTTGTTCGGATTATCCGAAATTTTGGATTTGTGATGTTCGGATTAGCGAGTAGTTAAATGTAGTCGGAGGTTTGAGTTCAGAATCAGTGTACGAGTATGTGTGTTCGTCGCTCACAGCCATTCACGACACCAGCTTTACTTAGAGAATAATTCCGAGTCACAGGCCGTGACGACGCATTCTGCCCAGAACAAATTATTTCAGCAATGTTTCGTTGTCTACCGCTCACAAACCCACAATCATAACACAAATAAAAGTTCAAAGATCTTCGAAGAAGAAATTCAACTTGAAACCTTTTTAATTAAACTCACTTTCCATTTTGTGAAATATTAGCAGACGAAACAGAATTCTTCATTGATTATTTCGTGTTTTCAGGTGCGTTAACTGCTACGATCATTCGTCCCATAAGTGTTGTGTATGATTTTCCATGAGAGGTGGCGGTGTTCTTGGCGAGGGTTGGTGAGGATTGGCGCGAGTTGGCGAGGGTTAGCGAGGGTTGGCGAGGGTTGGCGAGGGTTGGCGAGGGTTGGCGAGGGTTGGCGAAGGTTGGCGGGGGTTGGCGGGGGTTGGCGAGGGTTGGCGAGGGTTGGCGGGGGTTGGCGGTGGTTGGCGAGGGTTGGCGAGGGTTGGCGAAGGTTGGCGGGGGTTGGCGGGGGTTGGCGAGGGTTGGCGAAGGTTGGCGGGGGTTGGCGGGGGTTGGCGAGGGTTGGCGAGGGTTGGTGGGGGTTGGTGGGGGTTGGTGGGGGTTGGCGGGGGTTGGCGAGGGTTGGCGAGGGTTGGCGAGGGTTAGCGAGGGTTGGCGATGGTTGGCGAGGGTTGTCGAGGGTTGGCGAAGGTTGGCGGGGGTTGGCGGGGGTTGGCGAGGGTTGGCGAAGGTTGGCGGGGGTTGGCGGGGGTTGGCGAGGGTTGGCGAGGGTTGGTGGGGGTTGGTGGGGGTTGGCGGGGGTTGGCGAGGGTTGGCGAGGGTTGGCGAGGGTTGGCGAAGGTTGGCGGGGGTTGGCGGGGGTTGGCGAGGGTTGGCGAGGGTTGGCGATGGTTGGCGAGGGTTGGCGAGGGTTGGCGAAGGTTGGCGGGGGTTGGCGAGGGTTGGCGAGGGTTGGCGAAGGTTGGCGGGGGTTGGCGGGGGTTGGCGAGGGTTGGCGAGGGTTGGCGGGGGTTGGCGGTGGTTGGCGAGGGTTGGCGAGGGTTGGTGAGGATGGCAAGGGTTGGCGAGGGTTGGCGAGGGTTGGCGAGGGTTGGCGAGGGTTGGCGAGGGTTGGCGAGGGTTGGCGAGGGTTGGCGAGGGTTGGCGAGGGTTGGCGAGGGTTGGCGAGGGTTGGCGAGGGTTGGCGAGGGTTGGCGAGGGTTGGCGAGGGTTGGCGAGGGTTGGCGTGGGTTGGCGATGGTTGGCGAGGTTTTTTTTTTTGTTGGCGGGGTTTGGCGAGGGTTTTCGAGGGTTGGCGAGGGTTGGCGAGGGTTGGCGAGGGTTGGCGAGGGTTGGCGAGGGTTGGCGAGGTATGGCGAAATATGGCGAGGGTTGGCGCGGTGGAGAATCGAGAACTTTCTTGAGGGGCGCGCCGCGCGCGAACGGGAGGTCGACCTTATCAATCATCGATCCATCTGTCACGCACCGGCGCGCTCATGCACCACGCAATATGAGCGGGGCCTATTTTTAGCCTGCGCGGCGGAGGCAGCGGATGTCGGCGCTCACCTCCACCGGAAGGCAGACGGCAGGGAGGGGGAGGGGGCGTTGGCAGGTGTCAACGTATCAGTCAACTCGGATGGCGGATGCTCTCCTGTGCGTTAAATGAACCGTTCCGTGGGTTGTTGCTTACTGACACGGCCGCGATTAGCGTAGCTGTCTAACGCAACATTATTAATTTGCTTATGATGTATTTGTGACAGAGATAGAGCATTAAAAAGTAACTTCGACATCTAATGCTTAACACTCTCGTTCAAAATAAAAAAAACAGTTTCATACAATAAGACAAAATATATTTATTAGCGGATTTATATACCATTTCCTTGAATCTATATTTGCCTCTTTTAATTGCCATATTGTCTAGGTTTTCTGTCAAAAACTTATTACATTTTTTGTCTAGATCATCGACTATTAAAAATGAAATATAGTATGATCCAATATTGTATTGTTCGATGTCGTTAATGTCTACACATTTGTTAAAAAAATTGAAAAATTTAGTTTGAAAATGCAGTAGTACATAGTCCATAGCAGAGAATATAAACAGTAATTCCTGTATATTTTTCAGATTATATTTGGGTAAATTATTTCTTTATTTCTTTAATATGAAATCACAATGATTTACGTAATATTTTTTGCTATTTCCACCAAAATACAATAATTTCCCGATCTGCAATGCAGACAACTATGTCGTAATTGCCTGAATATTCCCATTTAAGAATTATATAGGGCACCCCAATGGTCAACTTTACAACGATTTATTTTTAAACTTAAGAGAAACTACCAGAATATATTAGTAGTCGTGACATCCTAAACGAGAATTAAACGTAATATTATTAAAGATAAGGTAATTACAAAAGTTCCGCGCTTTATCTGTTTTACTCGTATTCTCGAAACCATTTTCAAGAGAATAACAACAACTTTCCGTAAAGTTTTCCAGACAAAACATTTTAATCTGCGTATGTAGAAGTTGGTGCGCATCGCCGTCGGACGCTTGACTCTCGGGGAGCGACGATTTCCTGGGGAGGAATTAAAACGGAGAGGAGGAAGAAGAACAGAGGAACTGGCGGAAAATGCAGTCACGCAAAACAAGCGAGAAATTTACAAGATAGAAAAATAAGAATACGAGGCACAGTGAGAAAATTGGGTAAAGAGAGATGAAAATTACACCAAGGCAAACTCCAAGAGCAAATCTGAAGACGTAATGGACGAACACTAAATTAAAACAATGATACTATATTTCAAATGTTTGAAATCAAATTGATTACGTCAAACCAAATTACAACAAGTTCGAAAATGAGAGGAAAGAAAATACTTTTCTGCCGTTTATATGAGTCATAAATGTAGACATTTGTCCAAGGGAGCTGATATAATCAATCTGTTATCCTAAAGAACACAGAATGGAAATAGTGTTGAAATTCTCTGAACTGTCAAGGACGCTGAGGAAGTCCCACGGTTGGTACAAACCTACGAAATTTACTTGTTTACCCGAAACGGTTTCGTTCTTATCTTTATTAGTGACTCAAACGCCCCCGACTCAAACGCCCCCGACTCAAACGCCCCCGACTCAAACGCCCCCGACTCAAACGCCCCCGACTCAAACGCCCCCGACTCAAACGCCCCCGACTCAAACGCCCCCGACTCAAACGCCCCCGACTCAAACGCCCCCGACTCAAACGCTCCCGACTCAAACGCCCCCGACTCAAACGCCCCCGACTCAAACGCCCCCGACTCAAACGCCCCCGACTCAAACGCCCCCGACTCAAACGCCCCCGACTCAAACGCCCCCGACTCAAACGCCCCCGACTCAAACGCCCCCGACTCAAACGCCCCCGACTCAAACGCCCCCGACTCAAACGCCCCCGACTCAAACGCCCCCGACTCAAACGCCCCCGACTCAAACGCCCCCGACTCAAACGCCCCCGACTCAAACGCCCCCGACTCAAACGCCCCCGACTCAAACGCCCCTTTACTCAAACGCCCACTGACTCAAACGCCCCCTGACTGCAACGCCCCCTGACTCAAACGCCAACTCAATTTCGCCATACTTCAATCGCTCTATCTTGTCTCTCACGCACCTTCATCGTCCTTCGCCTCCATCTCCCATCACTTCCAGCATCATTTCCGTCGTCCGCAAGCCCACTCCCGCGTGATGCTGACCTTATTAACCCCTCTCCGCAGCGGAGTCGGCGAACAGGAGCAGAACTTCGTGGACCAACTCCACCGCCTCCAACGGGCCGAAATTGTTCCACGGCGCGATTCCGGCGGGCGGGCGGGCTGGCGGGCGGGCGCCGACGGCTGCGGGCCACTGCATTGGCGGATCTTTGGTCGTGATTTCGCTGCGACTGTTGCACAGCGCTCTGACTCTGTGCTGCTCGGGTGTTCATTGTTACTTCTCCAGCCCTCGCGTTTCCCCAAATTCATTATCTGAATCTGGCTAGTGGACGAGACTGCGCCATATGGCCTCGCCGAAGTATAACCCATTCACTGGTTTTTCTTGTTACGTTTTGATGTCTCCCATTGCAACAGGATGTGCAAGTGGAGTTTTTATGTATTTTACCACAGTAGTGAAAAGGATTAAAGAGATAATAAATAATGTGCATGCTTAGCTAAATATTCAAGTATACTATATTAGAGTATTTATCATGTTAACATATATATTTGTATTCTTTCTGGCCACATAATATATTCAAAAACGTAACTTATGAATGAACTACTCCCATTAAATGCAACTAATGTTTTTAGTAATTTAATTATTATTTAAGCGGGAATAAATTTCCATCTTCACAATTCAAGGCCCAAACCAAAGAAACTGTATGATATTTGTAAGATACAGGATTTGTAATAAGTAACAGTATCTTTAAGTAACTGCAAATTTTCAATTCAATCCTGTGCCCAGCAGTATTAATATTATCAAATTTTTGTATTAACAGAGCTAACCGAATGGTTATTCCACATCGAGTGGAATACACCTTGCTTATTAGTAATAGTGACCGTCACACATCTTGCACTATTTATTTTTTATTTCATTGTCCGCTTTGATAGGTCAGAACCGCACATGCTACTACGAATATAATTTGAAAAATGAAGAATGTCACGTATTTACTCGTTTGACCCATTTTCCAGCTCTACGTGCATCCAATACATTTGATCATTCTTTCCCCTATAGAGTTATCGGAATACAATATGTTGTGCGCAGCGAAAGGCGAATCTCATACGTAACGCATCTCGTAAATATTCACATGAGAGACGTCACAAAGCACTGTATTTCAGTTTAATCTGACCCGGTTTAATGAATAAAATTGAAGAGAATATTTCATCACAAATTCACAGAAACCAATACATTATTATCCTGAAAACATCACAAGAACAGAATCTGCACAGAATTGAGCTGCTGGCTGTTAAAAAAAAGTTTTGTGATTGCATAAATAAGAACATTTTATATGAGAATAGAGTAAAATATCATAAAAATACAATAGAACTAAACGTTTGATTGTGGTCAGACAGCGACATGATAACATGAATCGCAAACACGACGTACATTCATGGAAGTCAAAAACCTTTTCCAGGGTTGATGAACAATTCATTTACCTCACTTTATTCCAAACGGAACACCCTTGACTGCCTCGAATCTCCTCTATCCCTTTCATGTCCCTTCGCGCCTCCGTTCTTTCAGATGTCACGCGCTCATTGGCTCAGTAAACCCAAAAGATTCCAGCGCCGCCAACGGCTTGTCACATCCCGTCACGGCTCGTGCGCCCCCGCAGCGCGGCGTCTGTCCTCGCCCCCGCCCCCGCCACCGCCAACGCCCCCGCCACCGCCTCCGCCCCCGCCCCCACGAGCGTTCTCTCCGCCGCATTTGCCGCTTCTCCGCGCCTCCTCACCTCGTTGCCTTCGCCTTCGCCTCCGTCACCTCCGCTCGAGCTCCTCTGGTTCCTCCGAGGCCCCCGCCACAGCGACTTCCCCCCGCCGCCCCCTCCTCCTCCTCTCCCACCACCCCTCCGCCTCAATCCCCTCCTCATCGTATCAGTCTCCTCCCCCCCGCGCTGGCACAGTCCTGAGTAGCAATGCGTCGTAGATGCCTATGTTTTCATAACATCGATGTATTAACACCTACGTTTTTTTAACATCGATGTTTTTTTTCTTTTCCGATGTCTTGTTTCTAAATGATAAATTCTCATAATCACATTAGTGTAAAAGTTAAAATATAAAATAATAACTGATAGTAAGCACTTAGTCATGTATTGATAGCAATGGTACGCTGTTTTTTCATTGACCACACTCGCCCGAGATGACCTCCCTGCCCTTTAATTTCCTCTTTCTTCATGTTCATTTCACACATTGAACTATGGTCAGCAATTACATTGTGGGCGTAGAGTCTTGCGATTTTCCTCGAACTATTCGGCGAATTGATAAATACGAACACTCAAATTAAAATTTAATCCACGCGAATTTAATGTTGGAGGTTACTAATGTAGTTTAAAAGCATCGATGTTGATAAACATCGATGGTTTCTAGTCGATGTATTTTGAACATCTCGATGCCTTAATTTTGAACATCGACATTTTAATTTTAAACATCGATGTTTGCTAACATCGATGTTTTGTTCTCGATGTGTATTCACTATTCTTGGCTTGGTCACCAGCGTATCCAAGTGCACATGCCGCCTCCCCTGTCTCATCACCTCTGCCGCTTCTACCGCCTGCGTCGCTGTCACCATCACCACCTCCGTCTCCGCCTGAGCCTTGTCCTCACCACTTCCGCAGCCGTTCTCGGATCCGCCCCATTCTCCCTCGGCCCGTGCTTCCTTCGTTCTCTTCCCGGACCGAATCCCCGCCTGCTTCCTCCGCGCTGCGAACGATTCCGCCCCATCCTGCGCCCCGAGCGGTTTCTCCGCTCCGATTCACCTCGCTCTCGCCGTTTGTGGCTCCGCCGCTCTCAGAGCTGCGCAA
The DNA here is from genome assembly GCA_038098605.1 of Gryllus longicercus. Lineage (NCBI taxonomy): Eukaryota > Metazoa > Arthropoda > Insecta > Orthoptera > Gryllidae > Gryllus > Gryllus longicercus. Next base: position 955,252 of record JAZDUA010000562.1, read on the forward strand.
CCGACTCCCGCGCCCGCCTCCTCCGCCCCCCCACCCCCACCCTCCCCGCTTTCTCGTGCACGGCGTAAGGTCGCTCGACAGTGACGGCGGAATCCGCCTCCAGATGCGCTCGCGAGAGAGCGCGCCACGCTCCACCCGGCCCCGCCCACGCGACGAGCGCTCTGCGGCGCTGCTTTAGCCCCCCCCCCTCCCACACGCCACACTCCGCCCGTCGACGCCCGCTCGCTGCCTCTGCCGCCCACCTCCGCCGTCGCCAGGGCCGCCGCACAATCACTCGTCAACCTTTCTATTAACTACATTTTATTTCATAAAATTGTGTGTATATTGTGCGTTCGAATACTTTGTTCATTAAATATATATGAAAGAAAAAATGAAAATGATTCGTAAAATAAGTTTAATATGGAATGAGCTTTCCTACGTATTTTTCCCGTAAACATTAATGGTCGTCAAATCTGCGAAAATGTTTTATTTTTAGAACGAACTTAAGTAGTAATACTAACAAATTAGGAGTCAAATACTTAATTTTAACATACATTATTGCACAAATTGAAATTTTACGTACACATACCAAGCGTATTAAATCTATTTTTTATTCACTCTCATAATTTATCATCTCTTATCTTTTATCATCTCTCTAAATTAACATCCGAAATACGTGACAAAAAATATAATTTAGATCACGTATGAACACAATGTAAAATCACTCCCTCCAGTGGAAAAAGGAACCTTGCGTCTATATGTCTAAGTCGGCGAGGTGCGTAGGTTATGACAGAAGATGTTTCTAGTTCTACAGTAGTTGAATTGATTGACTATTTCGTAGATTCCGGCATATCAGCTGCTATGTTCGTTAATCCCGTAAGTGTAGCACATATTATTTATGACACGCATGTTTGTTAGGGCACTACTCTCACATTTGGCTGGTGTTGATCGGAGAAACCACGGAAAATTAACGATCAGTCAGTCGCTAGAGCTCTCCAGACAGCAGTTGACTATTCTTAGCTATTTACTTAGTGTCGAAAATACTGCCACAGTTGAGACTGTCCCCCTAGAATGTCCCCATCAGAAGCACTGCAGTGTCGTAGGTTGATGCCCTTAGACACCTCAGCCTATGAAGTTGTATTAAGCAAGTGCTTAAACTGAGTTTGTTTCATAGTGTAATATCAGAGTAATACTTTTTTTCTTTTAATACCAAAATTATTTTCAACCTTTAACCCCAAATTTTATTTACAGAAAAAGCATTCCCAATAATTCCAAGTCGTAAGCAAGAACAAAATAATGTAATCAGATTAACAAATATTATACCAAAGTCATGAAAAATTTCTCATTAAATGCAAGACAATTAGAAAGAAGGGACGCTTCCTGGTTCAAAAAAATTGTCAAAAAATAATATAAAATAATAGAACTTTTCCACTCGAATGTATCTCATGGAGAAGTTAACCACATCAGAAACCATCCCCGCCCCTCAATTCTTTACATCCCTCTCCTTCCCTCTTTTTTAGCAAACAGCAAAATGTAAAGGATAAATTTAACACTTCTCACATAAACGTATAAGGGTTGTGAGTTACAGAGCCTGTATAGGTTAAAGATACTGTAAGTTAATTTAGTTTAAAAAAATCGTCAATTCAATACGACAAATTTGACCCAGTTCCATGGTATATTTCAAGTCAGGCATTTTATTCAAGTGTCCCATCAACGAGCTCTGAAATTACAAAAAATATCGACCCAGTTCAGCCAACACATTTGGCACTAAAATACACATACAACTTATTTTGTATCACCTGCCTCTACTACTAAAGCATTTCTACATAATTAAATAAACGCGTTACATTTTTCCGCACGCTTAAGCGTTTGTCCGAAAAAGAAAAAAAACAAAAAAAGAATCGTCGCTTGGCGCTGAGCACCCGCGCCGCAGCCTCCGCCGCTTTGTTCGGCCGCCTCGCGTCGCTCCGCATCGTCGAGACGGCGGCGGCGGCGGCGGCGGCGGCGGCGGCGGCGGCGCCCCGCTCTCTCATGATGAATGTGGGGGCGCTCCGAGATTGCTCACGCGCCGTCACAATGGCGCGGCTGCGGAGTGGCAGCGACTCGGACGCAGCCCCCCACCCCGCCCCGCCACCTCCGCGCGTCTCTCTACCCGCCACTCTACCCTCGGCGCCCGTCTCCGCCCCGGCACCTACATGTCCTGCGCCGCCCCTCCCCGCCATGCCCCGTCCCATCCTTAGCCGCCCCGCCCCTCGCCACCACGCCCCTCCATGTCCCGCCACGACACGCAGCGCTGTGCCCCGCCACGCCACGCCACGCCTTGCCACGCCACGCTCCGCTGTGCCCCGACACGCCACGCCCCGCCTGCCCCGCCACCCCCACATTGCCCCACCACGCCCCGACCCGCCACACCACGCCCCGCCACGCCACGCCCCGTCACGCCCCGTCACGCTCCGCCACGCCACGCCCCGCCACGCCACGCCCCGCCACGCTACGCCTAGCCGCCTCACGCCCAGCTTTGCGTCTGCCCGTCACTCTATCCTCCGGCGCGCGTCTCCGCCCCGGCACCTATATGTCCTGAGCCGCCCTTCCCCGCCTCTCCCCGCCACGCCACGCCATTGCGTCCGCTCGCCCGAAACGGCTTTTCCCCGCCTGCCTCACGACTGCCCGCTACTCTGCCCTCCGGGAGCCGTCTCCGCCCCGGCACCTACATGTCCTGCGCCGTTCCCCCCCCGCCCTTCCCCACCACGCCCCTCGCAGCCACGCTCCTCTGTGCCCCGCCACACTATGCCCCACCCCGCCATGCCACGACTAGCCGCCTCACGGCCAGCCTCGCGTCTCCCGCCACTCTACCCTCGGCGCCCGTCTCCGCCCCGGCACCTACATGTCCTGCGCCGCCCCTCCCCGCCATGCCCCGTCCCGCCCTTCGCCGCCCCGCCCCTCGCCACCACGCCCCTCCATGTCCCGCCACGCCACGCAGCGCTGTGTCCCGCCACGCCACACCTTGCCCCGCCACGCCCCGCCCCGCCCCGCCACGCCCCGCCACGCCACGCCACGCCACGCCACGCCATGCCCCGCCACGCCCCGCCACGCCCCGCCCCGCCACGCCACGCCACGCCACGCCACGCCACGCCTAGCCGCCTCACGCCCAGCCTTGCGTCTGCCCGTCACTCTATCCTCCGGCGCGCGTCTCCGCCCCGGCACCTATATGTCCTGAGCCGCCCTTCCCCGCCTCTCCCCGCCACGCCACGCCATTGCGTCCGCTCGCCCGAAACGGCTTTTCCCCGCCTGCCTCGCGACTGCCCGCTACTCTGCCCTCCGGGAGCCGTCCCCGCCCCGGCACCTACATGTCCTGCGCCGTTCCTCCCCGCCCTTCCCCACCACGCCCCTCGCAGCCACGTTCCTCTGTGCCCCACCCCGCCACGCCACGACTAGCCGCCTCACGCCCAGCCTCGCGTCTGCCCGCCACTCTATCCTCCGGCGCCCGTCTCCGCCCCGGCACCTACATGTCCTGCGCCGCCCCTCCCTGCCCCTCCCCTCGCCGCAATGCCTCACCACGCCCCGCCACGCCGCTCATACATTTTATATATAAAAGACAATGAGGTTTGTTTCATCGCGCTGAATGCGCTGGCGAACCTTTCATGAATTGTAATAAAACTTTGTCAACTTATTGCTAGTACTTTCGAGAAGAATTCAAACACAGTACGATTGGAATGTGCACATGCCTGCGCACATAGACGCACATTGATGATGATTTTATGTAGACTCAAGTGCCCTGATCAGGGTGCTTTATATGACAGCGCTCTCTATGCAACACGCCGCACACTGAAGTACAATTATTAAGACGTCTTCATTGTGTATTCTGTCTTTGCGATTATAAAATGTCTCTCTCTTTCTCAAGGGATACAAAGAGAAACAGATGAAGACAGAGACGCAGAGAGAAACAAACAGAAACAGAGACGCAGAGAAAGAGAGAGAGAGAGATAGAGAGATAGATAGATAGAGAGAGAGAGAGAGAGAGAGAGAGAGAGAGAGAGAGAGAGAGAGAAGGAACCACACTCGCAAAACTTTTTCGGTCTATTGAAATGTTTGCAGAGCGTAGCGTAAAACGTGATTAACAATAACGTGACCAATAGCATGTAAAGAGTAATACATTTCAATAGCGACGCATTGCCGAATCCACGAGTCTGTTATATAATAGTGAAGATGTATACGGATGTATGTTCCACAAACACTGAAGTAATTTTACCACTGAAGTAATTGCGCCCAAATACTGAACGCATACTTTCGAGTATCCGAGAAAAAATCTAGAACATGTTGCGTTGTAAAATGTTACCATCAAAGGTTTTTTTTTTTAAATTTAGTTTAAAGCAAATGATAGCATGTAAAAGACATGGTTGCCAAGCGGTGCGTACTAGGCATAATATATACATCGTAAATATGCACAGAAGTTCGATAAAAATAGGTAGAAATGTAAAAGAAAGTGATTTTTGACAGAGGGTTTTGTAAAGCCTGGTATGAAAACTATTTTAATGTATATGAAAAATTACAGAGTTCTGACACATCAATATATCATTTTCGCCAAAAATATCAAATAGAATCTTGTCAATCCTTGTCCGCTATATGTTGACCAGGTAAATATATATTGTTGATAATGTTGGTATTCATGCAGGTAATGATAGTGATGATGTTCTGTTAGTACGTTCTCTGGTCACGATGTTCTATTCGTACTATCCAAACTGACCTACGAGTCGCAGTGTCAGCGCCATCTACGTATGGACTGGATTCCTTCCTTTAAATCCAGGCAAAACGCAATGACCTCATGGCTCTCGCTTATCCAAAATGTTAAGCACCAGGGCAGCTATGGTTACAGGAGTCAAGACGACGCGATGCCTGAGTAAATAGGTAGAAATCCTGTGAATTCCTGTGAGCGCAATCTAAAGGAAGTCAGAGAGGGGAGATGTCAGTGGGCATCCAAGGTGCAAAGTCGGGAAATAGAAATACATCATATTATACACCGATTCTGATCGGGAGTTCCTAGATATCGAGTCTTGACGGTGGCAGCCCGTACTACACTAGCTTGTTAGCTAGTACGAATTTAGAAACTGCCCGGAGGAGAATTCTAGTGGCCTGCCGCTTTCATTGGTAGGTTTTCGTGGTTCAATACCAGCCGAATGATGGAGAAATACCAAAACAATGCTGCCAAAGACCGCGCTCGATATACCCTTCCCCTTCCTTGCCCTATCCTCACCATTATTTACACACACTTACAATAACATCAACTACACTTGTCGGGAGCTTAGAACTAGTCACGGCTGGGGTGGTGCCACGCTAGTAGGAGATAACTGGTTGTGGAAAATACCCACAAGACGACATAGGTCGGCGCTGGATCACGCCATCAACTGGGGAAAGATCACAGCCATATTCCGAGATAAATCATGCACTACACGGGATTAATGTCCTTACCAGTTGTCGCGCCCGGAAATTCTGTTTTCCTCGTTCGTCTCAACCTCGTCTCCACACCGCCCCGTCCCAATTCCTTGCTGCTTCCCCCACTGCCGCTGTCGTCCCCCCTTGGCTACCGCCTCCGCCCTAACCACTGCCCCTGTCCCTTCCCCCGCCCACGCCGCAACCACCCACTGACACTTCCAACGTCGCTGCAGTCCATGCCGCCCCGTACCCGCCAGCCCAACGCCCTCGGCCTCTCTGCCCCGTCCACGTCGCCACCGCCCCCGCCCCCTGGCCCCGCCATTGCCACCGACACCACCGCCGTGCGACCCCACCGCTGCCGCCCTCAGCACCCTGTCCTCGCTGCTCCCGAACCCCCTTGCCGATCTCGCTTCCGCCACCCCGGTCTCACCACCCCCGCCACTGCCGCACCCAGCTCCCTCCCCCGGGCCTATCGACGCCCCGCCCCCGCAGCCCTGTTCCCACAGACCCCGCGCCCGCCATGTCACCGCCGCCGGGGCCGCCATTTCCGCCGCCGCCCACGTCGCCCCCCCGACCGCCCTCGCCGCCACACCCACCGCCGCCGCCGCCACCGGCGCCTCCCCCGCGCCCCCCTCGCCGCCTCCCCCGCGCCCCCCGCCGTACCCACCGCCGCCGCCGCCATCCCCAATTCCGCCGCCTCAAAATTCGCGGGTCAGCGCGCGGGGCCGCCGCCTGCGCGGCGCTTGGCTCCGCTCTGCTCCGCTCTGCTCCGCTCGGCTTCGCGAGCCGCGAGGAGGCGCACAAAGCTTTATGAAATCGTCAAGTCGGCCGTTTCTTTGTGCAGCCGCTTCTGGGCCAAGGTCTCCGCCCGCGCGCCCACGAGTGCTCGCCGCGAGCACGGCCCCGCAATTGTATTTCGAGATCGCGCCCTCTGTAATTAAATCCGGGGCGGGGCGTTCGGAGAGGCGACGAACGCGACAAGTGGGGTTGAAACGATTTGCCTTAGCGTTTCTTCAGATGGAGAGTTCGAATACGCAAATCCTGAAAAAGATTCCAAGTTGAAAAACTGGAGTCTTTGCTGTATTGTTAGCATTTTCATCTTGAGCATACTTTCCTTTTCAAATGTAGTGGTTCTCTCTGCTTTACGAATTTCAGAAGCTTCGCATTTTGATCATAACCTTATTTTACATTACGGAACATACAGAAAAACGAGGTAAATAAAAAATAATCATTGGTCGCGACAGGGCAGTCTTTGAAGATATCTCAATTTAAATTTGGTACACACTTTTAACCTTCAACTCGCGCTGTGGTAAAAAGTACAACAATGGACTATTTTTATAACTACACGAAATGTTGCGCGTTAGTAGTGAATTCCTTCTAGGCATTCGTTTATCGATACATCTTCAATGTTATAGCAGAAACATATTACCTTAATCGTTTGTTGAATGCGAAGCTGAAGTGAATTTCAGATTAAATGACGTTCCCATCACATTTCCACAGCACCAAATGCACCTAATGAATATTTTATTTCACTTTAGATTTATTAATGTCGTGAACTGTTTCAATGCGAATATTCATTTGGTACCACGTCGGTTTAGATTTTGATTTTAATATACATGTATTGCTTTATTAGGGAAAATATGTCGCATCTCCACCAATTTGTGACAATAAGACATTTAAGTGGCACTCCGAGGAAAAAGAGATGTAAAAAATGTAAAATACAGAAACATCTTTGAAAATGCGCTACAAATGAGGTTTCGTACTAAGCCGACACTACACTGATCTCCCGTCAACAACGAAACCATATCCTAGACGTGTACCATCAACATTTTGTACATATTTAATGTAAAGTAGAATCTTTTCCAATTTTTTGGAACTCCAGACTACCCCGTTTGAAGAAAACGACTCTCTACCCCGAGAACATGGCGAACGACTATTTTATGGTCTGGACAAAATAACTAAATTCCCCACTAACATTCTCTCATTACACTCTCGCCAATATTTGCAGCTCGGCTCGGCCCCTGAGCAATGATATTAATCGTGTTGCCCAGCGTCCCCGCACAAAAGCTGCGCAACATTATTCCCCAATATCGCCGCTTCCTTCATCAGCCTGGTCGTGAGCCGGCGAGGCGGCTGGCCCGCTCCGCATCGACCACACGACTTCCGCGATCCCATTCCGGCAGAGGTGCGCTCTAGCGGGCCTGCCCTGAATTAGCGGCGCCTTTGGGGCGGCGCGGCGCGGTGCGGCGCGACGGAGCGGGGCGGGGCTGGGTGCGGCAGGATGGGGCGGGGAGGGGCGGGGCAGGGTGGCGTGAGACGAGCTGGGACGGGGTAGAGCGGGGCGGGGCGGGGCGCGGCGTGGAGCGGTGGGACGTGGCGGAGAGGAGTAGGGCAGAGCGGAGTCGAGCTGAGCGGGGCGCGACGGAGCAGTGCGGGGGAAGGGACGGGACGGGGTGAAGCGGGGTGGGGTGGGGTGGGGCGGGGCGCGGCATACCATGGCATGGAGAAGCGGGGCGGGGCGAGGAGGGATAGGGCGGAGCGGGGCAGGGCGGGGCGCAGCGTGGTGTGGCGGGACGGAGCGGAGTGGGGCGGGGTTGAGCGTGGTGGAGAGGAGCGGGGCGGGGTGGACTGCGGTGAGCTTGACGGGGCGAGCCGGGGCACAGTACGATGAGCGCGGCGTGGCGCGGCATGGCGGGGTCGGTGGTGCAGCGGTTGGGCGCGGCCGCGCGGGACGGGGCCCGCCGGGGGGCTCCGAGGGGGGCACGAGGGGGGCAGGGGCCCGGCGAAGGCGCAATCAGCGCGCGCCCGCGCGGTGTGTCGCCGGTATCGCCGCCCCGACCCACCCTAATTGCGCCCGAGTACTCCCTGCATATATACATACCCGCAGAGATCCGCGATGATTAACTTCGCTACGGGAGCAATTTGCATGATCAAACCGCCAAGTTTATAGGGTGGCGCAATGAATATTAATCTCTTGTAAATAGCTCCTAAGTTTTCTGTTACAGACAGCGCTGCCTGGCGCGGCTCGGGGATGAAACTATTTGCTTGTAATGGAATCTTAGCTTGTCGGGCATTACGTACAGATTCGGTTGCTTAAAGGTGATTTACGAGGACTAAACGGAGGTACAAATGAATTTGCGCCCCGGAAACTGTTTAATTACTCGGTAAGAAATACAATTCTGCTTCGTGGTGTTTCGAGTCCCACGGGCATTCTCTGCGTTGAGATCTGGAGAATCGCCTCTGTGGTGAGTTCGCCAGGTTGCGTTGGCTTGAGTACAATCATTTTACACATGCAGTGTAAGTATCATTATGCCAAATATCCTTAAAATTACATTCGTCAATTAGAAAATATGTCGGGTAAATCAGTCCATTCTGGTTTTGACTCAAGCAAAATCGGTGGATATTTCGTGAAAATTCTGATGTATCCTGTAAATTCTGGAGCATCTGCGATCATTGCCCCTCCTATGAAATGTAAACGGAAAGAATCGTTAGGTAATCAATTCTAAAACATAATTTAAATTACGATAGTTTGGACTTACTGCAAACAACTCTGGGGTACCAGTAGCAAATCCAATAACCAAATCATCCAAATATATTAGTCTAAAGTATTACGAAACAGTGCCAATTCCCCCTGGTATTTTCGAAACAATGTGATTCACTCTGATTTTAAAATGCCAACAGTTAAGTAAGAAATAAGAAAAGATAATGTTGTAAATATGTTCAAAAACTAGAATGCCTTACCAATATTTTAACCATAAATTTGTAAGACAAAAGTATAGAAATAAGAAGACTTATTAGTAAAAATTCAAGCCTATTGATTCGTCCACGATATTTTGAAGTGTAGTTATAAGTGTATACACTTTATTAAAGTAGAGATACTAATGAGTAACTTCTTTAATCAATGAAAAATTATGGGAGTCAACAAATTTACTTATTGTTCGCATGTATGTACAGATTTTAAATCAATTTTTAATAGAAAAGGGGCAGTACAATAGAGATATTATGGAATTGTAAAAAGAGAACTCGCTACCACTAGTCTTTCACTTTGTTTAGAATATGCGGCTTCATGATCCGACTGGAAAATATTATGTCGCAGATTTCAGAGAAACATGAAAAGAGGCCATATTTATTTACTGATTTTTTAATGTTAAAATGTATTTGAACAGTTATTTTAATCTTCATTATTGATAGAGAGTTAAAAACTCTTTCCAAGATGTTTTACCTTTTTCGTGTAAGTATAATGCGCAAGTAAAATTAATTTCAGTATCATACTCATAAGAAAGAAAAACAATAATTATTAATCAACAATTTCCTCTGATTCGAGATAGACAATTCATAAAAAATAATAAAGACGTCCTTTACGTCTCGAAGATTCCAAACACTTGAATAATAATAATAATAGGTTGAATTGTGACTTTGATGTACTGTGTTCTACCAAATAAGATGTTTTTTACTTACAAATCTTGATTTCTTTGCATCATTTGTTCTCCAGAATTTTCAAGTACTTACCTGAAAAAAAAGAAAAGACAATTAAAACATGCATTTCTTAAGACTCAATAAATATGATTATTAAAACTCACTCATCACAAAGATGCCCATTTTTACTAATTTAAGAACTGCAGCTGACATATGGAAACCATAAATTAAATGAAGGTGAAAAACTATAATTTGAATATCTGAATTATCGAATCTGAAAATAATTCGGTTCCAAAAGCAAAGTTTTTTTTAAAGCTAAGATCTTTATTTGTGTTTTTTCTTCGTTAGTATACGTAACTTTTTATATACTGTTTTTCATTAATTCGAGTTGTATTCATGTTTTCAAGTTCCATATTTAAAGCATTCAAGAAAGTATATTGACTGCATGTTACTTCGTCAGCGAGTGCAGAAATACAAGAATCATGCACTCTCACACATAGTGAAAGACATGAAGGGGAAATTAATACAGCAATATATTTCTTCTGTAAAAATTGTTAATATTTACTTTATCTGGCAACAAAAGCATTTTAATTTAAGAAGTTCAATAATTTTTTTATTTATCTTAAAATATTTTCGTAATGTGTGAAATTTCTCAAATCGTAATGCCAGCTACTTTTATTATAGCACAGATAATTGACCCGCTTATTTGAAATTGTATATTGTCAGGTTTTGCTTTGAAAATTTCTTCAACAGCTTGGGTAATGCAGGACATGCGTCAAAAAATAATTCCCCGTAAAAAAAATAATTATTGTTCCAAGTACTCTGCAAGTGGTCATATATCTGAGGAGAAGCAAATGAGCTTTGCAATAAATGGTAGATTTGGAGATAAAGAACGTGTATCGAAAAAACGTTGGCCAGAAGTACTCACTAAGCACATTAAATGAGTGCTTTCGGGTTTTAAGATGCCGCGAAAAAAAAACTACGACAAAATAATCTCCCAACATACACTGAATGTCGGCTGAGATATATTATCGGCTGAGTACTCTACCGCGACGAAATCCTTATGTTCCAAGGCTTTAAAAGTCGTAAAAATGGCAATTAAGGGTTCATTTATAACGACTTGTCGTCCCGGGTCCATTGCAATCTAAACGTTTAACATCTTTGGTTCGAAAATGGAAGGAATTAACTTGTAACACAGCACAGCGAGGACATACACAACGCTTTCAGATGTTTTGTTAATTTACATTTCTTGAAACGCAAAGTGCAAACTAAAAGAAAACTACAGACATAGTTTAAATTTCTGGAAACACAAGTTACTTTCCTAAAAAAACACATTGTTCTTTTTACTCTTCTTCAATTGTAAATTTTTCAAAATTCTGTTACTATGGGTTATGTAATAACATTTCTAGACTCAATCCTTTAAGAAATGGATACATTTCAGGATTTACGCATTTGATATTCACAAAACTTTTAGATTTAACTATGAAAACACTTCCTATTGATTACTGGGCAAGAAGTGTGATTCTAGGAAATTTTCATTTGTTGCGTGAAAATATTAGTGGGAGGGAATATATCATTGTTCTGAAAAGTAAACTTGTTGCAAACCCTGTGAATATCTTTGATTCTTTATGTTGAAGACAGAAAAATGTTTTATGATAACTGTTTTACATCAATATATTACATGTGATACATAGTAGTAACAGCAACGTTTCGGAAAATAATTATTCCCATATTCAGTCTTAAATGTCGAAATAAAAATTTATGTAAAACAGTTATCTTAAACCATTTTTCTCTCTTTAAAATAAAGGACCAAATACAGCCTGACAAAATTAAAAAATCTATAGTCAGAAAAGTAAAAATAATTTTAATACTAATTACCTATTGACTAATTTCACTGTAGTTGATTATAACCGATTGTGTCTCAATATATTTATTTTTCAATGTAATTTGAAGCAAATGAAATAAATAACATTTATTTTTTAGTGATACGTTATAGCTTATTGCCTTTGATACGGAGTTCCATATACACTGCATAACTTTCCTGGATCGAGAGGATTGAGGTTACGAGAAAATATGAAAACAGTTGAATTATGCTACATGTTCCCTTACGGAGGGAATTATGGACGGTAAATATTAAAAGACAAACCGAGTCAAGTTAACGTCTAGTTAATTAAAAAATAAGTAAATCTGAATCAATAAAATTAGGTAAAAAATAAAATTATATACGTACCACGGCCGTCAACTGGTTCTAATGACCTCGGGTGACAAAACGCCCTCAGGGCAACGTCTCTTGAATGTTTTGTCGCCGTCCGATCATTATAAACCCTAATAACGCCCTTGGTGCATAAATAACTAACGAATACATTACGAATATTTAATTAATCAAATACCTCTCTTCATCTACATCTAAAGATAGAACATTCAACGCATCTTCGTTCTGCGCGGAGAACCAAACTACTGATCGTTGGTCACGTACGACTGGGGTTCGGTGGCGCTGTTTGCCACCCCTGCTCAAACGCTTTACCTGCCTGGTCGGTCGCTAAGATACGACCGCCGCGTGGCCGGTGCACTGCCCGCCTGAGCAGTGGGTGCTATTTTCCCCGGGTGCATCTCCATTACAGACGGTATCTGCGCAAAATAACGCGCCGCCCTATTAGAGGCGTCGTGTCGCCCACCCCCGCCCGGGGTCTATATTTAACCTTCACCCTTGACCGCAAGGAAGCTGCAAGGCTCGTATCTCCCGCTGCGAGGACGTACGGGCGACGTCGCCGCTTAGTCATACGCTTCCCTTCCCGCCTTATCTTCACGAGGTCTAAGTGCAGCCTGCTACCCCCCCTCCGCCCCCCCCCGACGCCCACGTTCGCTTTCACTTCTTCGCACGTTGCTCTGCTTTGCTTCACGTGAGCCTCTGGTTCTCTGTAACTTACGTGCTCCACACTCGTTTCCTTATTATGGCATTGAATTGGATTCTTTCTTCGTTCTCAATCTCAGTTTCTCTCTATTTCTTTTTCTCTCAATTTCTTTATCTCTCTCTCTCTCTCTCTCTCTCTCTCTCTCTCTCTCATTTTCGCTGCTATTCCTTCATCATCACAGGTCATTAATTCACTCCTTTCCTTCATCTAGTCTTTGTCTTCTCGAACCTTACCGTAGCGTTTCGACCACAGTTTGTGTCCTTCATTTCTCCTTTCATAACTATAATCCTTTTATAATCTTTTTTCCCATTATATTATATTTTCCCCCACTGATCTATGCCTCTCCTCTCCATTCCTGCCCTCTTCATTCTATCCATCTGTGTCGTTCTTTATCATTTCTTACTTCCACTTTCATCTTCCTTTCGTCTCTATTTTTTTCATCTTTCCCCACTTTTTCGTACTTTCCATTTCCAACCCACCTCTTTATTCATCATTCATTTACAAGCAGTCTTTTTACAACCTCTTACTTTACATTTCTCCTTTTCGTTTTACTCTCTTCTTTCCATTACCAGGTCCTATTAGTCTTCTTTCCTCTCCCGTTCTCCTTCCCTTCCACCCCGTGCCTTCTCCAAGTCTGGGGTGGGGTGGGGTGGCGTCCGGCTCGCTGGCTGAAGGGCCGCGCGCGCGCGCTATTTCGGTGGGCGAATTATAAGATCTGATAGCGCGAGAGGGATTGCGCGCCGCGGGGGCCCGTGTTCGATGCCGGGTGGCGACGGCCGCGGCGAGGCCCCGCGCGGCACGCGCTCTCACGCCGTGTCCAACACGCGTTCGCTTGCCAAAGAATACCCCGGCGATTGTTTCTGAGGGTGCGCACTCAAACACCACGAAGAAAAATCTGGTAACGTATGTGTAACAGCATGCACTCACGGGTAGGCTCTCTTCAGAGTTCAGAGAGATGCGTCTCGATCTCCTGGAGGGAAACTGATAATATTTTTTCGAATTCTTTCAGAACGTCGTAATATATTTCTCGATAAAGAAGTATTTTTGGAGGTTTCGAGGTATTTAAAGAGATAATCTACAGATTTTCCTTGGTCATACGAATCTGATGTGATTTACATTGCCAAAGAACGGACAAAAAACTGTATATATGAAGAAATACAATCAATTTGCCGCTCTTCTTTTTCTAGAATATGAAGAAAGAATTCTTGAAATAAACGTGTGTATTTGGTTCATCATACTGGCGATAATTAGAACTGATTTGGCAGTGAAATATTCATTTTTGAATATTAATTTATATCGATCCTTTTTCTGTGTCTATACCCAGACTTGGATGAGCCAGGCAACTACATGTTTACATTTCTTTTTAATTTGAAATTGCATAGCACAAATAATTCGGAACATGAGGTAGAGGGGCGACTATAAGCTAACTAGTTGTCCTAGGAACGAATTTAATATTGTTTTTTTAAGAACAAGAGAAGACAGAAGGGGTAAGTTTTGTCCGCTCTTTTCACGCAAGAGCAACGCTGTCGCTGCAGTAAGTTGTAAATGTAGTGAGAAAATAATAAATAGTCCTTCGATATATGCTGCTGTAAGTTAAAATTGATTTGATGTTTAATTATAAACCAAAATCTGAATTTTGACTACACGAAGAGACAGTTTAAGTCGGCATTAATACGAAGTTTACTTTCAAAGTAAAGACAATATAATGAAATACCTGATAAGGTAGACGCGACAAATATTTTTAAAACATCTAGTCGTAAGCTCACAATAAAAGTTACCAATTTATGAAATAATTTTGGACAACGTTAAAGGGGTGAGGATTCAATTGTATAGAATTTTAAAATTTATAGCTCGTTTCGTATTATCACCAAAAAAAATTGCAGCATTTTGAATTGATCGTTGACATTTGCAATAACTCATGACGCTTTCACATTCTGTTAAACGTTACGTGTAAAAATGTCTTTTAAACCATACATAAATGCGTTAAAGTTTACATGAATTCAATAAAGATTCAATGGTAATACTATTGAAATAACAGGTAACAGTACACTGTATAAGAGATAAAATATAAAGAAATGAATGGAAGGAATCGCCTCGTCTCCCAGAAAAGTCAGAAACAGAAACAGTTTTTTTAAATGAATTTATGATTCAAATACAATTTATGTGTGTGCTTCAAATTACACATTATGAGTGACGAAATTGATGTGAAGGATGATATGAGAGCTAAATGACGTCAATAAATCTGACATGATTATATCTGTACTAAAATGATTCACTCACAGTAATTGATGTTATGAAATTGAAAGTTATACATTTTTTTAAAAGAACAGCTAATTTTGCTTTTGGATATTGTTTCAGTGATCTTATTATCTTACTGATACAGCACCTAATCTTCATTGGAAACTCGAAGCTGACTAATATCAACAAGCGATGACAAAGTTATCAAATACCCGATACATTAATAAGTACTAGGCAGCAAATTGTGTATTATGGACGTCGTTTGCATAAATACACAACAGAAAAATTTCCGTCTCTGTTTCGTGCCTACTACACTATCATAATTGATTCCATTATTTAGTGCACAAACCAATAATAAACCAACGTGTTGACTTACCACTCTCTCTTCTTCATCAGATGCTTATCATCACGTCAATATCAATTCCGTCGCTGGAAAGCTTAATACTATTTCATCAGCAAATTCTCATCCATTCTTATCGATCGATCTCTGTAGTATTTAAGCGAAAAGGTTGACGTTTCCATCAATTAGAACATACACTACAATATTTTTCTGAAATTTTAAAATTTAATTATTTTGATTTAGATTTATTTAAAAAAAATACTTAATTATCCCTATCTTTATTAACAGCGCATCATTGTAAGACATTATTCGATTTGTTCATTTCACGGAATCCATGATGATAATCATGATTTAGTATAAACAATGTAATCATCATAATGTCACAAAAGATTCTTCAAATCCACCCAAAGGTGCATAGACTCTGTGCCACCACAGCCGCGCAGGGACGGACTTTGCAGAAAGGAAGTTCAACATCCCAGGTTCCAATTATCTACAATTTTCCGTCAGACATAGAGAAGTGAAATATCTAAATTAATTTGAAATATTCTCGCTAAGAAAATAAAGTTGAGAGTAAATATACTTTATTTTCTATTATTATTATTATTATTATTATTATTATTATTATTATTATTATTATTATTATTATTATTATTATTGTTATCATTATTATTATTATTAGCGTATTTTCCCAATAATGGAAAACGTTAAGCAAAAATTGACTCGTTTTTGTGGAGTTCTAATTAGTTTTTTTGGAGTTCTTCTTAATTTTCCAATATTCTTTCATTCTGTTGGAGAATGCCGGTTTTCTTTCTTCAGACCATTTCGGTCTGTAGGGTTTTGATTTTGGTTGTTCTGCTTTGACTTCCCATTTGTTCACTTTGTTGTGGAAGGTGTTTTTGTCTGAGGTGTCAGTTATGTCGGCGTGTCGCATGTCTTTTTTTGTTTCTTTCATCCATGGTGTTGTACTTTTAAGTGAGGATATATAGTTTAGCATTCTTTTAGTTAGTCGAGTATTTGGTAGCCTGCCTATGTGTCCGAAGAATTTCAGTCGTCTTTTCCTGATGTCGACTTCTATGTTCGAGTACTTTTCAGTTGTCTCAATAGATTGTAATCTGTATCCATCGGGAGTGAGTCTCGCACCGAGTATCTTTCTAATGATTTTTCTTTCTTATTATCATCATCATTATTATTATTATTATGTGCTGACTCTGCAAATGAATGCCGCATCCACCAATCTAAATCAGCAGTCATAGGGCCCCAACTTAGGGACAAGTACTCAGGGCGCCACTCTAGTTGTATGGCTCAGTACCTTTTCCGTTTATATAGCGTTAATTGTAAAATATATGAAAAATAATACACATTTTATAAATAAATGCATGCGTAAATAAATAAGTATACGGAAACCAAAACACTATTATTAAGGGAAAATAATTTGGAGACCTCATTATCCAATCGTGCCCTCTCTAACGATGCTCCTAGAGTTCTCATAAATCCCATTCGCGCCTCTACGTAGCCTCCCAGCCACACGCCCCTCGCCTTCATCGGACGTGCGCAATTGTGATTCGCGGCGGCTGTGGCGGCGGCGCGCCCAAGACAATAACCCGGCGGCGGGCGCACAAAGCGCTAAAAGTTTGCAATTGTAGCAGGTACACCCGCGAGCGAGCGAGCGCGGGCGGCTGTTATGTACACCGGCGCTCGTTGAATGCGCCCCGCTCCGCCCCGCCCCGCCGCGAAGCGCGAAGGATGGGGGGGGGGGGGGGCGAGGCCGTAAAGGCCAAACAAATCCTCTTCCGGTATGGTTACGGTTCCATTTATCCGCGCGCAGCCATTGTGCGCATGCGAGCGCTTCCGCGGGGAAGTTCCCTACGCGCGGAAGGGAAAGCAGGCAGGGGAGGACACAGAAGGCCGACGGCTGCAGATGCTCACCTGATAGAGGTGCGAAAACAGCCCTTGCGAAGGGCAAGTGATGGAGTACTTCTCTGCAAACTCACGAGCATGGTACGGAGTAATTTAGAACGGGCGCATTGTATTTTTTCTGTTTCTATATGGGTAAAACACATTTTGCAGAATTTTTAGAAGGTTGGATATTTCAAGTTTTTTGATTATTAAATTCAGGTCCCATTTTGTGGTGAGCGGAATAAATTTTATCAACAAACCAAAAAATTTGATGAGTCCTACGGAGTCTATTAATGACTACTAGTACAATCAAAGGCATTTTCCGTATACAGTCTTTTATAAGTAATGCAAAATTAATAGCGTATAAACGATACATTTTTAACTTTGCTGACAGCATACTTTAAATTAGTGCTTAGTAGTTTGCACTTTTCCGAGAACTCAGCACAATAACATTCTCAGCAGGATAATTAAAATCACAAAACGAAATACGAGTTATATCTACCAGAGATTCCTCACACGTAATTTGAAGAACGAAAATACTCCAGAAATAAAAACCAGGCAATGCCCACACATACCACTATGATGAAATAAATAAATAATTGTAAAGGTTGTCATTGCCAACAAAAGTATTTAATGTAATAGCAGCTTTCGATGGCTTAGCCATCATCATCAGTTGTCTGCTGGATGGAAGCCCAAAACGACTAGTCGTCTTGGGCTTCCATCCAGCAGACAACTGATGATGATGGCTAAGCCATCGAAAGCTGCTTTTACATTAAATACTTTTGTTGGCAATGACAACCTTTACAATTATTTCATGAAAGATGCCAACGATAACGCACCACAACACCTATATGAAGTAAATAAGTTGTGAAAAAATAGATATCAGGAGGACGACAGTAGGAAGATCTTAATTGTCGTACAAAACTCAAAATATTAATATACTACGTTAACGTATAAGAGGAAGGTATAAAAATTAAATATTGCGTAAAACTTTAAATATACGTACAACTAATTAATTAATTGTTTGTCATTCCGGGCAAGTCAACTGCCAGTATCCGTAAGTGTAGTGCATGCTTTCGTTTGGGAGGTGGCGGTGATCTTTCCCTTGCTGAATGGACAGATCCGGCGCCGACTAGCGGGATTTTCCCAAACCACCAAGGGGCACAGCCCAATTTTCGCATGAACAAATGGAAAAATAACTTGGGAGGCGATATTTCGACCATATTGGTAGGCTGAACGTAACCTGAGCACCTATCACGTTAGAAGCATCTGTATATACTTATTTTTGGTCATAGTTGTCGTATATAAAGGATGAGTCACGTAACATTAGTCACGTCCCATGCTACAAGAAAATATTGTAAAGACCGGAAGGCAATACGACCAAAAAGGAAATAGTCCCTTTGAGTGTATGAAGAAAGAAAGAGATTGGATAGTTGCTCTAAATGTCACCTGGAAGCCTCCATAGAACGAAGAAGAATTAAAGGGCGAAGAGTTAAAG